>CM031081.1:15374533-15929896 GCA_018257905.1 Gillenia trifoliata | reverse complement strand
CACATTTCCAACAATCTCCCACTTGCACTAGAGCCAATCAGCTTGGTCATCAGTGATGATACCTCTTCTGAATTCATTTCATAAATGGCTGAGTAGTAGGCCTAGATAATGGATATCTATATGTTATCCATAGAAGCAACCTTGAGATTAACGACTTCACCATTATACATGATTCTCAATCATGTGGTTTAGTCTCTCATTTGAGTTCGGATCTTGATGAGACCTTGATTCCTTGGCTTGAGCTATTGCCCCATTAGTGTCGTAGTGTTTGCACACTAAAGACACTTTCTAGTTGGAACCGAATAGAGAGTTCATAAAAGAACTTTCCCATCCAAACAACAATGTTATAAACTTCTATATGGCTATATATATTTGCATGCACGATGAAATACACTAAAGTCATTACTTTTAATGTTTCCACCCAAATATCTCTTTAGTCATAATAAAGAGATATCCAATGATGGATTAGATTCATAATCTAATACATTTACGCTTCCATTGCGTTACTCCAATTCTTCCTCATTCTTGAGGAATCCATCCCTTAGTGTTTCTTAAACACTTAAGGATTCACTTGACAGTTGCCATGGTTCTGATCCTGGACTTGCATTGATATTGTCTTGTACCATTCTAGGTACAACTCATATCAACGTTTTTCATACAATATGAAATACATAAATCACCTTTCTGCGTATGCATAAAGGATTCAATTTACGCATTATTTCTTTGGGAGTCAAAGGGTACGTTCCCTTTGAGAAGAGCAATCTCCCAGTCTCACTAGAGTTGTCCTTACTTTTGAAGCTTATCATCATATGAGAAACTTCATAGCATCTTTCGTCTATCATTAGGGATTGATATAATCCAATTATATCCTGAAATCTATCATTATAGATTTCCATTCCATGTTTATAGACTATGTCTCCCATATACATTCTATCATTATAGATTTGTTTAAAGTCATAACTTTAACGAAGAAGAATTTCTTTTATTTCCAAAATTAATATATATCATATATATATATATATGTTTAAATTTAGAAATATGATTAACTCCCACTAATCTTTTGTAAACCTAGTAGACAAAAGATTCATTTACATCTTTATGAGAAATCAAACGATTTGCCTCTCTCATAAAATTGCTTATAGCTCCCATATGTATTCTTCGAATTAATAGAAACCAAGACTACATCAAAGATGGTTTCTTCCAAGTCAACCATTCTCGTTGATTGTAGTTGAAGGGAAATTTTCGTAAAACCAAGTTCATTTGAGCAACATCATTAGCATGCAATTAACAATTAATTGGCGGATCATGCTTGTATGCACTCAAATCAAAAATTTACCCAAGAAATTCTAAGCCTAGTAGATATGGTGAACCAAAATTAAAACTCAAGCACAATTTGAGTAAGGAAATCAAATACCTTTGTTGATTCCTCTTTGCATAAGCAAAGGCTAATCACCCATGGAGAGGGCCTTCATTCCTTGCTTGGATGAGGATGGATGAATCGGATTCTCCAAGTTCCCAAAGTAGGGAACCTCTAAGTCTCCACACCAAGGAGAGCCTTGATGAGAAGATGAGTGCCCTAGAGGAAGAGAGATTGCTAGCTATTCTCCTCTAGGGAGCCGGCCTCTTTGAGAGAAGAGAGCATTTTCATGCTCAACCATTCTCCCAAAAGAAAACCTCTTTATTAAAAATGTTATAAAGTTTCCTTTATAGCATTTCATAATGTAGTGGCAAACTTGCAATTAAAGCAAGTTTGCTACACATTCTCTCAATGGCCGGCCATGTGGGTTCATTGGGCTCTTTGGGCCCTAATGTATTATTAGTCATTAAGTTGTCATACAACTTAAGTCAATGGGCTTGACGTTCGAAGCCCATTGGGCCTTGAGGCCCAAAACTAACCCGAGGTCTATAACGAACTTATTTGTTTGATTAATTAACATATTAATTAATCCTTGCCATAAATAATTAAACCATTTAATTATTCTTACTCATCTCCATTGTTTCATCAAACTCTACCTTACTCGGTGTACGATCCATTAGGTTCCTTTTAGCGAGGCAGTGGAGGATTAGAACTCTTTCAAATCAATTCTGAATTGAAACATACTTTCAATTCTCCCTTAAGTGATTATACACCTATAGGGCATCCACAAACCATGAGTGACACCTAGCAGTATGTCATGGCTACCCAAGCTAATCAGAAGAGGTGGAGAACCTATTCAGTTTAGGATTGCAATGCAATACGGTCTTTCTCTAATACAATACTCTCGGCCTCATTGTTTGGTTTGATAGTTTATTCATGTCTACTATCCAATGTGATTCCAATACTTATATGATTACATTGAATATGATTTGGAACGACTTCCTAAATCTTATTCATACTCTGGCCAGAGATTCTTAATCATATCTTAGAGTATTCTCCCTCAAACGGTTTGAAGGTTAGAGATCCCTTGTTGCGCATTCACTTGTCTCCATGGCTAAGTGGCTTAACCCCAACTATGCCGTGGACACCCTCGGATGGGGTGACTTTGACATAATCAAAGATGAATGACCTAACCACAAGACAACTATGATGCCTCAGGTCAAAGGACTACTTTGCATTATCCCAACCATGAGCTCTCATGTGACATGAGTATGAGAACTCCTCGTTGATCGTGTTCAGTGGACTCACTCTATATTGAGCACCTACATGCTTGTCTTGGTGTCAGTCTCGGCCTCATTGTTTGGTTTGATAGTTTATTCATGTCTACTATCCAATGTGATTCCAATACTTATATGATTACATTGAATATGATTTGGAACGACTTCCTAAATCTTATTCATACTCTGGCCAGAGATTCTTAATCATATCTTAGAGTATTCTCCCTCAAACGGTTTGAAGGTTAGAGATCCCTTGTTGCGCATTCACTTGTCTCCATGGCTAAGTGGCTTAACCCCAACTATGCCGTGGACACCCTCGGATGGGGTGACTTTGACATAATCAAAGATGAATGACCTAACCACAAGACAACTATGATGCCTCAGGTCAAAGGACTACTTTGCATTATCCCAACCATGAGCTCTCATGTGACATGAGTATGAGAACTCCTCGTTGATCGTGTTCAGTGGACTCACTCTATATTGAGCACCTACATGCTTGTCTTGGTGTCAGTCACACCAATGACTCGGAGACTAGGCCACTCTCCCTGAGAGGAAGAGGATAACATGTACTGATCTTTAACGGACTGTCAATGCCCAATTGGCAATCCTATGATCAGGAACGTTTAAGATATGTATATGAATGAGAATGGTCTCAAGAACCTAACTTGTTTAGATTACATTCTCATAAGCACATATTCTTGACTTATTGTTTAAGCATATAACATTTAAATGAGACTACTTTAAATAATAATCATTGTTTTATATTAAATTAAATTAGTTTAACATTTGAAATGTCCGTAAAGTATCATATGATTGGTTTTAGGGCAATATTTCCAACAGTAGTCACCTTAAGCTACCATTTAGCTATGTGGTTTTCATTATTTCGCGTCAAATGGCATTATACCATTTCCTTGAGTATATGTCGTATACACACTCAATGTAATCATAAGGATTTTCATTCTTATTTCTTTCGAATTAAGAGGTGTAACTCTATGACATAGTCATAAAGTTCAAACCATTCAACTGAGACGGTTTTTCAAATCCTTCTTGACTACTTTGGAGCTATTGGTGTTGGAACTAGGTTGTCATAATTGTTGATTATCATCTTGTCGCTCAAAGAACCTATTCTTTGAATTCTATTTTTCGTTCACTTGCTCTATCTTAGGCAAATCCTAGTGTAGGATTACAATGAACTACCCAACAAACAACATTTGTTAGTTGGTTAATAGAAGTAATATCCAAAGGTTAATTTAAGGATATCCCACAAGATTGTTCTCAAACAATATTGCTCATTAGCACACAACCCCAAATCTTAACATGCTTAAGACTTGTCTCTCTTTCCAACTACATCCTATGAAGTCATGAAAACTTTGGAAGGTCTTCTACTTGACAATCGTATTGTCTTAGAAGTATATATATATCCTATATATGGGTATTTTGATAACATCCAACAAACCAAATCTTATTCGAGTTCATTATTCTCCTAATGGAGAAAACTATTATCTTATGATGCTAATTTTCCTTGATATCTTTCAAGAAAAACTCTTCTAAAGTGTTACATTTCCTTAGATCAAATCTAAGGAGGCAAATACTTTAGACATCTTACTCATCAACATACCTTCTTGAATTCTTTGAAACCTTTTACAAAGTATTCGGACTTGTGTTTATTCAAAATACACGATAGTCCAACCGAGAGCGATCTTCGGTGAATGTCACATAACATGAGTAGTATTAGTTGTGGTCAAGTGCCACTAACATCTAAGTGAATTAACCTCAACAACTTTGTGATTCCTTATTCTTTCCAAAAGAATAAAGATTCGAACATTTCGCCTCTATACAGTTTTAACAAGAAGGCATTGGATCCGGATCTAACGATCCAAAGCATCCATCTATGACCAACTCGTAATTTATGCTTTTAGAGGTGTCACAATTCAGTTGAAATTAGTCACTACCTTGTTAACCTTTTGGGTTTTAAGCATCGTTATATTCTAAACAGTTAACACTACCATATCGTCTCTACTATAGAGACAATCTATTATATTACAATAATCCAATCATTCATTAATAAAGAACAATGTTTTATCAAATAAAACATTCATCCATCTTACTTTGGTAGTTCATATGAGGAAGTAAGTACTATCTGTTTTCGCAGAGATCTATATTTGATTCACGTTCCGAATGTGAAGTACTTTCTCTTCTCTCATTAATCTTCTACTTCTTATTTGCCACACTTTTACAACGATTGTAAAACATAGTCACAAATACAGAATCAAGCATTCAAGTAGAAGAACCAACTGTCTTGAATTATTCAAGAACATTTACAACACCTTCGAAAGATGTGTTCTTGACACTTGCAAGTCATTACTTGCAAATACCCCTCCCATTGTTCATTCTTTCATAAAGAAAGTTTGTTCCCTTGGAGTTATTTTGCCTTCTTCATGTGACTTCCCCATTGACTACAATAGTCATAGTCCCTAAACTCCCACTATCTCTCTTGAAACTTGTTTCAATTGTGTTATACACATCAAACGATTTTGGAGAGAGTGCGGTTATTGTTCACTATATAGTTTACAATAAACTTAGTGAACGATTTGGATAGGGACTCAAAAATGAAGTCCTTGCCATGTTTCCGTCTCCTTAAGTGGTTTAACACTTCAACATTCAATGATTCAAAATCATTATAAGTCCATGTTTATGGACTATTTTTGTCAAACAACCATTATGTTCTAAACATAATTTCCAACTATCAAAAGTTGTTCTCTTTATGATAGACTTATCTAACATGTTCTTCCAATGATACGTTATCAATAGGAAGATTGTGAGAATGAGACTACTTAGGTACATATACAATCCATTCAAGACAATCTATGGGACTGTGGTACCAAGTCCGGAAACTAAGGCACTCGGCTTTTCTTTGTCAAGTTTTGGATAGCGTTTGCAAATATATCGGTAAATAATTACATAACAAGAATAGATTGATTGATTTTAAGCCATTTGATCCGGGTCTTTAAATCAAATAACATCACCCACTATTTTCCCAAATTCCATATCCCTCATCGGAATTCGAGAGTTTTGGATAGAAACTCTTAGTAGGGTATGGGAGGCTCACTATTACCAAGCCCACCTCACAATGATATGATGTTGGCTAGCAATAATAATAATGAGAGAGTACGCTTAATCATTTACATCTAATGTAAGTACCCATCTTATTTGGCCTCTAGAGAATGACACCTCACAATGATATGATGTTGGCGCCATTGCACTTAGTTAAGTCATTCCCACCATGCAAGTTTGGGTAGGGGTTCAAGAACAACCTCATAATGATATGATGTTGATCATTCTTGTTGCCTACCTTCACAACATCATGTATGCATATAGAGCTCCTCCTGAGTGTAAGCATGCACTTTGTACTCCCCCATGATAGGGTGAAGTCGGTGTACAAGTCACAAACGCTTGGAGCCTACCATGGTGGAAGGCCACGAAAGAGTGTTCAAAGCACTCTCACGCTTATCAACTTAATAATGGTTTGGTTGAGGGTTTTTAGGTCTCATCACATATATAAACAATCATTTTAATCTTATTAAAACAATTTGGTCCTATTGCAACTATTGGTCCATTTGATTGATTTAGTAGTATATAATACTCCCGCTTAGCTTGTAAAACGGTTTTTTTTTTAAAGCAAGAATATATGGTACCACTAACATAAGATTTGCATTCATTGATGGACTATATAGTTGCCTTAGGGCCTTAGGATGACTATGAACCTTTGATTCGATCCAACACGAGCCTAGTGTTGGATCTCGGTCTAGGAATGGTGATTGATTTTAGTTATGCGTTTAATCACATTAAGGTGTGTTGTCTTATTGGGCGTTGGACCCCAACTACTCCAATTTCATGCATATCAAATAAAACAAGAAAGGAGTACTTAAAGTAAAGAAGAGCTTATGCTCTTTTACAATATTTGATCATATCAAATTACAACCAAAATCTAATCTACACATTCCCATGGTTCAAACAAATTTGAGACGGTCTTTCACATAGCTCAATTATCGTAGGCTTAGGTTCATAATCACCCTTTCTTTAATTAATTAACGCTTTAACTAATCAAAGATGAATGCAACATTTTCATTTGGTTTTTGTATCCATAGAATTGATTTAAATGGAGCTAAATGAAATGAAAATCAAATTCTCATTTAAAGAGACAAAACCATTTTGTTCTCAACTAATTTGGGCCAAAATGCAATAACCTCAACTATTGGGCTATATTGCAAAAACATAAACTTTTGGGGTCACTTTGTAAAAACACATGAGTCCAATACTTCATGTAATTACAACTAGAACCCAAAAATTTCAACAAACACAAAAACTTCATTAATGGAACAAAACAATTTGTCCTTTAGTGATTTTGGGCCTTAACGTAAAAAACGTAAACTTTTGGGTCAAAGTGCAAATACACAAAAGTATCAAAACTTTATGTAATTGCATAAAAGCCCCAAAAGTACCCCACATAAAGGGGTGGCCGGTTTTGGAGAGGGTTTTGGTCAAAACTTTTGAATTTTTCAACAAAAGTGAAGGTGAAGGTTTTAGTGGAAGACAAGGTATGGGTTGAATAGTGAATGGTAAGGTTTGTAAAATTGATTGGTATGGGTTGTAAGAAATGGGTAAGGTGTTGCCAATTTTAATATACCAATCATCCATCACCAATCAACCACAAACCAAAACTTTTGTAAAACAACAAACAATTTTGAATCAAACCACCAAACTTTTTGTTCTTGCCAAGAACATATCAAGAACAATGAAGAACATCCATGAAGAACATCCATGAAAACCCATAAGAGTTCCATGAACATTTTTCACCCAAAAACACTCCCAAAAATTGTCAAACTTAAGAGAAATAACATATTACCATAATAGGGCACTTAGGGGTTCCTAATGTCACTTTAAAACCATTTTAACAAGACAAACAAGAACCCAAAAATCCACCCTTTGGATTTGGCCGAATTTCCCCAAAAACATGGCACCAAATTTTAGCTCCAAAATTCATGCTCATATGAACTACATCTACAACATTTGAGATGGCAAATTTTCCAACAAAATTTACATTCAAAGAAGCAAGAATAAATCTTGTAACAATTACAACATTCAAATCACAAACTAAGAAATCACAAAACCCAAAAGGATTCACCAATCTACTAGACCTAGGCTCTGATACCACTTGAAGGGAAATTTTCGGAAAACCAAGTTCATTTGAGCAACATCATTAATTAGCATGCAATTAACAATTAGTGGGATCATGCTTGCTTATGCACTCAAATCAAAACTTTACAAAAATTCTAAGCCTAGTAGATTATAGTGAACCATTAACAAAAAAACTCAGCACAATTTGAGTTGTGAAATCTTATACCTTTAGAAGATTCCTCTTTGCATAAGCAAGGCTAATCACCCATGGAGAGGGCTTCATTCCTTGCTTCTTTGCTCCATAGACATTTTCTAAGGATGATCAAAGAATTGGTTTCTCCAAGTTCCCAAAGTAAGGGAACCTCAGAATCTCTTCCACCAAGGGAAGTCTTGATGAGAAGATGAGTGTCTAGAGGAAGAAGATTGCTAGCCCCCTTTTCCTCCTGAGAGCCGACCTCTTTGAGAGAAGAGAGCATTTTCATGCTGACCATTCTCCCTGAAAACCTCTAAGTGTTGAAATGTTATAAACTACTGTATAGCATTTCACAATGTAGTAACAAACTTGCAATTAAACAGAGTTTGCTACACAATCTCAAATGGCCGGCCATATTGGGTTCTTTTGGGCTATTGGGCCCTAATCTGTGTGTACGTGAGATTGTGTTACAACTTAAGTCAATAGGCAGCGTTCGAAGCCCATTGGGCCTTGAGCCGCCAACCAGAGGTCTTTACTTGAACTTATTCGTTTGATTAATTAACATATTAATTAATCCTTTGCCATAAATAATTAAACCATTTTAATTATTCTTACTCATCTCCATTCTTTGCATCGAGCTACACTTGCACGGTGTGCGATCCATTAGGTTCCTTTTAGCGGGCGGTGGAGGATTAGAACTCTTTTCAAATCATTGTGAATTGAAACTTACTTTCAATTCTCCCTTTTAGTGATCATACACTTTTAGGGCTACCACAAACCATGAGTGACTTCTATGATTATCTTCGTAGCTATGAGAAGCTAATCAGAAGAGGTGGAAAACCTATTCGATTAGGATTGCAATCTGTTCACGGTCCTTCTCTAATACAATACTCGACCACATTGTTTGGTTTGATAGTTTATTCATGTCTACTATCAATGTGATTCATTTACTTATATGATTACCTTGAATATGATTTGGAGCGACTTCCTAAATCTCCCGGTACCATACTACGGCAATTCTTAATCATTTAACAAGATTTCATATATTTTTTTAGTTTAAAATCTGTTTTTACATTTTTAAAATTATAAAAAAATGATCCTAGCCTTTGGATTTAAACAACCATGTCATCTTATGGACAAAAAACTGCGGGTGCATTATAAAACATGCAACCCGTAGCACAAAATTGTTGTTATATGATGTCTCATACAACTTTTTCACTTCATGGGACCCATGAATAGTGGTAGCCCATTCCTACCAAAAGGACCAAATGTAGCAAGCCCCCAAGAAATTAGCCTCTGAATCTTTTCCGGTAGATTCTTTTTGGCCCTCTATTGGAGATGAGTTTTGAAGAAAAATGGACTAAATTTGGGATTTGGCCCTCCATTGGAGAAGGCCCTACCTAGAGTAACTCCACCCGTTCCCCCTAGGCAAGGAATTTGGGGGGACTAGGCACTCACTATTCATTGCACGAATAGTAACTGCTCTAGTGCAACTTCACCCGTTTAAGAGTTGCCTAGGCATTTACTATTTAAAAAATATTATTTAAAAAATAATAATTAATGGTAATACAATTTTAAAAATTGTTTAAATAGTCTTAGTGAACACTATTCACATGAAAATCAAATAACATGCGAAATTAAAAAAACATTTTTTGTATTTATAAAACTATTTTTTTTCGAAATTTTTATTTCTTTTAATAGATTTTTAAGTTCTGATTAATTATGGTCGTTGGATCTTGTTGAATTTAAAATCCAACAGACCATAATGAGCCACGTGGGACCATTGTTCCCTCGATACCGCTGAGCTGGGTTTTGGAGAAAAGAGTCCATTTGCCTATACACCTTTAACTTTTGAAGAATACCATTGTCACGTGTATGACAAAGTAGGAGTAGGCTACAATGCTTGCAAGCATTGAATGTTTACACCGATCTCACCATTAAAATGAGGGAGGAGAGAGGAGAGATGGGGGAAAGGAGGGTGAGATCGGTGTGAGCATTCAATGCTTGCGAGCACTGTAGCCAGTCCCGAAAAAGTAGGTTACAAGTCATATGATCATGTCCATCATCCATTTATTCTAACCGTTGTCTGAGGTGATGTGGTAGAGCCCTCCTTAGAGTCGCAACATAAGCATCTTGATTGTAAAAATTGCAAATTTTGAAGCACTTAGAAAAATGATCACAGCCACAATGAATAAAATTTCGAGTACTTTAAGGGCTAATTTGGAGTTGCTGTGATTTTTTTCAAAACTGCTTCTTTTGTACTGTAAGAATAAACTGTTGTGAAAAAAAGCATGTAAGTATTTGGTAAACTGTGGTTATAAAAGTGTTTTTAGCAAAAAAAAGTAGTGTCAGAATGTTTGGTAAACTTGTCTATAAAACTGTTGTGACTGTGTAAAATGACTAAAAATGGCATGTTGTTGGGTGTATTATTAATTTAATTGTTTGGCAAAAATATTGGTCAATTTATTACATATACTTTTTTTTCTTATAATCTTCGTCTTACTTTACGTAGCCCAAATTGTAAATAATTATTATGACAAAATTTCTTTAAAATATTGAAATAATATAAGATCATATAAGGTAGTTAAAATACTGTTAACTATATAATACATACTTCAAACAGATTAAATATCTACAAATTGTTCAATATAAAAATAGTCTTATTAGATGCATTCATCAAACTTGCAGCTATGTTATTTCTTAATGCTTCCATCTCTTGTGATCCTTGGTCATGGTGATTTTGGCCTTCTTCTTCATCATCGTCACTATCGCTCTCTTCACTAAAGTCTTCGGGGTCATCAAAAATGGCTATCACGTTCGGAATGCCTTCTTATGTAGTTATGAAGAGCCATTATAGCAACGACAATCTTCACTTGCTTATTGAATGGATAAGTAGGCATATCCCTTAAAATTGCCCATCTTTTCTTCCAAACTCCAAATGTACGCTCAATTACGCTCCTAAGAGAAGAATGTCTATGGTTGAATACCTTTTTATACCCAGTTGGTTGGCCACTCCTACGAAAATCAGAGAGATGATATCTTTTGCCTTTGTACAATTCCAAATACCCTTTTATTCGTGGGTACCCCGCATCTACTAAATAATATTTTCCTATCAAATGTAAAATTTGTTTGCACAAGTTATTATTTGACAAAGTGAAAAGAATTCATAAAATTGATTAACAAATGAGAATTGAGAATAAGAGATTACCACTTGGAGGCTTAGGAAAATTTGAACTCGGACTACGTAGAACCGATAGAAAAAACCCTTATATCATGTGCAGTGTCTTTCCATCCAGCACAAGCAAATGTGAATTGCATATCAAAATTACACGCGGCCATGACGTTTTGAGTTGGTTTCCCTTTCCTACCAATATATGGCACTTGATCGGGATGAGGTATTGAAGCATCAGCATGTACCCCATCTAAGGCTCGAATACAATCCTAAAAATAAGGGATTTGTTGTAGCTAATATTGACATGTGATAAATGTGATTGTGTAAATCCTAGGTAGATATGGATTGGGATATTCTGAATCTCCTAAAGTTACATTCCTATTATGATTGTACTTGTTTCACTATAAATAAAGACACTAGGCATGAGGAATATGTACTACAATTCCTCAAGCCATTCCCTCTTTCTCTCTACTTTTTCTCTTTGCCACACCCCTCAATAAAATAGGTCACAACACGTTATCAGCACGCTCTTTCCGCTGTGCTAAAGAGAATTATTCCGGAGTTTTGGCCATCTTCAATCATGGGGAGCAGTATTTTCAATAATTCTTACTTTGATTTACCTTTTATTTTATTGAATTAATATACTTGCTATTGATTCAATTCTCTCCCTGTTATTTATATTCAACGAGATTCAAAGCATTGAAGATGGAAATCCAAAGTTAAAGGCAATTCTGCAAACAAATTGTTCCACCATCATCATCAGCAATCCAAGTACTTCTAAAACACGGTCTCAATGTCGATATTTTTTCAGCCTTGACTGCATGAACCTTCACCATGATGCATGAACCTAATTTTCTGCATTTAACGAATTATAATCTTCTGCAAATATTGTGTTTGCATTAAATTTAATATATCTGCTATATATTAAATGAATTGATGATTGTGTGAACAAAGGAAAAATTAGGGTTTTTTCTGGTTTTTTGTTTTTTTTTTTCAGAAAAAAAAATTCGTATTTTTGAAAAAAAAAACAAAGGAAAAAACCCTAAAGCCGAGCCGAGCCAAACACGGCCTAAAGCCGTTCACCGCTGAGCCGTCGAGCCACCAAGCCTGAAGCTTGCAAACGACGTCATTTTGATGTTGTCTTCCCCGCAAGCTCAAACCGAGGTGCTTTCTCTGCCTGAAGTTGAGAAACACCACCACACCGTTTTTCTAGTGAGATCTCCAAAGCCAGGATGACCTGTCGTTGTTCCCTAGCAATGGAGGTCATCTCTGATGACCATATCCACGGGATTCCAAAAGAATTCGACCCGGGTTTTTTAGCACCCATCTCGATGAACTTTTGGAAGATTCCAATCAAATCTCATCGGTGTTTTGGACCACTGTAGAGTTATCTAGCCTGAGATTAAGCCACTAGCAGTGGCATTGCCATTTTTTCCCAGCAAAATTGCACACCCAGATCCAGCTAGGTTCTTGCACTTACACCCAGCCCCAGTTTTGGGGCACCCATGTTTCTCGGCCTGCTCACACAAATCCGGCCTCTGTTGGGCCTAGATACCTCATTTTTTTCCTTTTAGCCCACTGTTCATTCAACCAGCCCCTGATGGGTTTTGGGCCTCATGCCTGAGCCACTTGTTGCCCTGCAACCCAACAACCTTTCTAGTTTGGGCCTGAAGCTCTAAACTCGGTCCACCCAAACTTTTTGGTCCATGACTTTCACACCCCGTGGGCCCGGTAGACCTATGATCATCTACCTGTTTGTGTTATTTATATTGCTATTGTTCTATATATTGCGTTTGTTTGCAGGTACCCATGAACTTGAAGTTCTTGTCTTTAATTCGAACCCGTAGTTTCAAATAAGTGTCATAGAAAAATTTTCATGTTTCCTCAAACTCACCACTCATGTAGAGACCCGAGGTTCTCCATGATTAAACCACTAAACCAAACCATGTCTTAGAACCCGAATGTTCTAACTTTTATGATTATGGAGAATTTATTTCCCATAAGCACCAACCACAATCTTGTTCCCTCCATCAAGTGGATTTTCGAACCGTAACAAGTTCGACTTCACTACCACGAAAGTTTCTAGCAGAAACTACTTTATGTGGGCACAAGTTGTGAAGCTCCACTTGATTACCGAGAAGCTGAGAAATATTGAAGCCAACAATAACGTGGATAGAGCTAAATAAGCCTCCGTCATGATCTTCATTCAAAGACTTATGCCTGAAGCATTGTAAATGGAAGTACCTCAATGACAAGGATTCCATGGCTCTTTGCCTCGCTCTACGGATCGTTCCAATCATGAAAAGATGACCTTGCCCGAAACAAGACATATCTTGTGTCACATCCCGAACCGACTCCGCCGTAGCACGATATTGTCCGCTTTGGGCCATGCCCTCACGGTTTTGTTTCTGGGAACTCACGAGCAACTTCCCAGTAGGTCACCCATCCTGGGATTGCTCTAGCCCAAACTCGCTTAACTTTGGAGTTCCAATGGAATCCAAAGCCAATGAGCTTCCAAAAGGCCTCGTGCTAATTGGAGGTGGGCATGTACATATAAGGCATATCACCCCCTCTCCGTTGGTCGATGTGGGATGGGGTGACGAAAGCCAGTATGCCTCGATTTCGGTACCCTTCGGGATATCCGGGTCGGGGTGTGTCATCTTGCTTAACGCAAGACATGATTGAACCCCATCCGTGAATAGGTATAATTCTGAAGTTTATAGAATCCGATTGAATTTTGACTGGAGAAGATTTTCTCGTCCTTCCATGCCCCTCAAATGCTCTTGAAGAAGCACTGTAGAGAACAGAGGTTCATTAAGTTCTCAAATCTGATTACTACCACATTGCTCACTATAAAGTACAACAGTGAAAGCGGCACCCCAGTGATTCGGCTGGGAGGTACCGAACGGTATAGACCCAACTTCGGCTAGAGCCTACCAAATGGTGTGACCTAGCTTTTGCTAGAGTCTACCGAACGGTATAGACCCAACTTCGGCTGGAGTCTACCGAATGGCATGCCCTGCTTCGGCAAGGATGTATCGAAGGCCACGCTCTGTCTCGGCAGAGGTGTATCATACACAAGGCTTTGCTTCGATAGACGCCTACCGAATTTGCTCATCCTTCTTCGGCTAGAGAGTACTGAATAATGGTAGAATCAAGGTCAACCAAAGGGGTGGCATCACGACCAAACACGTGATCCCTTGGCAACTAAGACCCAAAACTTCAAGAATAAGGGACAGTATTCCCAAACCTCAACCGTGCAAAATCTACTTCCGTTTTGATGGAATAGATAATTGGTTATGCACTTATTTATGCCACTACCAATGTTGTTGAGACATACCATTCCCGTAGTCAATCTGTGAAACTAATTTTGCTTCACCTAACACATGGAAAAGCATCATTTTGACATGGAAGCCCTTGTTGGCCAAACCCCCTATCCAATTTGGTTTACTTTGTGAACAATTTCCTATGTTCTCAGATTCAAGTTTGGTGTTTGTTTTAGTTATGGATATTGTCCTCGAATATGAGTTAATTGAATCATGTTTCTTATACATGTGACCGAATTCAATTAACATGTGATAAGGTATAAATGTGGGGAAGTTAGTTGTATGGATGAATATGCTACTATACACACTAACTTCATACCTAAATCACTCCTCTAGCAACGAATTCAAGTCTACCTAACCTGATTAAAGGCATTGGCACTGCTCCTTGTTATATTAATGGTACGAAATTACCATTAAGGGGCCTTATATTCTCCGTTCCGGAAGAACGTCATTGAGTTATAAGGATATTCGAAAGAACAATGATCATGAAAACCACTATAGAAAATAGAGTCAAGTATCTTTGCATTACCTCCAACATATGAAGCCTGAAGCTATGTTTTGGGACCAATGGACTACCTCCCAACTGGGACATGCCACATATAGGCCGGCCTGGAGCCGGGTGATTCGAGCAGTTTACTTGCTTTGGCACGACCGTTTAGGACATTCAAGTCGAAACACAATGCAACGTGTTACACAACGCATCACATTACCTGGAGTAAGGATTTTTGTGCCTACAAGCACACTTTGCCAAACCTGCTCGTTGGGAAATTGGATTTTTATATCATCCTTAGCAAAGCTCCTACATAACCCTCTTTTCACAGTGGATTAAAGGGAATAATGTGAACTCATCCAACCAAAAATGCGGATCATGTAAATATGGTTTTTGGTTGATATATCAACACAATAGTCACATGTTTGTCTACACACATTGCTGCTAAACTCCTGGCCAATTCTTACTTAAGGGCTCACCACCCTAATTATCCCATGAAGTCTAGAAGACTGGATAATACCGGAGAGTTTATATTGAAGAGTTTTTTTATAAGTATTGCATGTCTTTTGGGTTTGAAATTGAACATTGAACTCCCTATGTCAACCCCCACACAGCCTCGCAGAAGCGATCATAAAGCGCATTATCAATTGATCGCCCAGACCTTGGTGAACGCACCAAGTTTTCGGTTTCTGCCTAGGGCTATGCAATTTTGTATGCAGCCATGTTGGTTCGCCTGAGGCCCATTGCTACCCGATACTTTTTAGCATTAAAAGTTGGTTACTGGGTACCAACCTGATGTTTCGTATTTGCGCGTTTTGGGTATGCACCTTATGCCATACTGCGCCGCCACAATGTACCAATATGGGTCCTCAAAGAAGAATGTGAATCTTTGTCGATTTTGATTCTCCTTCAAATTAGCTCTTTAGAGCCCTTACACGCGATCTCATTATCGCCAATTTGCGGATTGTCACTTCGATGAGACAGTTTTCTTGCCGTTAAAGGGAGATAAGAACGTCAACCTTCCTGACGAACGGCACGAATTATCGTGGATGTCCCCACTATGTCTCCGTATTCTAGATTCTAGAGTATTGCTCCGGGCGTTTTCTCTAATCTAGCTAAAGTGACGAGATCACACATACCAGCTGCAAACATGCCTGCAAGGATAGACGTACGTAATGGGCGTCGAGTCAACATCTCCGAAGGGTGTGCCGCCCCTGAAGGACAGTTGGCTACCCCTGTTGGACGATCCAGTACACCAGCGACTAGCCAACCAATCTGTTCTCGGCTTGAAGCGCAACAGATCACTCGGTTCGAAGGATTCACCTCCCTAGAAGTGGAGAAACATGGCACAAACGAATCCCTTCCTCGTTCGCTATCTTAACCATTCCACCTCATGAAATTAATCCGGATTATCCCGAGACCTGTAGTCTTGGTCCATTATGCATGCATGGATAAGTTATGGAATTGGAATGAGGTTATCATCGATGATATTCACGTATATGGTAGCTACCCAAAATAGTAAAAAACAACGACATCGAACTGCATTTCGTTGATGAATGTCGACATAGAATTGATTGGTCAAACTGGAAACAAGCAATCCAGGTCAAACTTGATTCACTTGCGAAACGTAAAGTGTTTGGGCCTGTAATTCCTACACTTCCACATGTGAAACCCGTTGGCTACAAGTGGGTTTTCGTAAGGAAGCGTAATAAGAAGAATGAAATAGTGCGATACAAGGCAGACCTTGTGGCGCAAGGCTTCTCTCAACGCCCTGGTATTGATTACAAGGAGACTTATTTCCCCCGTAATGGACGTTATAACGTTCTGCTACCTTATCAGTTTGGTAGTTTTTCGAAAAACTGAATATACAGCTTATGTGCGTGGTTGTAACGTATCTATAGGGATCTTGACACATCAATATACATGAAAGTTCCCTAAGGACTTACATGGACTGGATCAAATAGTTCTAGACCACAGAACACCCTCTCTATTGAATTGAGGCATTCACTTTACGGATTGGAATAATCCGGGCGGATGTGGTATACCCGTCTAAGTGAATATTTGATCAATTAGGGATATATGAATAAACTATGCCCCTGCATGTACAAAATCGAATTTGCTAGAGTTGCAGTCTATGTCAATGACATAAATATCACCTAGACTTTGGAAGAGCTTGAGAAAACTGCCTCGCACCTGAAGTCAGAATTTGAGATGAAAGATCTTGGGAAAACTCTTTTCCGTCTCGACCTGAAGTTTTGAGCAAAGTTCATATGGTATTCTAGTCCACCAGTCGAACTACACCTAGAAGGTGTTGCCTTTGAGTACACCCATGACCCCTCATACGCTAGATGAAAATGAGACCCTTGAAAAGGTTGTGGAACCTAAAATTCCATATTTGAGTTCAATTAGCGCTTTATTGTACTTAGCTCATTGCATTAGGCATGACATCTCCTTTGTTGTTGATCTTTTGGTAAGATACAACACTGCGCCTACATGCTACCACCAAATAGGCGTTAAAGACGTTTTTCCGTTACTACGGATTTAGGCTTATTCTATCCCTACGCATCTCAGAATTAACCACAACCCCTTAGTTATCGGAATGATGCCTACCTTGTGGGATACGCCGACACAGACTATCTATCTAATCCGCACAAGGCACGTTTCCAAACGGATTATGTCTTTACAGTTAGGAAAACCGCAATATCTTGAAGGTCAACCAAATAGACCTTAGTTGCGACGTCTTCGAGCTCATCGCCATACACAAAACCACCCGTGTACATGGGAGCATATTCGAAGCACCTGTAACTCTTCATCCTTTGTTGAGTCCCAACGACGATCTATGAAGACAACTCCGCATATATCGACCAGACCATAACATGATACATCCAAGAAGTCAACACCAAGAATATTGTGTCTACATCACATCATCATGAGCATCAGAAGATTGAAGTCAAGCAGACCCGATCCGAAGACAACCTTGCATATCTCTTCACGAAGTCACTGCCGAAGAAGCTTGTTCAAGGATTTGGTATGCACAAATTTTCTCATTTGCAACGCTTGTAGTTCTCAAGGGGAGTTTCGTCGAACTCAGGGGGAGTATCCTAAAGTATACTATTGACCTTAATGTACTCTTTTTCCCTACGATCATGATCATTTTTCCCATTGGGTTTTTGTTACCTGACTAGGTTTTAACGAGGCACCCATTTTGAGCTGGTCATACCCTTGTGTGTTTTCTTACTACTTGCATCTTGAAGATGTTAAGTATCAACATTGCATTAACTCACTTTTCTCCTTAGCCTATGGGTTTTGTTCCGCCTTGAGTTTTACCATAGCCAGGTTTTGTGAGTTTTTTTACTTTTTTTATATGCAAGTTCCTTATATGAGACTCACGTGTTCTCTATTGTGCCTACGAGACGACTTCATCACCTATGTCTACATCATCTTGAAGATCTGATGTGATATCTACTTGAGTATTTACACACTCAAGGTGACACACCCCGACCCGGATGTCCAAGTGGACACCCAAAAAGCCGAGGGTGCTGGCCGACACCTTGTGAGGTGACAAAAGCCATTTGAGGAAATTAAGAGTAATTTAAGTGATAAAAAGGAAATTGAATTAAAATAAAGGTCGAGTGCGCTGAAGTGTGAGTGAACCAGAAAGAATAATAATAGAATAACAATTTGGCAGAAAAGAATTTGTCAAGTAATTACAATTGCTAGTAAAGTTCCCTACACTGAGGAGGGAACCATGCCACCGCGTCCCGACACTCGAAAGCTCCAAAGCCTACTAAACCTGGAGGGGCACAAAACACAAGAAGGGTGAGTGGGCCAAAAACAATAATTTTTTTCTAAAACTTTGCTTTTCCAAACGTACTAACCTCTCGCTGCAAAAACCCGTAATAATTCTGAAAACCATACTACATAGTACGTGAAAAACAACATAAATATGGAAAGTCTGTTATTTTCCAAAACGGGTAATTAACCACAAACTTCAATATAAAATCTTTCACAGAAGTCAATGCGTAGAAATCAATACGAGAAATCCAATAACAACATAAGCCTCTGTGGCATCAATGAAATCAGGTAACGCAAAATCACAATAATAACGGGGTACGCTCAGTAGGCAGTGCAGACACACGAGCTCATGCCGATATATTATGCCATGAACAGGCTGGGTGTAATAATCTATGCTCAAGTACTACATACACGTGAAGCTGGCGCTAAGTGCGTCACAATGAGTTCTAGATGCCAAGGCAACTAGAACAGGCTGGCACCTACGATGGATCCAAAGTGAGCATGTCGGTGCAATGTGAACATACACGTGAAGATGGTCCTGGTCCCAGACAGTACTATAGACACCGTGTAAGCAATCCTAGTTGAGCGTGTATGAAAACATGCCACGGATAAAGTCTCGTATCATAAAATGGGGTATAGTATAAGGTATTTCATTTCTAAAATAAGTCTCGTAGTAAACCATTCTAAAATGGTATTCTCGGATACCGTATCTGAAATACCGATAATATACTAAAACATTTGAATTACTAAAACCAAGTAAAGTAATTAGTAATCCAAGATTTGTTTCAAAGCATAAATGTAATTCTCAAATCACAACACAAATATAGGATATAATTTTATAAAGAAAAGGCCCACTCACAGTGACCGTAGCCGAAATTGCTTGTTTGTACGCTCTCCGTACTCCTCGGGTTGCCAATCCTAAGGTAAAACACCCACAATTAATAATCTAATCGAAAACTACGAA
Organism: Gillenia trifoliata; assembly: GCA_018257905.1. NCBI lineage: Eukaryota > Viridiplantae > Streptophyta > Magnoliopsida > Rosales > Rosaceae > Gillenia > Gillenia trifoliata. Next base: position 15,910,144 of record CM031081.1, on the reverse strand, counting down.
GAAAACGAAGTACGGAACTCAAATTAGAAGTTTCGAAGTCCGAAAACCTAAGAACATCGCCGTATGGCCTCACGCGTCAGCACGCGCCGACACACGCGCACGTTACACGCGCCGTTAAAGTTAACGGCGCTCCGTTAACTTTAACAGAATATTCTAGGATTTAACGGAATATTATAACTGCGTTAGAATATTCAATTAACGGCGTCAGTTAAGGAAAGGGAATATACCGTTGGAATATTCCCGGTCTGACCGGATCTGGACCAGGTCTGATGACGTCAAGACCGGGTTGGCTGACGTCAGCTCGTTGGTCACTGCTGCAATTTCCGGCTGCCGCTCGCCACTGCCGGGCGCCGTCTGCCGGCTGGAGTCTCGCCAGAATCTGGGTTTTTTGCCGGAATATTTCAAAAACACATATCTCAGTCAAATCTCAACCATTTCACACGTACCATATACCAAAATGAAGCTAGGAAGACCAGGAATAAGATTTTACCTATTTCAAGGTCAAAAGATGGCCGGAGATGGCCGGAAAGAGGGAGGAAAGTCACGGCCCACAAAATGTCCCATTCCAAACCTCGATTTCGAGGTAGATTCCAGCATGCACAACTTGGAAACTAATCTAGGACTCACTAGGAGTCGATTAAGGTTACCACGAGGCCGATCATGGCCAGTTTCACCAGGAAACTCGACGGAAAAGTTTAAAGCTCTCTAGAGTTTCTGGGAAACTAGTTTCTGGGTTTGAGTTTGGGTTTCTGGCTTGTTCTGGTGAACTGGAAGTGATCCATGGTGGTTCATGGTTTGGGAGTGTGATGGTTCACGGTGAAAATCACCGAGATTTAGCTCACGGAAGGTGGACGAGATAAAAGGAGAAAGTTGCAGAGAAAGTGTGAAGGAAGGAATGGCACGGTAGAGAAATGGCAGTGATAGTGGGGTCCACTGGACCCAAAGTCCAAATTATAAAAATACATATCCAATTAAAATTACGGAAACGACATTGAGATTAACGTCCCGTAGAACCTTCGTTCGAACTCCGAATTTCGTTCTGTTCGCGTCCACACGCTCGTAACGACAAGTACGACAAGAAAGAGCTAAGAAAAGGGGTGTATGTGTCACGACGCAAAAGTCAACCATTGCCCAGCCATGGGGCATTTTGGTCATTTCCCACTTTCGGGAATAAAATAGTATAAATTCCGGGACGGGTCATATCACAAGGGGGAGTGTTGTAGATAATATTGACATGTGATAAATGTGATTGTGTAAATCCTAGGTAGATATGGATTGGGATATTCTGAATCTCCTAAAGTTACATTCCTATTATGATTGTACTTATTTCACTATAAATAAAGGCACTAGGCGTGAGTAATATGTATTACAATTCCTCAAGCGCTTCTCTCTTTCTCTCTACTTTCTCTCTACTTTCTCTCTTTGCCGCACCCCTTAATAAAATAGGCCACAACAGGATTAGGTTAGAAAAGACTGTCAACTTGCATAATAATAATTACCAAACAAATTCAAATAAGTAATAAAAACATAATTACCTTAAAATGAGGGCACGTATTTAGTATCTCTCCTTATCTCTTGTGGAGTGCCATTAAACTCTAAATCCATAGGTTTGATAATATCTATTGCCATCTGACATACAACATCCAACATAATACCAAAATATCTACTAACGATCTCACCAGAGTGTTGAAATCGCTTTTGGGGTAATCTATTTTTTACACCATGTCCTAACATATGTAAGAGCATCCCTAATATCTCAATTGCATTCATTCTCCTTGAACCTCTCAAGCCATAATTAGCTTGCAAATCATTGGATAACCTATAAAATACATCTTTGTTCATCCTAAACATCCTATAACATCGTTGATCATTTCCTTGTAATACATCCATTAACCAGATGTTATTGTTTGAGAAGAATTCATACATGGAGTTTTATGAACATATTTTATATAATATCTTTCAATAGCTCGAGCACAAGCGCATACAATTAGGTCAAACTCTTCTTCATCATCATCTGGAATGTCCATATTCAATGTACACCTGCAAGTTAACATATAATCCTTAACAAAATTCAAGTACATTAACCATTGTACCAATATTGTAAACAAAGTAGCTAAACAATTAACTCATAATCTAAAATAACATTCAAATAAGATAGACGCAATCATGATGTTCATAATCCTAAAAACTACACACAAGTATTAGAGCTAAGAAAGTACAAAGAAATTACTATATTTCACTATTCACACAAACTACACATAAGTATTAAAATGGGATAGGTGTCCAACCACATGAATCCTTATGAGCTAACTAGCTTATTTTCAAAAAATAAACAAAAGCATATGCTTTCTCTGACCATGAAAAAATCACTTCCAAGCATTCCAAAACAAATACAAAATGCCCATTTTAACTTCTCCTAAAATATTGAAGCCAACAAACTGCAACCAATACATCCCTTCAAATTCAAGTTCCTAACAGACCATATATACTAAAAAATAAAAAATTGAAAACCAAAGTGAGAAATTGGCTAAAATGGTGAATTTACAAGAGCCCAACACTTCAATCACACAATATTCGACATAAAATGATGTATTTGCAATCGTCCAACTCAAACAAGTTGCGACATAAACTGAAATTGAGGTTGAGAGGCACATTAACATTCAATCCCAACAACAAAATGTCGAAATAAGCAGAAATAGAGGTTGAGAGAGAAGGAAACTTACTATTCTGCTGGTGAAGAGTGCTCAAACGAGATGAGAGGGACAGATCGAGCTCGAGGGGAGAGTTCTCAAATGGCAAGAGAGGAGCGGCAGGAGAGATATGGAGAGAATGAACGGGACCTTAGGGTTTTCAAAGAAAAATATGGGGGTAGGATTATCAATATGAAAGTTTCATTAATTAATATTGTTCACCCGCCTCTGTTAAAAAAAAACGTTTTTTTTAGAAGCAAGGGTAAAAATGCTTCTGCTTTCTGCTCTTTTGAACTTATGATTTTGAAAAAAAAAACATTTTTTTTTCATTTATCAAACACAATTAATGCCCCAACTTTTTAAAGAAGCTGCTTTTAAAAAAAAAAATTCAAGTAACCCCAAACCAGCAGGTGGAGCATGTGCAGGCCCAACACCGGTAACGACACGAGAAGTAGTGGTGTGTGTATGTCATGGCACTAGGTGCATAGTAAGGTTGGGCTGGAGAGGATTTGTCTAATTATATAGTCTTAATTGGTTTAATAATCTTCAAAAATGGTGGTAGGCGCAACTTAGGCCTTGTTTGGTATCTATTTTTGGATCTAATATGTTCGTCATATAAAAGGTTTGATGAGTCTATGCCACTATAGCTACGAGATAATAGTATTCTTCTTAATTTTTAAGTAATAGGTATTAGGTGTGATTCACATGAATTGCGAGGGTTCGATACCCAAATTTTATAAATCATGATTTCTAGTGTAGAGATGGGATCGTTTGGGAAGTGTTTTTAAATGATTGAAAAGGATTTTAGAAAATGCTTTTAGATTCAAAAACACTTGAAGTGCTTCCTACAGAAGCATCAAGTATGTGTTTCTTGTAGTAAAGCACTTTACCGTGCTTTTCATAATTAACTTACATTTTACTAATGATTGGTTTTAAAAATATTTTTTCTCTAAACGCTTTTAGTCATTTTAAAAACGATTCTCAAATATAGGATTCATAAATAAACTACAATTAGCCTTTGAAAATGAGGAAACGACTCGCACTAATTTTTCTTTTTTATAGCGTCATTTCTGTCTTGAAAATAGCTGTAATTGTAAAAAGAATAGAAAATGGGGGTTACCAAAGCAAACTGCAACATTGACTGCCGCATAAGATATCCGACGTATCGATAACCAATAGAATCAGTTTGAGGTGAGACCCGTTTTATATAACCCGAGACCCACCAAAAACACTCGGACACACTCAAACACAGAGACAGAGAGAGATCGCAAAAACTGAGCACCCCTGCTGCTGCAATGAAGGCCGTCGCCATTCTCTTCTTCTTCCTCTCCTCTCGGCTCTGGTAGGTCTCAAATAATTCACAGAATCATGCAATTCTTGATTCCGTTTGGGTTCAAATTTCAATTTCATTTGCTAACATTGTTTTTGTTTCTGAATCTAGTTTTGCGGACAGGAGGTCAAAGAGTTGCAGATTGGCGTCAAGGTAAATTACCCTTTTCATTTTTGTTCCATTTATCTGTTTTCCGAGTCAATTTATGGCTCCAGCGATGTGTGTTTATGTCGAAATTGCTTGAATGATTTGCTCGAGGACTGATTGATTTGCAGTGATGTGTGTATGGAACAAATGCTTGGTTTAGTTTAAAGTTTCTTACTTGACGAGATCGTTGAATTATGATCTTTGTTTTTCAATGGTATTCTAATCTACTCTAATCTACCAGGGATTTGCTTTTGGTTTTGGGTCATTTTCTTTGAAGGGTTGATTTGTTCTATCATTCTGCTATGAAGTGCTTTTGATTTGGCTGACTCTTTAGGTTAGGATTTTGAAATTGTTGTTATTCTTTGTTGTTCTCTGCTCGTGTATAGCCGAACCTTGAATGAAGATGGGTTTGCTAGAATTGTTTGGAGGGCTTGGAGCTCGTCCTTCCTACACCTTTATCGATTATTGATGCTTGGAACTTGGTTTTATTTTGCAGTATAAGCCGGAATCTTGTGAACTTAAGGCTCATAAGGTGATACAGTCGGGAGTACACACTATCCGGAGTGAAAGTAGAATCTATGGAAAAGCTGATGATATGTACAATGGATTTCATAATAGTGTGATGGTAGATATAGTAATTATAAATGCTGATATTCTTGCAGATTCAGATAAGCATATCGTAAATGATTTGATTCCCAAACATAGCATACTTTTTGTTTTACTTCTTATTTTTTATTATTACTTATACTGAAAATCTTGTAATACGGTTGGTAAACTTTAGAAATGAGAGTAATACCGGTTTTAATATAGCGTTGCTTAGAAACCTGACAAAATCAATTGTTATTTCATCATTTCTTGGATCTATTCTTACGTAAATCATGTGCTGTCTATGTATTTGTTGCTCCTGGTCTTGTATGTCTTTTTATATGTTCTGGTTAGAAGGGAGCTCATACCCCACCTGAAGTGAAACCTAATAGCATCTGGTTACACCCTTGAAGGCCTTATGAGACTGAAATGACTAAAAGTTTGTCTTTGAACTTTGGGGAAACTCACTGATGGAACTGTATTTGATTCTAGTTTTGAGCAGGGCGATCAATCTCCTTTGAGCTTGGCACTGGCAAGTTATAAAAGGTATGTAGTGTAATATTTCGTCGTTTCCATATTACTCTTGTACAAAAAGTGTGGGACATGATTTCCTAATTCCTATTGACCTATGCTAGAAAATGAAATGACCACTGACTTATGCCAAGATATGAAACCTAAACCTAATTTCCTAAATTCCTAATGTTGGAATACATAGCAGGTTATAGGCAAACCTTTATTATTTTTGACGATTTTTCTAATATAGGACGCGTTTGATTATTCTATGTATCAAAGCCAATGCTAAGTAACCAATTTCAGATAATCACATTTATTAGTGGTTTCCACTGGCTATGAGAGTTTACTGGTTTTCAGCTTGTAAATACTCTTTAACCTGCTTCCAACAGTCTACTAATTATGGGTTTTTATGACCGTTTCGATACTTTACTGAATGTACTTTTGTATGATAATATGTTCACCCCGGTGTGATCTTAATAGCTTGGATTCCTTTCAATTTTGAACTAACTCTGGGTTGTAAAAAATGTTTTCTAGACATTCCTCAATGCATCTTTGTTTTTATGCACGTTGATATTCTTAAATTTGTCATCCAAGAATCTACTTTTAGATCTGTGATGGGTATGCTGTATGTAATGGCATGGTAGCCTTTACTAGAACCATACATATAGCTTAACTGCACTCTTAATATTTTGGTTAAGATCTCCAGAGGTAGCTTATATATTGTTATTAGTAGTATTATATTACCTTGTAATTGAAGAAGTCAGCATATGAAAGAATTTCTTCTTTGCAGGATGGGACCAGGATTGTTGGGAACATGCGTAGGTGAGAAGCGGAAGTTGAAATACCTGCAAAACTTGGCTATGGGGAGCAGGGTTCTCCACCAACCATCCCAGGTGATAAATTATTCCAATCCTCGTCAGACCTCTTTTAATGTGAAACATGTGTACAAGCAGTAAGATCCGCATAATTGATTAGAATCTCAAATGAGTGAGGTTGTTAATTGAACATTGCAGGTATGATTGCAACACTGATATTCGAGACCGAGCTGGTGGAAATTCTGGGGAGAAATTCAAAAGCTCAAGATGACGAGCTGTAGGTGGCGAATGATTCCTGTCTTAGTTTTTCTTCAAGAAGCTTCTTGTATCCACAACTGATGGAGCCAAAACGTTTTTGCTTTATATCTTTACTAGACACACTATAGCATTAGTGTACTTTTTTAACTTACAATCAGGGCATTTTGTCTGTGGCTTCACTATTGACTAAAAAAATGGCTTCAATTGTCATGGCATGATATGTTATGGGTGTTAATGTTCGTGCAAGCAAACAGAGTTTTTTTCATATCTCACTACCATATTGTTAAGGAGATGATTTTTGCACACCCTTTAACCTTTGACATGCCCCTCTTTTTTTTTTGGTCATTGGTTAAAATTAAGCAGAAGTGAGAGGGTTAAAAATAGTGTATTTATTATTTTCCTATTGTTTGGTTGCATGTAACCGATTATTATACCCTACCAATAGAAAGGAGGGATAAATAATTGATTACAGTAAGAACTTTTTGGCAAGCCCATCTCCACAACCCAATTAGGGTGTAAATGACCCGAACCAAGGCAGTATTAAAGGTGCTAAAGTTTGATTTAGATGATATTATTAGGTGCTAAAGCTTCGATTCCAAGCGAAAACAAATCAAACTTGAGCTTTTGGTGCGCTCAGCTCGTTTTGTAAACAATCTCGATCAACTTAATGAAAATTAACAATATAAAAAAACATATTAACAAACCATTAATGTTAGTATTGAAAAGTTAAATTCCCAAAATAAACTCATAAGAAATTCAATATTTTGGACATAAAATAATACAATCGAAGTTCAAGCAGCACTTTTCCTACTTGAGGTCTAATATTTTGTTCGAGCGCAGTTTGTTTATTTATAAGCGAGAGCTTGAATGATCCAAAATATTTGAGAGTCGACGGGTGGGTGGCTTGCCCTACGCCAATCGATTGTTTAGTTTTGGGCCAAGATTTTAATAAAGCCCTCTAATTTAGTATCCTTGTTTTCTATGCGGATTTTATCAATCTTTGAGTCGAATCAAGATATCTCATCTAATCGCGATTGAGATCATGAAATCAGAATTCTAACTAAAATAAACTTCTCAATTGCTTGGAAGCCAAGTTATGGTCTAGGGGTTCGACGGACCATTGGAATTTAATTACATACAAGCGCAGAAGAAGAAGCCAAAAACTCTCTCGTATAGTACGTACGTTGATTTTCAATTGGAAAACTAGGAATGTTTGAGAGAAGAAGAGAGAAAGCCAGACGACATCAACAACCGAAGTATTCATGGGCGTTGGCAGACACCACCTTTTTTGATATCATGGAGGTATTGTACAGCGCCTGAACATAAGCGATCGGATTGGCTTATGCATCGTCTGCAAGTATTGGGCTCGATTGCTATGCGAAGAGACATCCGCTGTGTTCCACAGTTCCCCGTAGTTAGTACTCACTCAACAGAGTTCAGAGTATTTAGACTTGTCCATCGCATCTGAGGGTAAGGTTATCAAGTTAGGGTTGCCAAAGAAAAATCGAATTGGTTTCATAGTTCCTCCAAAGGTTGGTTGATTATGGTGAAGGACTAAACCTAAAGTATTTCTACTTAACCTATTTCAGGAGCCGAAGCACAAACTTCCGTCCCTGAGAACAATCCCATCTTTTCAAGACCTTTTCAACGAGAGCATATTTGGAATCAGAAAAGTCTTCAGGTTTCTTGTCAAATTGCATTATCTAGTTCAAGTGTCTCAGATTGTACAGTGGCAGCAGTTTTTTTCTTCTATGGAAATCCGGTTTGTGCAGACCGGGAGGAAAAAAGTTGGAGCATCTTTCAGATGTCAAACGATACAAAAATGACTATCCTTTTAGGCATACAGTTTTACCGTCACGTGGCGTGCTATGCATAGCAGTCCCAAAACCATGACATCGAGGGGTGGAAGAATTTACTGCTCGCACCTTAAGCTTTGGAGATGGCGCTGAGGTGCAATTGAAGTTGGTTTTATAACAAAAAATCAGAAGAATTGTACAACAAAGGGTTGATGAAAACATTATATATCGTGACCACATCTACAAGTACAAGTCATATTTGATAGAATCAACAACCAGAAATGAAGTCTTGGTGATCAATCAGATGAAGGATTCAATCTTGACCGAGTATGATGTCGTAGAGAACTGGACTAGGGCATTTATGGTTTACAAGATTGACGAGAATGGTGGCAGCTTTTATCAGGGTACCAAGTTTGGAGAAACCAAATATTATTTGTAGAAGAGCAAGGTTCCTTGTCGTTTCCAGCGAATAATTCTAAAGGGTTAGAAGGGGAATTAAGTTTGGCCTAATTTCACAATAACCCCCACATAATGCCATAATTTGGCTTTAGACCAAAATAGGGGTAAACATGACAATTTTGAGTGTAAACAGAATCAAGCTCGAATTTGCAACGAAACGGATCAAAAGCTTAGCATTTGAGCGGTAGAGAAGAGAAGCTTTCGGTGGTGGCAGGAATTCGAGGAGAGATCTGGCGCACCAAGTGTGAGAATCTTTCGAATAGAAGATGAGATTTGAGGCTGAAATCTCTTTCATCTTAGGGTTTTGGAGCTCAGAGCGTTGGGTGAGAGTGTTTGGATCTGAGAAAGAAGTTTTCTGACAAGGGAGGGAAAAATGGTACTGGTCTTCGCAATAACCCATTTGTATGGGATGGCAATTTCGTGATTTCAAGATTTAGCAAAATCCTATTTTGGTTCTATTGTTGTGCATGTGGTGTGCATGTCTCAAAAGTTTTATTTTGATCCCAAAATTAAGAATTTGTCTCATTTTTATTAATTTTCCAAAAAAAAGAAAAATAGGAAAAAGTGTTCACTATTTACCTTTTTAAATAAAAAACACTCACTTTTTTGAAATTTAATCAAAAGTACTCAATATCGACACTATATAGACATTATATCGACACTATATCTGTCAATATTGTATTGATACAGTGTCGATATTGAGTACATTTGATTAATTTTTAAAAAGTAAGTGTTTTTTATTTTAAAAGACAAATATTGAGTACTTTTGCTAATTTCCCAAAAGAAAATGGGTTAGTCTAGTATAATCTTCTAAAGAAAAGGGTATTGGACCTACTGTACCCTTTAATTGAATGATGTTTTTGTAATGCAATCATGTCCAGGTATAACATTCTATTCTGATAGTGTAATATGGCGCCAATAACGTAAAAGTGCTTCGGAGTACACGATACTCCGGGTGTTTTAACCGTTATATTTTGATTTTTGTATTTTTAAATGAAGATTTAACGGTTAAAATACTCGGAGTAACGGGTACTCCAGAGTACCCGAGTACCGAATACTCCAGAGTACCCGAGTACCGAATACTCCGGAGCAAGGTTCTAAAAAACGCTAGGCGCTAGTCGGGCGGTGGACTGGCGCCTAGCGCCTAGGTGGCTAGGCGGGATCTAGGCGGGCGCCTAGGTGGATTTAGGTAAATTTCTTATATATTATATGGATTAATTAAATTTACTATATCAGATGTAAATAATTATTGAATAATATGTTATGTCTTATAGAAGAACATACATACCTGAATGTTTTATGTACATATCTAATATACTTACCTAGGAAAAAAAAACTAAATATTATGTAATGATTTATATAACATTTATTTACATATAATATACATCCCAAACTTTTAAAATATAAAAATCCTACGCAAGTGGGTCGTTCATAATTAAAAGCATCTGATGAGTCTGTAAAGTGATGACCCTTTAAGTAGCTGTGCCTATCAACCTACCTCTTTCACATCACCCAAGATGGACCATCACCAACTTTTGACCTTAGAAATTTCGTTTCTTCTTCTTTGCCCTTTCAGAACTTCAAAATTTAATCTTTTAGTCTCTCTCTCTCTCTCTCTCTCACGACACTCTCTCTTCCCTCATCTTCGTTTTTCTTCTTCGCCCGTTCACTTTCAAAACCTCAAAATTGGATCTCAAATCCAACTTGCGCCACCACAGATTGAAATGTTTAATACCCTCTCTCTCTCCCCCTCATTTTCATAGAGACGAGCTGCAGAAATTCGCCGGAGCTCTGCTGCTACGTACGGGATCCGAAGTTGTAGATCTAATTGCGAAAATTGCAACGAGTTTGGGATTTGCAGCTAGATTCAAACCGCCTAGACTACCGCCTCGCTCCGCCTAGCCTGCCTAAAGTGCCTAGCAAGCGCCTAGGTGGCCACCCAAGTCCTCCTCGCCTAACTGAACGTTTTGCTCTAAATCGGGTCGGAGCTCTGCCGCCCAGCGCCACCTAGGCGGCTGCCTAGGCCGATTTTTAGAACATTGCTCTGGAGTACTCAAGAAAGTCCCATGTAATATGTCTCAACGGGCTAGGCCACACAATAGGCTAGCCACTAACTATTAAACTCAACACAAATGTAATATGTCCTCGCCATCCTTGTGAGTCGAACTTGAGACCTCTCACTTACAAGTGAAGAGGAATACCACTAGACCGTAGTACTAGTTAGTAAAAATCAACCTTGTTACAGTAATAACAATTATTCCATCTTGTGTTATTAACTATAACCTTACCATTATTATGTAATATGGGATTGTAAACTTAAATGACTATAGTATAACCTTACATTTCTTGTAATTCAGACGTTGAATGTTAATGTCATGTTATAAGACCATTAAACATGAAAGAAAGGATCCCACAACTAAATAACGATAATGAGTAATTCAATGACATATATTCACTAATAATAACTTATGTCTATACTATAATTAGATGTTCACGGTGTATCAATCAAACGTAAGGATAAAAATAACCAAGAGTAGCCATCAACTTCCATATTTGCTTCCCTCTGTATGTGTGCAATAGTAATATAAAGAATTTTCTTGAGAAGATGGCAAAATGTCTTGTATTCTAGAGTTAAATTAGTGTTTTTTAAATATTTTTATTAAACTTGAGACGCAACGAATTGAAAAAAAGACCTAATCTTCAGAATAATTCACAACTTACGGAGTTAAATTAGTGTTATATTCTCCTTAGTTCTATAGAAACAGCGTTTCCATTGCTAATCAAACTAACTTTTCAAATGCATTATCTTCAACTCAAGCATCTCCAACTTCCCAAAAAGAAAAAAGAAGAAAACTCTATGGCATTTCCAACCACAAAAATTACCAATCGAAAAATAAATAGAATTAGAAAGTAATGAGAGAGGCAGAGATATTTTTAAAGTTGGTAAAGCCAAGAGCTTCCCACGCATGCAATGCATCTTACTCTTTCTTTCGTACTCAATCCTGTGGTGGAACTTGGAAGTAGACTTTTCCTCGTCTTGCGGCTGTTTCCATCTCCTGCCCCACTTTCCTTTCATTTTTATATTTCACATCTCTATTTCTCTTACTATTTATTATCATTGTCTATATAGTTTCACATCAAACGTGCCTGCATCAAATGAGTTAAAGATGGGTCTTTCTCGTTTTTTTTTTTCCATAAAACAAAAGCAATTAACCACATACAGTACATGAGATCTAGATGAATAAGAGAGTGTATAATAACTATAATATTTTTTTATTTAGTTTTAGCTGTTCGGTTAGCTAAGGGTGAGAGAGGGTTTGGGTGTGATTGGTTAGGAGTATGATAGGCAAAGTTTTAAAAATTATTGGGCAGTAGTCGGGCGGCGAGTAGGAACTTAGGCGGTTTTTTTATTGTAATTAAATTTATAAAATCTTTTATTTTAGTTAGTTTCAAGTCATAAGAACAACGATTTTTATGTGAAACTGTTGTCTGATTATAAACTAGACAACAAATTATAAATTTATCTTTATTTATTGTAATTTCATAAAAATAATACAAACCAAAATATATTTTCATGTTAATTCTTCGATTCTTTTGGGTAAGAATTACAATTGTAATAGAAAAAAGAAAAGGAAAAAACATTAAGGGTATCTTATATAATTGTGAGGCTTTATTAAAGGCCATCTGTCTTTTGTTTATTCATCATTTTCCGCAAGAGATCAAAATTGCAAGAGAGATTGAGTCTGACAACGAGCTAGCAACTCTGATGAAAACCTAAAGAGATTTGTTATGTTATAGTTCCGATGATGTTAGACAGATTGACTGACATGTGCTCGATCAGATGTAAATTAAGCCACTCCTGACCCCTCGTGTGTGTTTCAACTTTTAACTTTCAACATAATTGGATGGTACGTACTCACCGAAAGCTCCTCTCTCTGCAAGTTCATTCCATATTTCCATTTTTGATTTCCTTTTCTTTCAGTTTGTATTATTTCATTGCTTTATTATTGAAACCCTAATTTGAGGTTTCTGATTCATGTTTGTTAGGTATTTTTTTTTCAGATCTACAAATTCTACAACTGACCTTCTTATACACTCTTCTTGCCTTTTCTTCATATACGAAGAATAAATTTTTACATATAAGAAGCCAAACAATGTCCGCACGTGCTACAAGACAATCACTGAGTTAGAGGAAGCAATTTGAAAATGACTTTTGATTTATTATAAGCATAAGATAGATAGGTCTTGAGGAATACAATGATATTGTTGTTGGATATGCTTGCATTTATATAGGTCTTGATCAAAACCAATTGGTAATAAATAGTTCTAGTTTCAGTTGAGCACCATGGCAACGAACTCTCAGCATGTGAACACAGAAATGAACGCCAACTACTTACCAATATCCTTCTCTAACACTTCTAACCAACAACACCGGCCTAAACCTCCCGGCATGCTTCTTTTCAACCACACTTCCCCCCCAACCCACAACTTTGTCGGCATCCCTCTCCCCTCAGCCACCGAATCAAACAATTCATTAGACGATTACATCCATCCAATATCCACCTTGCAGCACCAAATTGATCCGTCCCCCCACGGCCACTACACACCTCCCCTTCATTACAACCTGTGGGGTCCAGTGGACCGAACCCCTACCGGAATATCCTCCTTGGTGCCACCGACAAGCACTAATACTCAAAAGGGTTTGTCCCTCAGCCTCTCATCTCAACAACAGCCAGGTTATAATAGTAATTATAGGTCATCGCCCCCGACAAGTGCAGAGGATGTGCAAGTGTTACAGGGGAATTCTCCATCGTCAGTTACGGTATCTGCAATATTGAATGGAATTTCAGGTGTGCAACGTGTGCTTTTGGGGTCTAAGTACGTAAAGGTCGCACAAGAGCTTCTGGATGAGGTGGTTAATGTTGGGAAGGGAACAACTGCCGCCAATTCGGATAGCAGGACTACCGATAAGATGAAAATGGTTAGAGAACCGACGGCTGGGATTGGAGTTAGTTCGAGCTGTGGTGATCAAAGTGGTGCTAAGCAAGGAGCTGAGCTTACTACAGCACAAAAACAGGAGCTGCAGATGAAGAAAGGAAGACTTGTGAGCATGCATAATGAGGTAAAAATATTTCTACACTGGTATTCATTCGTCGTTATATTAATTTCCATCCCATTTATCCGATTTGATTGGTTGTAATGGATTGATTTTTTTTATGAAACAGTATTTTTGGTCTCTTATGAAATTCATTCAAAGATATCTTTGAGTGAATGATTGAAAAAGAAAACAACACACACACAAGTCACTTTGAAGAAAAACGTCGGACTATAATGATTAGTTTTAGTAAAATTGTTCTAGTGCACTAATGCTGTTGTTCAATATGTAAAAGTGAATTCTAGTTGACTTAATCAAAGGTAATTAATTTACCAATTACAAGTTTATTACTTACCATTATAGGAAGGAAAAGTTCAAAATTTTAAATAAGTGAGTAAATAAATTATTGTGTGTGACGTAACACCAGACAATGAAGAATTGAGAAAAAGAAGACTAACTACTTCCTATAAGAGCATTTCCACCTATTTGGTGGATTTGGGTTTAGAAGTGGACTTTTGTCAATTACTATTCACTTAAATAGTAAACTGCCTTGACTTCTCTCCATTTTCCACCCATTGTGAATAGTAATTGTCATGACAGTTACTATTCACCAGTTATTTAATGGAATAGATTAATTTAGAATAAGTTGCTACGATTATGTCACTCTCCACCAACTGTAAATAGTAACTGTCATAGATCCGGACTTGGGGCTAGAATTACCATGGCTGCTGTCAAGGCTCAACTGGCCATGGCTTGGAGGAGATGGGTGGAGGGGGTTTTGGAGTGCATTTAGGGTTTAGCCATGGCAAAATTCCATGGGTGGAAATACTCTAACCGGAAGTGAGAACGGGAAGGCTAATTACTTCTTGATCTATACTTATCGTCAGTTTGGTAAGGGGGAGAACAATAAAACAAAAAACAAAAAACAAAAAAGTTGGAGCTTAATTGCAGTGGGTGAGGGATTTGGGACCATTGTGTCTGTTTCGTGTACTTATCAAACTTTCCTGCTAACCATTAACAAAATGCTACTAAGAAAAACTAGTACCACATGAAATGGACTAAAGTGTAATGGGTCTTCTTTTTTCGTACATTAGTTTGGTTTGTTTGTAGTGAGTTTAATTTGGTCTGAGCAAAGTTCCATAAGCCAAAATGTTTATGCATCTACATGCTGATTTTGAGTCTTTGTTCATGGTAAGGTGGAGCAAATATACGGACAGTACCGCCACCAAATGCAGTTTGTAATCTCTTCGTTTGAGCAAGCAACATGTTTTGGTTCCGCAAAATCATACACTGATCTAGCCCTGCAAACAATCTCCAAGCAATTTCGGTGTCTTAAAGACACAATATCTGCACAAATCAAAGCTACAAGCAACAACTTGGGTGAAGAAGAATGCTTGGGAGTGAAGATCGAGGGGTCAAGACTAAGGTTCATAGAACATCATGTAAGACAGCAGCGCGCGTTACAACAGCTGGGAATTATCCAACAAAATGCATGGAGACCCCAGAGAGGACTGCCTGAAAGAGCTGTTTCTGTTCTTCGAGCTTGGCTTTTCGAGCACTTCCTTCAACCGTAAGCTTATTTTTTTCTCCCCCTAATAAAAATCAACACACTGGACTATGTTTTTAGTGTCGTAAATTGTGATAAAAAGAACCCTTGAAACTCTGTAGACTACAAAACAATCCAGTCTAATATTATTTAGTACATCGCACCAAACTACTCACTCCTCACTACAACATATTAAATTACGTACAGCTGCTTCTAACAGATTTCCTACTTGGGTTTGTAGGTACCCCAAGGATGCAGATAAAGTAATGCTTGCAAAACAAACCGGGCTTACTCGAACTCAGGTAATATGTGTTTACAAGATTCTCATTAATTATAGAAAATTAAACGCCACAGACTGATTAAATGTTCTTAAACAGGTGTCTAACTGGTTCATCAATGCCCGAGTTCGTCTCTGGAAGCCAATGGTTGAAGAGATGTATTTTGAGGAGACAAAGGAACAAGAGCAAATTTCAAAGAACAATGCAAAATACAAGGACTCGGGTTCAACAGCTCCTCAAGAGAGTGCTTCCATTAGACTTGATCAAATTAAATCTTTTCAGTCATCAAGACCTGAAAAACTCAAGAACCAGCATCCTTCGCAAAAAGAGATGTCGAATTCTTCATTGTCAACATCTCCTGTGGGAGGGTCTCTTCACTCCCAGTCAGGCTTCAACCTTGTGGGGAAGTCCAACATGCAAGGAAGTCCCAAGAAACCAAAGACTTCTGAAGTAGAGAAGTCTCCAAATCGTATCCTCTATATGGATACGTACGGACACGAAAGCAAGCGAGAAGAGTAGAAAAATCACTATAAACAATCATGCTTGTGGCTTTGGCACATACCCAATTGCAGAGATACGGAGGTTTAATATTACTCCGGAGCAATTGGCACCAAGGTTTCATGAAAATGGTGTGTCCCTCACTCTAGGCCTTCCCCATTGTGGAAACTTCTCTCTCTCAGACACACAACAAGGTTTTCTTTCCAACCATAGCCAGGTTAATATTCATGATCAGTTGGGAAGGAGATTTGATATGGGGACGGCAGGAGAAGTTGATGGGGACATGGACATGGAAAGCAGAAATAGGTTCCATGCTGCTCAATTATTGCCAGACTTTGTGGCCTGACGAATGTGCACACATTTTGTGGCCACATTCTTACTTTCAGTCATGTGAATGAAGCAATAAAAAGAAGAGAGTCAATTGCACACCGCACAGCAAGAAATTAGGAAACTAGTATACAATATATATATATATATATATATATATATATATATATATGGGAAGAATCCATGGCACTATATTTTAATCACAAGTTTAGACACAAGTTTTAAACTATTAAATTAGACCACTATCAATAGTTGAGATTTAATCTAATATGACCATTAATTTGATTTTTCTTAAAACTAAAAACATACATTGAAAATAAAAATATGAAACCTTTTTTAATTATGACTCTGATTCTCTCTCCTAATCCCATTAACTTTCCATTTTTTTTCCTTTTCGTTTCTCTTCGTCTTCACCAACAATCTTTTCTTTTATCCCCCCCCACCATCTTGGTTTCTTGTGTTTTATGTGATATAATTTTTTGCTTCTGCTAAATGATGTCAAATGTTAATTCTTCTGCAAAACATTGCTCTTCTACTTAATCCCAAAGATAAATAACAAAGAAGGGAAAAAATAGCGTTGGCTGATAGTACAATTTTATTTCTTGAAACTCATGTTGAAATAGTGGAACCCTATTAGTTTCAAAATTACCCAGATTAAAACTGACAAAAGAGCAATGAATATATTGGATTAGGAAGATAATCAATTTTTTAAAATAAAATCAAATTCAATATGAAGGACTGCGTGGGGGAGAGCATGCTCTTTCTGTGTTGGTTACAGAAAAATGCAGAACTCCTTGCCCTGCAATGGTGAATGAAAACTAGAGATGGAGAGCCATTGAGAGTTTTGTTGCTGTGCAGAAAACCGAATGTTTTAAAACATTAAGGATACCGAACCGAAAACCGAACCGAGGCCGAAAAAACCGAACTGAAAAAAAACCGAACCGAAGTACAAAAAACCGAACCGAACCGAAAGTGGTTGGTTCGGTTTCGGTTTTAGTGGTTCAAAAACCGAACCGAACCGAACCGAACCGAATAAATATAAATTAATATTTTTTTTAAATTTTTTATTGGGTATTAATTTTTCAAGCCCAATTCCAAATATTAGTCCAATTTCAACACAAGCTTAATAGGCCCACACTTAGCCCAAACATTTAAAAAGCCTTATTCCCTATATTAACCCTAGACTACCCTCTCTTTTATTTGGGTAGTGATTGAATAGTGTAATTTTATTTGGGTTGATGGGTTTTTTGTATTTTATTTGGGATCTGAGAACTGGTCTTGTTCTAGTATCTAAAGTATTGAGATTTTTTGTATTGATTTGTTGGATTTTAATGGTTAGGTTCTTTTCTATTGATTAGAATTGTAAGGTTTCAAGGGTATGATTATCCAAACCAATGTTTTAAATTTGTTATTTTGATTCTCCTTCCAGCCCATAATACATGATTGCCAATCAATAATTGGAACTAATTTTTCCTACTTATTAGAATTAACTCTTGATGATTTAATATGTATGTCTTTCGTCTATTTGTTTGGTTGGCTTTGTATAATCATTGGTTGCTCAAAAATTTTTTTTTTTTAAAACAAAAGAATTTTCGTAAAAAAAAAAAAAAAAAAAAAAACCGAACCGAACCGGAAAAAACCGAACCGAATTCAAACCGAACCGAAAAAAAAACCGAACCGAACAGTAATTTCGGTTTGGTTTCGGTTTTGGCCAAAAACCGAACCGAATGGAACCGAACCCAGCCCTAGTTGCTTGAGTGACCTTTGAAATTCATAATATGAGGCTGGATTGATTACTGTGCATTTAATTTTTATTTTTTATATAAGTTACAAAGATAATAATAATTTCCTGGGAAATTAATAATATAGCTATCAGACTAAATCTTAACCATTGATTGTGGGCTAATCTAATTGTCTAAAATCTGTGTCTAATCTTGTGTCTAAAATATAGTGCCATAGATCCTTTTCCATATATATATTTCATTCATCAGTCATTTGTTTGTTAATTCAAATACCAGTAAAACATTTGTAAGTTTTCAAAAGTTTTAATAAAAGTAATTTCTAATTATATCTGCATCATTAGTTTTAATTCATTATTTTCATCATGAAATACTAATAAGTCATTTGTTCAATTATTCTTATCCATTTACGATATTTGGTATCATAGAATTTTTATCAATAGCAATGAATTAACCCTGTTTGTCCAGTATCAGTTATATCTCAGTAGGCTTCATCAGCAAGTCAGGTCTTCTGCGTCATTTGGTATCAGAGCCAAGTGATTAGTAATTGAGTTGGTTATCTCAGTAATTTATTCATTTGTTTTTAGATTCCAGTTTTCCTAGTTACAGTTTATCATACCTGTTTAACTTTCTTTGTGAAAATGTTTCCCTCTCAAACCAAACAGTAAGGAGTGTTCAAACAATAAGTCCATAGGATTGGCATGAGCGGATCACATGAGCGGAGAGAGAGAGTGGCATAGAAACGAAGAAAGTAAACCCAGGTAAGATTTCTGTAATTAAGAAACTTAAATCTTTAAACAATGAGTAGATTATCCCCAAAGTATCCCCAAAGTATCTAGTAATTTCGGAGATTGGAATATCCCCAAAGTATCTAGTAAAAATATTTACAAAAAGAAATGGTCAGTAGCATCTTTTAGAAGTGAACATCATGTTAAAACGGTAGAAAAAACTTATGCTCTAAGTAAAGAACATGAAACATGTCAGTTATTTACTCAAACAAATTAAAACTCACAAAAAAGATGGTCACAATTACATTCATATAGGTCTAGTTCAAATTGCAGTAAAACCATTAACACGAAGAGGCCTTAACACCTCTATTATATTGTGTCTCCGAGATGCAAGATTCACTGACTTCAGTGATAGCATTCTTGGAATGATTGAGTCAAGTTTATACAATGGGTCAATCCATTTTGATTGTTTCCCAGATCTCATAGTAAGCCTTTCGGATCCACACATGTTAAAAGAATTAACGTTAAACATAAAAACTTCAGGTATACCAGGTCCTTGAAGGAGTACAACCATTAGCCTTAATTTACAGAATTTATTATAAAGTAACAGGCACGGACATGAACTTTCAAGCCTTATTCAAAAGTCTAGAGACCACACACTCTTAATTCAAACAAACCAGGAGAATGCAAATATTAAAATACCAAGAACAATTAAATAGTCAAATATCAATCTACCTTCAGATTAGTGCTTGATCAACGAAAGTAAACCAGTTAATAGTCAAAACAATTTAGTCAATTTAGATAACATAGAACAATATTTTGACGGAACAGTAAGAATAAACTTCAACCCTCCAACTAGAAAGTCAAGCGTTCACCTTCGAGAATTAAACCAGTCAAATAGATTCATTGACCCAGAAAGGAATTCTTTTTTTGGATCTACATCAGCTTCGATGATAGGTCAAGATCAGGATCTAATCAATTCTTTGGTTAATAAAAAGTTAAAATAGGTAGAAATTAATTCAACAGTAACTCAACAAGAATTAATTAATGATTTAATAAATATGAAGATAAAATCAATAGAAAGACACTCACAGGTAACTCACCCACAGTACCAGTCAAACACCCAAAATCAAGGAGAACAAACCTCTCCGACAGAATCAGACTTTAAAGTAAGCCAAGTTAATCACCAACTCTTAGTTATAAATAAACCACTTAAAATCTAGTGGAAAAACTTAAACAAAGATTTTACAGCTGAAGAAAATATTCCTAGAAGAAATACTTCTAGCAAAAAATACACAACATAACAAAAAGAAGACATTTACAGTAAATGAAAAAATTTTATGCAAACACACATATTTGAGGTATTTTTCTTCGATTTCATTGAAAAATATTATTAATCTGAAAAGAAATTAGAAGTAATTACTAAAGAAAATTGGGTAAAACAAGATAAGACAATAGTCTCTTCCAGTCATCCCCCACAAGAAACAATTTTAATTACAACAGCAAATACACAAGTAACAACTACACCATTCAAACTTCTAAAAGAAGACGCAGGAATAACACCAGTAATTGAACAAAATGATTTCACAAACCAAAGTCTACATACACTAGGAAAACAGTTGGATAAAATAGAAACAAAAATAAACAAAATTTCATACCCTAAAATAACAGTTAAAGAGAAACCGTTAGTCAACTTCCTAGACGCTTCGTCTAGTAAAACAACGACATTACAAACAATTTTCACTAGTAAAAAAATAGACCAAAAGTTAAAAGAATTGAAACAAGAAAAAAACAGTTAATGTTCTACAAAATCTAGAAGACTCTCAGTTAGAAACCCAATCACAAACAACTTCTGATTCAGAATAAGACAGTGAAACTAATTCAATTCAAAAGACAGAAGAAGCTTTTTAAAATTTTGAAATAAAACAAATCACAAACAAAAGAGTCAACCCAACAACTCTTACCAAAAATTGGTATCCAAGGCCAACACCTTTGGATATTCAATTCGAGGAAAGAAACATTCAAAATCAATTTTCAATATCATCTGATAAACTTTATGATTGGAATATAGATGGTTTATCAAAACAAGAATTATTAAACAAGCTACAACACATGTTTATGGTTGCTAATAGTTACATTACCAACCATAATCTCAGTCAAACACAAGTTGTCGACCTTTTGGTCACTGGATTCACAGGAAGACTCCATTCCTGGTGAGAGAAACATTTCACAGAACAATCCAGAAACGAAATAAGAAACACAGTAAAAAAAGATGATGATGGAACACCCATTTTCTATGAGCGGATCGGAAAATGAATTCCTGACGCAGTAAACACATTACTTTTCACAATAATATAACATTTTATAGGAATACTCAGTAATGTAACCTCACGAATACATGATCAACTCAACAACTTAAGATGTCCGACACTTAGTGACTTTAGATGGTACAAAGACGTTTTTATGTCTAGAGTAATGCTTAGAGAAGATAGTAATCAACCATTTTGGAAAGAAAAATTTATTAACGGATTACCAAATCTATTCGCACATAAGATTAGACAAGTTTTAGTAAATGAAGACGGTATCATACCATATCTTACGTAAATATTACCAATATTATTCAGAAGAAAGGTTTGAAAATGTGTATTGATATGAAAATCACAAAACAAGTAAACAAAGATCAATCAATAGCAAAATACGAGTTAGGAACATTTTGTGAACAATATGGATTGCCTCCTATTGCTCCATCAAACAAAAAGAAAGATCATAAAACTACAACAAATATCCTAGTAAAAGACGAAACAAACACATTTCCAAAAATATTGAAACAAATAAATTTTACGAAAAACCTAAATTTAACAAATGGAAAAAGAAAACACAAAGAAAATTCCAGTCAAGAAATAATGAACAGAAAGGAAAATGTTATAAATGTGGTAAATATGGTCACTACGCAAATAAGTGCAGAGTAAAGAAAACAATTAACCAGTTAAAAAGCTCAAAAGAAGAAAAGAACCAGTTAATACAAGTTTTAGAATTAAAAGATACAGACCACAGTCAATCCGAAGAAAATTATGAATATAATTCATCTTCATCAAGTCAATCCTCAAGTAATTCTTCATCACCTGATATTAAAATAGGATGCAAGGATAGTTGTTGTAAAACAAATTCAGTCCTCAGTAAACAAGAAGAATAGGAAGATCTCTTAATTGAATTAATTAGTAAAGTAGAAGATCCCGAGTTAAAATAATTTTATTTAAAGAAACTTAAAAAATTAGTAACCCAGGAAGAAGCCAGCTCGAGTCAACCACAAGTAAATCCAAAAATATGTCTTAGTACGACACTTGAAAGATTTAATAAGACTAAGAAAGAAATTACAGTTAAAGAATTACAAAGAGAAGTCAATAAAATTAAAGAAGAAATTAAAATTTTAAAGTCAGAAAACATAGAAATCAGATCTCATTTTAGTCATATTCAAACACAAACAAACAGGAAAACATCCTCTTCCTCTTCAGACGAAAAACAAGATAGTTCTTCCCAATCGGAAACCGACTCCAATTCACAACGGTCAACACATAGCTTAGTTTTAGGTTTATTACGCAAAATTAGAATTTAGAAATGGCACTCTAAAGTAAAAATAGTAACTGAAAATTTCCAATTTGAAACAATTGCCTTAATAGATTAAGGCGCAGATTTAAATTGTATACAAGAAGGTCTAATACCTACAAAATACTTTCATAAGTCAACATAAATACTTAGTGCAACAAATCAGGCACCAATGTAGTTAAAATATGAAATTCCAAAAGCACATGTTTGCCAAAGTAATGTATGTATTAAAACACCATTCGTTCTAATTAAAAACATTTTGGATCCAGCCATCTTAGGGTTACCCTTCATAGCCCTATTATACCCATTTAAAGTACATCACAATCGCCTAACGACAAAAATGTTAGGACAGAAAATTACATTTGAATTTTGCATAGAAACAGACCTTAAGAAATTACGAAAATTACAAAAAGATAGTATTTCGAAAACTATCAATTTAATCAGTAAAAAGTCACAACAGATCAAATTTTTAAAAGAAGAAATAAACTACAAAAGAATCGAGGAACAATTAATAAACAAGTCATTAATAACAGATATTGAAAACTTTCAAAAAAAAACTAGTCAATGAAATTTGTTCAGATATTCCTAACACCTTTTGGCACTGAAAACAACACAATTAAACTTCCATATATTAAAGAATTTAGTGAAAGTAAAATACCAACAAAAGCACGCCCAATACAAATGAATCAAGAAGTTATGGAATTTTGTAAAAACGAAATTCATGAACTTCTCAGTAAAGGAATTATCAGAAAAAGTAAATCACCCTGGTCTTGTCTAGCTTTCTATGTCCAGAAAAATGTTGAGTAATCAATTATAAACCTCTTAATGAAGTTTTAGATTGGATTAGGTACCCTATACCTAATAAAAGAGATTTAATTAAGAGACTTAGTCAAGCAATAATCTTTTCAAAATTCGATATGAAATTTGGATTTTGGCAAATCCAAATACACGAAGATGATAAATATAAAACAACATTTGTCACTCCTCTTGGTCACTACGAATGAAATGTAATGCCATTCGGACTAAAGAACGCACCCATCGAATTTGAAAATATAATGAATGAAATATTAAATCAATATAGTCGTTTTACAATTGTTTACACTGATGACGTACTTGTTTATTCAAAATCAGTAGATGAGCATTGGAAACATTTAAATATGTTTGCTAGAATAATTAAGTTAAACGGTCTAGTTGTCTCAGCAGCTAAGATTAAGTTATTTCAAACCAAAGTTAGATTCTTAGGATATAATAACCATCAGTCAACCATTCAACCCATAGATAGAGAAATCCATTTCGCAGACAAATTCCTAGATGAAATTACAGATAAAACACAATTACAAAGATTTTTAGGGTCATTAAATTATGTTGCAGAATTTTATCCCAATCTTAGAAAACAATGCAGGATTTTATTTGATCGTTTAAAAGTAAATCCTCTAGCTTGGTCCAGTCAGCATACTTTCACAGTCAAACAAATCAAGTCACATGTTAAGACATTGCCCTGTCTTGGCATTCCAACTCTCGAGTCATTCAAAATTGTTGAAACAGACACCTCTGAAATTGGCTTTGGAGGAATTCTCAAACAATCAACTTCTCTCAGATCTCCTGAACAAATTGTTCGTTTCCATTTAGGAGTATGGAATTCAGCTCAGAGGAATTATAGTGCTATTAAAAAGGAAATACTATCTATAGTACAATGCATTAGTAAATTTCAAAATGATTTATGAAATAAATTTTTTTTAGTCAGAGTCAATTACAAGTCAGCGAAACATGTTTCGCAAAAAGATGTTCAAAACATTGTATCAAAACAGATTTTTGCACGATGGCAGTCAATATTAAGTATTTTTTATTTTGAAATTGAATACATCAAAGGTAGTCAAAATTGCATTTCAGATTTCCTAACAAGAGCATTTTTGCAAGGAGAAGATGTCAGACAAAAAACCTGACAAAAGAAAGCTTCCAGCCTCACTATTTTCACCACTAGTAAAACAAGAATCAAACCCAGATTCCTCATCGACCTTAGCCATAACCAACAGATTCACACCTTTAGGTTCCACTGTAGGAAACTATAGGCCTAATTACTAGAAAGTTTTAACCAGTCAATACGACCCATATTCAGTAAACCCATCTTCTTCCCAACCAATCAGTTATGCTAAAACCTCACCATACATGAAAAACCACCCCACAAAATACCTCTTCAGTATACCTTCTTATCTCAGTAAAGAACAAAGCCCATAAAAGATAGTCAAATCCGTTTTTCCCCTAATTTCCATTACATTCCTTCAGAGTCATACAAAACACTCAAATATTACCAAGCCATTCTCAATGGGACTGAATCAATTTTCATTAAGCCAATTTACAGTAAACCCAAACCAGAAAAAATTCTATATCATTCCCTTTACATAGGCCGCATTTTAACAGAGTCAAATTGGGGAATGCCCCTCTACAAAAGTAAACCACTCCATACACAATATGTTAAGTTACCCAACATTTATTACAATTACTTTGATTACATTGATGCGTGGACTAACATCTTCCTGCATTAGACAGAAGATTTCAGTCACTCTTGGTTCTTATGTTTTGACAATAAATTTAGAATGCATTTTCTAGCATGGTTCCCAATTTGGTAGACAGTTCATGGACCAACATCTAGCTTCTTGCCAAAAAATTTCATGCAAGTCATCTCCAATAATTTCCAACCTAAATTTGACAAAACCTAAAAGATTTCACTACTATCGTTATTCATGGCCAAATACACAGTACCATGGATATTGAAGTGGAATTATGAGATCAAAACCGGGAAAATCGGGAAAGTCTATAGAGTTAGATCAGTTAAGTGGTGGGATAAGTTCAATCAACAGAGGATCTTCAATCAAGTCCTCTCCGAATTCCCCATTACTCCAGTTCCAGTCATTCCAACACGGGCGATTCAACCAACACAACCCGTACAACCATCATTGCCAGTAACTCAGTCCTAGAAATTATCAGACATCAGACCGTCTTCCTCTCTCAAAGGGGCGGCTAAGTCATTAGTCAAGTCAACAAACACAAAAAGTAAAGATAAGGTTACACAACTCAAGGATCTAGCCCAATAGTTATTAGCAGAAGCAGCGATGCTTCATATTGAAGAAGAAGAAGATTCAAATTCTACTCTTCGGATGCATCATCTCAACAACCAGTCAATCCAGTCAAGTGGGCAGATTACGAAGACTCACAGGATCCTTACGCATGAATCAACAGTAAAAGCAGAATGTGAAATCTACAGTAAAAGAAGAGTCATTATTCCTCAACAGTAAAAGTCAACAATCATTCCGACAACAAGCCACTATTCAACAACAGTAAAAAGCATAACATCATTCTGTGATTCAACAGTCAAAAGTAGCAGTCATCATGCACTGAAAGCAAAAGCAAAGTGAATTATTCTGTTCTCCAGGCCTAATAGTTCCATTTCAAGCCCATAAGAAGGCAGCTCCGTTTCATTTACGAAAAAGAAAATTTAGAAGAGCAATTCTCAAAATTCCTTCACCAATCAAACATTAAACATTTTTAATTTTTAGTAGTATCAAGGGATGCCTGCGAGCAACAACGCCCTTTTCATTCATCAGTCATTTATTTCAATTTTATATATATATAGGGTCGTACTAGATACTGAACCAATTTTTTTGGTTTGGGAAATCATGATATAGAAACCAAACGGACTAGTTCGGAATACCTAATTTAGGTTTTAGTTTGGGGGCTACTTCGGTAATGGGCCTCCCCGAAATTTTACAGAAGCCCAAAAGAATTTGTGGCACTTGTTTAAGTTGTTTTAGCCCATATTGCAATTGGATACTTTAAAAAATGGTTCCAAAGTTTTACAAACCCCCAATTTTTTTTGTGGCACTCAATGTGCAATTCATTTGGCGAGATCCAAAATTTTAAAACATAAAGTCTAAAGAAACATCCAAAAATCAAAATAATAAGTTACAAACCGAATGAAATTATTAATTTTGCAACAATTATACAACCCAAAAGAAATAAAGTAATCCAAATAAGTTCCACAAATTAAAAACTAAAGTTAAGAAGTTTAATGTTTATGAATTCGATGAAGAATTAACCTTGAACCCTTCCCTTCTTTCGGCCCCTTCCCCTTGTAGAAGTAGAAGATTGACCCCTTCCCCTTGTACTTGTAGTTGTAAAACCTTGAACCTTTCCCCTTATAGTTGTTGTAGAAGCTTGACCTATCCTTCCATTTAAAGTTGAAAGAGGATGTGGATGTGGTTGAGACGTTGGACGAGGTGGTTGTGGTGGTGGAGGAGGAGGTGGCGGCATTTTTCCTTGACTTGAGTTTGCGCCTTGAACATTAAGTGTACATACATAAAAGTCCCAAGTAATGGAATATTCATATTAGAAATATAAAGTAAATGTATTGAGTGCTAAGATAAGATGTATAATAAAGAAAATATGAAATTCACTTCTACTTACGCGATTCCAATTCTTCAAGTTCCTTGTAGAATGTGAGGTCGTCTTCTATTGGTTCCTTGTACAAATTCATTTCTTCACCTCTTAGCCAATCACTAGTACACACTAAACCCTCAACCGTTCAAGGGGTCATGGAAGCTCTAAAAGGATCCACAACCCTCACACCAAGTGAGAAAGCATTCTCACTAGAAATGGTGCTACTTGGAAGAGCAAAAACATCCTTAGCAACCTTAGCAAGTATTGGATATATAGAACAATTCAATCTCCACCGATCCAAAAGCTTGAAGTCTTGATTATGTAGGCTCTTATAGGGATCGTTAAAATACTTATCAACTTCATTTGCTATCTCCCTTTGTTGAGCCGCTTTTCTTTTTTCCATAACTCGCATTTCCATCCTTGCTTCCACATCATCCACATAATCCACATCACTAACATCATTCACACGACTCACACTTGGAGATGCCTCCACAATCGACCTTTGGGACACTTGGGTACTAGAGGTAGAATGTGCTTTATAGGCATTGTACAAATCGTTCATTGCCTTTTTAACCACTCTTTTAACATCCTCTATTTCTTCCCATGAATAGCTAGATTTGTCTCTATCATTTGGAATTTGTACCTCGGATCGAGAGCTTGTGCAACAAATATTATAAAATTAATCTTTTTGAATTCACCCCAATACTTGTCAAACTTGGCTTTCATGGAACTTGCCACAATTTGCAAAGTTCTATTAGAGGAATCTTGCATTTTTTCTTCAATCTCCACTTGCAATGAGATCACCATCCCCAAAATTAAATTTGAAGTAGGAGTTTTGGTGGCACTTAGTTTAATGGTAGAATCATAAAATCTTTTAAGGAAATGAGCAAAGCTCATCCCCATCGTCCAATTCGTTTCCACTGGAGGTCCCACCTGCTTGCACCTTTCCATCACCCCATTTATCTCTCTAAAAACATCCTCATCAAAATAAGAGATAAATTGGTCACACTCTTCTGTCATTCTAGAGAACACAGGCTTGTACTTGAAAGCATTATTAAGCATGGTATAAGTGACATTCCACCATGTACCAACATCAGAGGAAACTATTGACATCTTATCCATTCTCTCTAAGACGGCAAAGTCCCTAAACTTGTCCAACCTCACGGGGGAAGAGTGAATGAAATTCACACAATTCCGTATCCCCTCAATCTCCTTACCAAGCTCTATCATTCCATCCTTAACAATCAAATTAAGGATGTGACAAGCACACCTCATGTGCAAGTGTACCCTATCAAGCAAAAGTGTCCCAAGTGATGTAAGCCTCATCTTCATGTATTCAATCACGGTGTCATTTGGAGTAGCATTATCAACGGTAATGCTAAACACCTTATGAATTCCCCATTCACTCAAACACAATTCTAGACACCTCCCTATGTCATCGCCATTGTGAGAAGTGATCTTCATAAAGCTTATGATCCTCTTATGCAAACGCCAATCATTGTTCGAAAAATGAGCTGTCACCACCATGTAATTAATTGTTTGGATTGAGGTCCAAGTATTGGTGGTGAGACTTACCCTCACACCTTGTAGCACACTCATAATTTTAGCCTTCTCCATAATAAACAAGTCCCAAACCGCCTCTGCAATCTTCTTCCTATTAGATATTTTGTACTTCGGATTAAGATCATGGATCCATTCTCTAAAATCTTCTTTGTCCACAACCCCTTAAAGACATCTCTGCCTTGATAATCCACTTCACACACATTAAATCAACCCTTTTTTGATTGAAAGTGTGAGGGACCATTGTACCACCCATCCTTTCTTGAGTCAATATAGGTTGGGTTGCATCGAGATGCTTATAGAGATGAGAACCTTCACATTTCATTAGGTGATCTCTAGTACCCTTTGTCCCATTTTTGTGGGAATCGGCGGGTACCTCGGCTTTGCAAAGATTGCAAATAACTATTGTATGCTTCACATCTGAGGCATCGAGTTTCTTAACCTTAACGACATCTAGCCACACAATACTCAGCCCCTTCCCCCTATTTGATCCCTTCATTTTATTTACCACCTGAGGCTGAGGTGCACTTACTTGAGCAAAAGTCTCTTGACTCCCTGTACTTCCATAAATGTATCACCACCCTATCACTATCCCCATTCAAATCAACATCTTCATATTCTTCTTCATCGTTATAATTATCATCAAACTGATATGTGCTGTCATAATCATGTGTATAGATTGGCTAGAATTCATCCTAATTCGTAATTCCTACATACAATATCAATATAAATCCCAACTCATTTCAGCATATAATATAACTATAAACAAGTCCCAAGCAAACAACATCAACATCAATATCAATTAACTAATTACGCAAAAGCATTAAAGCACAACAACAACTAGACAGACAACAAAAGCAAATGCAAATGCATACCTTATATAGATAGCAAAAGCAGAAGCAAGCACAGCAACAAAGCCACAACAGCTGCAGCAAGCAAACAACCAAGAACATAGTAGCTGCAACAAGAAAACAACTCCAATAGCAGCTGCACCTGCAAACAATAGAGTCCAGGGACAAACCGAAAAATTAATCACCTACCCTAATTGACTAATTCTCATTCACATCTTCACAAATTAATCTCTTGCCCTACTAATTTCTCCATAAAATTAAAACCCTAATTTCATAATTTAGAGAGTATAAACTCACTTATCAATCCAATCCAATCCATGAGGAATCGTGATCGTGGACCGACCCAGGAGTCTAGACCGTGGCCGTGGGGGTGGTGGCTGGGCAATGGAGTGCAGGGGTGGTGGAAGGAAGGGAACGGATAGGATGGGTGGTGGTGGTGGTGGTGGTGGCGGCTGAGTCGTCTGGTGGTGGTGCGTAGTGGCTGGATGACGAAGAAAGGAAGGAAAGCAAAAAGATCAGAATTCAAAAAAGGTGAGACCGTGAGAGAGAACTTAGAGAAGTCGATTTAGTCGGGTGTCGAGAAAGAAGAAGAAGTGGAAGTCTGAAAACTTAGGGCTGGATTCAAACCAACGGTTGTGATTAAATCTCAACCAATCCTACAACTAATATTAATAGGATATATATATATATATATATATATATAAATATATATATTAATAATAGGGTCGGATCCGTGACACCACGTTTTTGACACAAGATTTGACACGAGTTTTGAACCATTAGATTAATCCACTTTTAATGGTTGAGATGTAGTCTGCAATTTATTTGACATAGTTTTTCAAAAAAATAAAGCATTTGAAATAAAAATCCGAAAGCTTTATATTTATAACATCTTTTCCAAAAACAATCCCCTTACTTTCCGGTCTTTTCGTCTTCATCCTCTCCTACGAACTTTTTTATTCTGAAACTTATCTCCAACTTGATGTTCATATATATTCTTGTCAATTGCACCGATCAAATAACTGGGCTACATGCATTCCTTTGACAATAGATAATTTATGCTCTTATTCTCATTGTCACACATTTTTGCTTTCTAAACCCTTTTTTACGCACAAAGCTTCGTACCCTATGACATTCACCATCGCTGATGTGGTGCTTTGGTAGTTCCTTCAATTTTCACACCCATGTATATTATTTTGTAGCCACGGAAAATTTCCTTCCCTTTTACACATCCCCTCGGTCGATTGTGGCGCTCGGTCGATTGTGGCGCTCTGATAACTGATTTTGCTGTGGATTTTCTTCCCTTTTTTGGGTTATTTTGGTTGTGCTTGACTCTTTGAGGATCCTCCTTCGTTGTGGTTCCTACATGGTTATCACTCTGGTGGTTGCTAGCGAGAGCTCGGCGGCGGCGGGCTACTTCTCCCTGATGGAGATTAGGGTTTTTTTCTTCCTTTCGTCCGCCTTTGTCGGTGTGGGTTTGGGTCTCCCACTGTTTATCTTGGGCCATTGTTAGGCCTTGTAATATGTTTTAAGTGTTAATAAATTTCAGCTTTTTGACCAAAACAAATAATAATTTTGAGAGGTCGGACCCCTAAACAAGCACTCCTTCAATTTAAGAAAATTAAATAAAATAATGATGCACTTCCATAAAAATTAAAATAAATGAAAAAAACAAAATACAAACCTTAAATAAAGAGTCATTGAAATTAAAATTCTTAAACTCTCTTGTATGTATGGAACGTTTATTTATAGATTTCTCTTTTTTTTACTAGATCCCATGTGAGATTGTTTTATAAGTTTCCGTTTTGAACTTCATTCATCCGAAATCATCAACAATTTTTTTCAGGATAGTGCTATGTTGGTTTCTTTTCTCTTTCAGCTCTAGCTATATGAAGGAGTAATGATTTGTGAACCAATATGTATCAGGTTGTGTTGCCTTAATTTAAGTCAAAATTGCATTCAATTTCATTGCAGCGGTTTTCTTTTAAGTTCGCCCCTCCCTTCGAGAAATCCTGGCTTCGCCACTGACGGAAATCATGTATGATTCTTATCCTCTTAAGAAAATACCAAACCAGCCTTGAAGATGGTTATTAGACTATAACTCTAAACTACCAAAGTCGGTGAATGTCTAAACCAAAGCAGATCATTAAGATGAGGGACATGGAAAGAATGAGAATGAAACATAATTTAATAACTAATGATAGATGAGAGATAAAGAAAACTATAATTATATAGTTTAAAGTTTTATTTATTTTTAATATGTATTTTTTTGGAAAATAGAAATAAAATAAATTGCCATGTCAACCTACATCTCAACCATTAAAACTTGACTAATCTAATGGTTCAAATCTCGTGTAAAAAATGTGGGGCCACGGATCCGCCTCTATTAATAATATATAAAATGAAAACCAAAATATATATGTATATTATTTCGGTTAAGTTCGGTATTACTGAATAAATGGAAAAATCCTCCCAATCTCCGTACAGAACATTCGGGATTTTTTTGGTATCGGTTACCGAACCATTCGGGGAAATCCAGTTTGGGGATTTTCGAGATTCGGTTCAGATTTTTTCGATTCGGTATAAATATTTCAGTACAAAAATCCCAGCCCTAAAATATTTTGCGACCTAAAACAAGTTACTCTTATTTTATTAGACATATTAAAGTATGTTTTGAGGATTGTATAAATATATTGATACCGCGTTAGATTCTAAACATGTTTTTTTTTAAATTTATTTATTAGGAAAGGTACGATATTTGTTAATATAAAGCAATCGTTCAACAGGACGAAGTGTCAATATAGCCTCATTAAAACATTGTCGGAGCTTTTGACCTCACTAAGGACAAGAGTACCACACAAAGTTACAACAACCGGATCAAGAGTATATTACAATCCATGAGTATATTACAATTTACAAACCACGTACAATAGTCACCAATATGTGAAGAATACTGAACAAGGCGACATGCAACTCTATTGGCCTGACGACGGATAGTTAATATATTTCATATATATGCAAAGTTCTATTTGTAAATTTTTGTTTACGATTAATTTGTATTTTTTTTGCGCCTTATCTGTAAGTTTCCAAGTTCAAGATGAGTTGGTACAAAAATGGACTAATGTTTTTTAATCTAATTATAACACTTACCACAGCAGGCATTTTACTAATATTATACCCTATAAACTCATGTGTTATAATTTGAGTCAATTTGTTACACCAAGTAGCATAGTTGTGGTTATAAACAAAAATTTCTTGTACAATATGACTATATATAGTTTTCATGATTAAACCCAAAAAATAAAAATGTACCTACATATAAGAATGCACCTAAAGTTTCACCTGCTTGTAATCTAAAAACCACATTTTATTTGAGGATTATAAATTATAATCAAATTTTCTATTTAATTAGTCCATGCATGTCTCCTAGTTGAGGAGACTAAAACAAGTACAAAAAAGAAAAACAGGCAAGGCTTGACACACACTTTTACAAAAGGATTATGCTTGCATTCCTCCACTTACTTATAATGTATCTTCACTGTAAAACTTTCATAATCGAAACCGTTCAACCTCTGATTTATTTTAATACATTTAGATGACTAAACTGTCTCCTATTCGAATAATTTTTTTGTAGAGATGATCGTCAAATGAAGATTACGAGATTGAGCGGTTTCGATTATGAAATTTTTATGGTGAAGATATATTATTTGCAAGTGAAGGAATGAGCTCATTTCTTCAAGGAGGGAATACAACGTATTATCTTTACGAAAATATAAATTTTTTAATACAAATGATATTTGACTTTAAATTACATGAAAATGTAGAAAAAACATCAAACTCGTGTGCATACACAGGCAAGAGTATATCTGATCTAGCCAATGTCTCTAGCTATACCTATATCTGCAAAAGAAATTAGAACTTAGAATAACAATAATAATCACTCCACCTGATAAAGGTCAAAATGGGTGCTTAGTAACATAAGCCCCTTTTCCTAGGGCAGCATTAGGTGGAACAATAATAAGTCATTGTTGTTTTGTTTCTGGATCTTTTCAACTATTGCAGGCCCTCTTTTGTAGTTTTTGCCTATTGATTTGTTGAATTCAAATTCATCTAAAACACTTATCAACGACTTTTCTTTTTGTATTATTTATTCAAGTTCTATACAATAATACTAAAAAAAATTAATTTAATGATGCCTCATTATCATCGAAATCTTCATCTCTACCCAATTTATTTTTGGCTGAAACTATTTTAACCTGCATATATCTAGCATGTCTTTGATTTCTTTTGAAGGCAGCAACATGGAAAATCTTCCCCGCGACGTTGCGCTCGACATATTTTCAAGACTATCGATCACTTGCCCTATGCACATCAAGTGTGAATGTCGAACCTAGCGTGCTTTATCGCAAGACCCTCGACTCCTTATCATGTACCAGGCTAGAGCAAGTAAGAGAAACCCAAGCCTCATGCTTCACTGTGATTCTCCCATTCTGAACAATTTATATTTTGTTGAATCCAACCAAATTGGACATCCTGGCCACTACATCAACAAGGTGAGAAGGATCAATGCACCAATCCGATGTATCACACCTGAACTTTAGGTGCATTCTTATTAAGCCTGGCAACTAGATCCCATTTGGTACACGCATCACCATATTTCTATAACAGGAAATAATATTTAAATGCACGTAACGTTTCCGTTACACGCCGGATTTTCGTCTCATTCGCGCTCACGCGCACATAGGAAAGAGTACTACCTAAATACAACAAGTAAGAATTCAAAATTCATAAAGTGCTCAAACGTTCATGTAGGACTTCCACTTAACCCGTTCAAGGGCATTTTGGTAAATTTACACATTCAGAAAATAAAATACAACAAAATTAGGGACTACACGTTTAGAAAATAAAATACAATAAAATTAGGGACGAGTCGTTACAGTTTACAAATTTGGTTTAAAAATTTTGATCTTCCTAGCATTACCAATAACTTAACACTATCTAGTCCATGGAAAATTAAATTTGTTTCAGAATATGAAGCGACCAAACTGATATAAAATGTAAATGATGATCAACAATGAAATTCATGAACCTTTGCTGATATCCTTAACCTTAATGATATAATAATGCAACATTAATCAATTTTCTTTCCAATAGATTTTGTTAATAATTTAGAAGCATCTCGAAATTTTTTTCTTGAAGGATCGAAGCGTCTCAATTTAGACTCACAGAAAACATAAAGAGAGCACGGATTACGAATAATTAATGAAGATTTGGTGGCGGAGGGCAAAATGATTTAAGTCTATGAAAGCATGGAACAGTAATAGTCAATACGACTAATAATCAATAAAGAAATCATGGAATACTAATATTATATTTATTAAGTCTATGAAAACATACACGCATTCCTTTGTCCTTTTGTTTATGCTAAGGGGGAAATTCATGCTCATTTTCATTCAGTTATATATACTTAGCTCTTGTTTTTGGGTCCAACTTCAGTGGTACGTACCATTGAATGATACGTATTGTTAAATGACTAAGATTCGTTTGGGACCCACTGTAAATTAATCTGAACCATTCAGTAGTCGTATCATTGAATAGTACGTACCACTCAAGATTTTTCCCTTGTTTTTGTCATTTCATCAACTCCCTAAAAATTTATGATCAATTTTGGGCGACTCATAAGATATACTTGGATTCTTGGACTGATGTTTGAATTTGATGCTAACATGTTTTGGCACGTTGTTGGGTAGTCAAAGTTCAAAATCAGTGGGGCCTTATTTATTGGTCTAGTTATTCAGAATAAGCGTCATTCATCCAAGAATACGAGATTTCCATTATAATTTAGGATACGACTAGTAGAAATCTTGTTTTAGCCTAAGCTATATCTTTCGATTAAAAGAGATGAGCTATTTTGGTCAAATCTAAAAAATGAAAGTTTAATAAATATTTGCTATTATTATTACAGTCTAATGATATTCTTCTTTATTTGTAAATGAGAACTAATATATTTTCGATTTTTATGAATAACGAATTCGATGCAAATTGTGCGACTTAGTCCAACCATTGTGTAAGAAAATGACTTATGTGTTTTAAATTTTAAATTTTGTGTTTTAGTTAAGTGGCGGACTTAAACCCAATTCCTGGGCAGAGCCCTGCTGCTTAATCTCCCATCATCTAAACAGAGGAAATAGACAAAGGAGGATTCTCAAAAGCATGAAAACCCAAAGCCATATATTGTCCAAAGTTTTCCAAGTGATCAGTAGCTCTATTTTGCTCTCTATAAATATGACAAATTCTGCATTGCCAATTTTTTTTCAAGAAAGTGCACATAGTCAAGGGGCATAAAATCTCCCTCCTATTGGAAAAGTTAATTAGTTAGTCATTAGTTTATTATTGTGTAAGATTTTTTTGGTATTTTATGTCTTAGGGTTTTCTTGTAAAATAAAAATTTGTATTATTTAATTACCTATAAGGATTAGAGTTTGCTTTAGATTTCTTTATTTATAAAATTGTTTGTATTGGTTAATTTTATAACAATTGAATCATAATTATTTTGCCGAATACTCTGCTTAACTTATCGTAGAGGTTTCTTAAAAAAAAAAAAATTCCTGTCAAGAAAGTCTTTGTAGTTATAATGGTGATGGATTTGAGGTGCTAAAAGGAGTGTCAACAATGGTGACTTTAATATGTCTATTAGAGTATTATTATTCTTATAATGTCGACAAAGCAAAACTGACACATCCCGACCCGGATGTACACGTGGACACTCAAAAGTCGGATGTGCTGGCCGACACCACGTAGGGTGACGAAAGCTAATTTGGATGTAATAAGAAATATTTGAATGAATTAATGAGTAGAATAAACAAAATTTGCACGGAATAAAGAAATAACAAATAGATAACAATTACCGTACGAGTACGGAGACCTGAAAATTTACAATTACAAGGAAATTCTAAACATCTTCATACCACCGGGTCTCGACGTCGACAGCTCCAGCCACTAAACCTGGAGGGGCGCAAAACAGAAGGGTGAGTGGACCATAGATTGTTTTGTAAAAACCTTTCCTTTAGAAAATACTAACCCCTCGCCGTAAAACAGGTACTAAGTTTCGTAAAACTGTTCTTGAAAACGTAATATACTAGTAGGTAGAAAATCAAGGTAAGTACGGAAATGTACTTACCGTCCGAAACGGACAGAAAGCCACCGTTCGGCATAAAATACTTTATCAAAAAGGTCATAAAATAAAGTTATACGGAAAACCCGTAAATCAAATAGAAGTATCCGTGGCATCAGTGAAAATCAGAGATAAGTCACAATCCAACTATGAGATAAACGCTCGTTTAGGCAGGGCAGACACTAGTTCATACAGATATATTCTGTCATGAACAGGCTGGGTGTATAAATAATGGTACGCTCATGTACTATGATCACGTGAAGCTGGCGCATAAGCGCATCACAACAAGTTCGAGTCGCCCATGCGACCTAGAACAGGCTGGCACCTACTATGGATCCATAGTGAGCGTATCGGTGCGTGTGAACAATCACGTGAAGGCTGATCCTGGCCCGGGACAGTACAATCAACACCGTGTAAGCCTCCCAGGTTGAGCGTGCAAAAACATGCCACAGAGTATCTTTAAATAAAACAAGTGAGGTAATTTCCCTTTTTGGGATAACCTTAAAACAGTCAATATATAAGGTATCCTCGGGTGCCGTACCCGGAATACCAAACTTACAACTATAATACATGAAATACCAAGAATACACCACATGGGTACCAAGGTATAGAAATACCAACTTAATGGTAAACTAGGTGAACCCAAAAATACGGTAGAAAATTACCATTTCCAAGGTTCACCCGAATACGGCCCAAGGCCGTCAGATAGGTATAAAACCCATAATCACAAATAGGCACAAAATCAATTAATTCTCTAAAACCCCCTAAAATAAGGCTGGTTCGATACAAGCAATACGCGTACAAAAATAATACGGAGATCACCAATTTAATGGCGTAATTCCCAAATGAAAATGTAGGCCAAAGCCCACTAATTTCCATGGCCTAACGAAATACCGATACAATCTAGTAAACCAAGTAATTGCCATGAAATACAAGGTCTACCAACATACAAGATGAATACTAACTTTAAGTCATAAAAATAGTGTAGGCATAAATTAAGGTTTGCTAACAAAGTATAGTAATAATCAATTTAAAAGTATAGGCAAAAACCCAAATTAATATTTAAAACATGTAAAACACTTAGTTTAGGTAAGG
Source organism: Gillenia trifoliata (assembly GCA_018257905.1). Classification (NCBI taxonomy): domain Eukaryota; kingdom Viridiplantae; phylum Streptophyta; class Magnoliopsida; order Rosales; family Rosaceae; genus Gillenia; species Gillenia trifoliata. The sequence goes on along the minus strand of CM031081.1, from coordinate 15,872,623 downwards.
AAAGGGCCCACTCACAAATACCGAAGCCGGGAAGTCCAAACGTATGTCCTCCGAACGTCACGGGTTGCCAAAACCTATTTTTAAAACCCACAAATTAGTAAAGTACACGAAATTACGAAGAAAACGGCGTTCGGAAACCCGAAAACGGAGTTTCGGGGTCGGAAACCCCAAAACCGCCGCCGTGGGCCGCCGTGCGCCGTCGCACGCGCCGCCACACGCTGCCGTTTGGCCTCACGCGCCGCCACGCGCGGCTGTGAGGTCACACGCGCCTCCACGCGCCGCCACGCGCCGGTGGAAGTCCACCACGCGCGGCCACGCGCCGGTCACTGACGCCGTTACTGTGCCGTCAGAGTTAACGGAATATACTAACGGCGTTAGAATATTCCGTTAAAGCCGTTAAGTTTAACGGACGGAATATACTTTGGAATATTCCGGTCCAACCGGGTTTGGACCGGGTTGATGACGTCATCACCGGTTTGCTGACGTCAGGGCCGGGCCGGCTGACGTCAGCTCGCTGGTGACCTCTGCATTTTCCGGGCGCCGTCTGTCGGCCGGAGTTTCGCCGGAAACTGGGATTTTGGTCGGAAAGCTGCAAATCGATGTAAAAGCTTCAAATCTCAACCATTTTGCACGATTCAAAAGGAAAATTGAAGCTAGGAGTGAGGGGATTAAGGTTTTACCCATTTGGAGGCCCAAAACTGGCCGGAATTGTCAGAATTTGAAGAAGACACCCTCGGGTCCAAATGGCCGATTTCCAGAATTGTGGATCCTCGGTCAATTTCAACATGCAAGTCCAAACTAAGGTCTCTGGGACCTCGAGGAAGAGATTGGTGTTGTTTTCGAGTTGGATCGAGGTCCAAATTCACAAAACTCGGCCGGGAAAGAATCGAGGCCTCGTCGGAAAATTCTCTGGGTTTGAAGCCCAGAGCTCGGATTTGATTTGTATTTGGGTTCAAAGTTTGGTGGGTTGAACACCAGGGAGTAGTAGATCAAAGGAAGGACGAGGAGATTAATAATGGTGGCCGAGTTGGCTCGGGGGTAGGGGCTCGGTGAAAAAGAGAGGTTAGTGTTTGCAGGGAGAGAGTGAGGAACTGAGAGACAGATAGTGACATAGAGACTGAGTGAGAAAGTGCCAGAGAAGGAAATGGGCTGGGCTTTCAGAATTACTGAGCCCAAGGCCCAAATTCAGAACACAAAACCAATTAACGGAACGTTAAAAGATTAACGTCCGTAAAACGTCCAATCGAACTCCAAATGTCGTCCCGATCGCGCCTACGAGTCCGTATCAACGAGCACGTCGAGAAAATACAAGTGGAAGCGTCGTGCGTGTTACGACGCAAAAGTCAACCGAAAGGTCAACCAAGGGCAAAATCGTCATTTTGCACCTCCGAGAATAAAATAGTATTATTTCCCGGTACGGGGTGTAACAAAAACCTCAGCATAAAAAATAAACACAACTTTATTGAATAATCTATAGTTACAAATGTGAGATATTCAAATTTTGGAGATAGGATTTCTGCTCTTGTTTATATCTAGTTATAAAAAATATAATAATGTTAGTTAGATCCCCTATTTGCATTTCATTCAATTTTATGTCAATATGCATGCATAAAACCATTGTAATAATTGGACTGAGGACCAGACCGCAAGCCCATTCTACATAATCAACTGTCACCGTTCCTTTTTCAAATGACGATTTTTTGTTTTACAACAGCTTGTTTGTCCCTCTTTTTGGCCTGCACTCAACTATAATCATATATTATTTTGTCAACTCTTTACATATGAGATTTTCAACATGCCTCATCACGTGAGACAATGTCTCTTTAATGGCCCACACGTGAAGAGAATTTCACATCGGGTCAGGAAGGATAAGCACATAAATACTATAAGCTTAGAATAGAGGGGTCCAGGCATAGTCATAGAAAAGACTTATTATTCAGGACTAGATAAAACTCACTCTGATACCATCTAAAACATTGAAAATTATGGGGAAGATCACTCTAATTGCTTGTTGAAAAATTGTATGTAAGAAGTTCAGACAAAATTATTAATTACAATCAATTGAAAATGATATATTTACACTAAGCATAAGGAGAATAAATTAATGTAATACTCGTTATTTACGAAATTTGATTTCGAACCTAAGACCTCATTTGCAAATAAAGAAAAATACCAGTATTACTATGTGCTACTTACAATCAATTACAATAGCTAATTGATACGATCCTATAATTAAGCAAACCTTTTTCTTGCCGTTAATAGGTTTATTTTATTTATTTTTCTTGAGATGTACAGTGTCAAGTGCCGCCCACAAAACTTTGCGTTTTGCATTCTCTCAGATAGGAAACATTCTAAAAGATCGTCTGCATGCATGGGCCACCATTCTAACCATGCTTTTGCCCATTGGCTGATGGGGCCGCCATGCCTTCATAGAATGACCATTTGAGATGCAACACGTGGAAGTCTTGGTGGACGACTGGAAGAAGGTTCATGCAAATGTGATTTATAAATTTCTCAGTTGACCGCCCCAAGAAGAATAGCAAAGTTTGACCGGTAAAACCGACATTTGAATATAGAAGAATAAAAAAAACACATTTATTTGAAGAATTTCAGTTGCTTACTGTCGCATTGTGTTATTTGTTTCAAACTTCTTCACAATCACTACTATACAAGCCAGCCGCTTTCTCTTACCACTCCAAATAAAAAATTCTCGGCCTCTTCCAGAAGCAAATTTTTGCATATATATTGATCCACCACAGATATTAGTCCTTACCTTAATTTGGAATTTAATTGTTGGGTTTAATTTCAATGGAGAAAATTGAAATAGAAATACCTCAATATTTCATATGTCCCATCTCTCTCCAGATCATGAAAGACCCGGTAACGGTGGTGACAGGCATCACCTATGACCGGGAAAGCATCGAGCAGTGGTTCTTGGCGACCAACGGCATGTCGTGCCCGGTCACAAAGCAGGCCTTGCCAAGAGACAACGACTTGACGCCAAATCACACCCTCCGCAGGCTAATCCAGCAATGGTGCGAAGAAAACGCCACCAACGGTGTTGATCTGATCCCAACCCCGAAACTTCCTCTCGACAAGATCTTTCTCACTAGACTTGTTCGGGATCTTAGGGTTTCGCATTTGCAGTTAACCGCACTTAAAAAATTGGAAGCGCTTGTGTTAGAGAACGATGAAAGGAAGAGGTTCTCCATGACCGAAGCAGGTGTTGCCAAGGCAGTGATTTGGCTCATCATAAGATGTTTCAAGGGAAGTGAAACAAATGGCCTTCTAGAAGCTTTTAGAATTTTGCATCATGTTTGGAATGTGAGTGGTGATCATGAAGTCCAACTTCTTGTTAATGGAAACACCGACTTTCTTGATTCTTTGACATGGGTTTTCGGGTGTGATCTTGATCAGATGGATAACCATCTCGCTCTGAAAAACGAAGCTATACTAGTATCGAAAATGACAATGGAAGTCATAAGTCCATGTCAGCTCGAGAGGTTGAAGGTTGAATTCTTCAAGAACATTGTAATGGTGTTAAAAGAAAAAATCTCACAACAAACTGTCAAATCTGCACTCCACATTCTAATAGAGGCATGCCCGTGGGGGAGAAACCGAATGAAAATGGTTGAATCCGGTGCAGTCTTCCAGATCATCGAACTTGAGCTAGTAAAACCCGAAAAGCGCGTAACCGAGCTGATATTTAATCTTTTGGCCGATTTATGTGGATGTGCTGATGGGAGAGCTCAGCTCCTGAAGCACGGTGGAGGTTTAGCGTTGGTGTCTAAAAGAATTCTTAGGGTTTCGCCGGCAACAGATGATCGAGCAGTTCATATACTTTCGTCGATCGCGATGTTCTCCGCTACACATAAAGTTCTTCTAGAGATGCTGTTGATCGGAGCAGTGTCAAAGCTTTGCATGGTAATGCAATCAGACTGTGCAGCCTATTTAAAGAAAAAGGTTAGAAGGATCTTAAGGTTGCACTCTAATGTGTGGAACAATTCGCCTTGTATTGCTGTATATCTTATAACAAGGCCTAGATAGTAGATAACTATACTTTTGTTCTAACTTTAACATAATTAAATTATTCGTTGCTGGTATATATTCTGAAAAACTTATTCCAGGACTTTATATTGTTTGTTCATTTGTATATAATTAGGATTACAAGTCTACAAGATCTGCTAATTGTGTATAATTAATGAATTTTGTAATTGTAAAACAAGGATCAAAATAAAAGCTACACAAGACCAAAACTACAAACAGAGATAGAAATAGTTCATTATGAATTAGCTAGGTTTACCATTTCTTCCTTTAGACATCTGACGAATGATTAATGTCGAAATCTTACCCTATGTTTGAATGAGGAAAGTACACTAGAAATTTGGACAAAAGTCAGAATTTATAAATTGACATGCACCAATTTCCTTGCTTGGATTCATAAGCATCGAAGTTTAGAATTTTCGCTTGGGAAAAAAACTTAATTACAATTTGGGACCTCCAAATTCCAAGTTTAAATTCCATGTAAATAGGTGTCATTTCCAAATTATTATGAGTGAGAGTTTAAAAATAAAACATACAAAAAAACTCAACCAAGAGTGGCCACCACCACTATATGTCACCACCACCTACCACCACCACCACATGTCGTTGTGGCCCCTCCTGCTGCCACCATCACCACCCACTGCCATCACCTTCCCCACCACCACCCACCATCATCACCGCCGTCGCCACCACCACTACTAGCACATTTCATAACTATTATCTTCTATTTATATATTAATGACTCTATACACACATTAAATTCTGTATTCAAATTCTATTGTTCTTTTAGGTTAACCAAACAAGAAAATTCACAAATTCTAAAATACAATTCCGACATTTCTATTTCCATTATTTTGAAATTCCTTAGTAATCTTAAATGTTCTCATCCAAACAAGTGTTAGGGTTTAAAAAGGTGGGTAAATCTACTTGAAGGGAAAACTATACTATGTGTGGTTTGGCATATAATTAGAGTTGGTTTGGTGTAGCTGACACCTCGGTTGTGGCTAATAATTAGGGAGGCATGGTATATTTTTGTGTGTTTAAATAGTATTTTGGTGTGGACGACAACAATAGAACATAGGCATGGTTGTAATATATTAATTGGCTACAGATTTAATGCTATAGTTGTTTGGGCCATAAATAAAAATAAGGCTTACTATGGGGCCTATCTATTTTTATTTACACAAAAATCACATGACTTCGACCTACCAACTCCGAAGCCCAAATTGGGGCTTGGATGACTACCTCATTTCTTTCTAGCATGTCTGAGGGCTCAGACTCGGCTCTCTCTGAGACACGTCTGCCATGCAGACGACCAGAACCCGGGAATCTCGCCCCCTTAGATACACATATACGAGTCATCTGACATGCTGACGTCACCACCAGGATCGTGTAAAACCCCTCAAGACACGGCTGAAGGCCACCAGTTAGGAATTACAGTCACTGTCAGTGCAAAAAGACCGATCTACCCCTGCTCTAGCTCAACGATATGATCGAGGTTGCTCCTTTTCCATTGTCTATAAATAGAACCAGAGGCCTTCAAGCTTGGGATCTTCAGTGATTATACAAAATCTTTAGTGATTCTTCAATCAACCCAATTGCTTTTCAGCACAAACCCTACTGCTCTTCAGCAAACAATTAGCTTTTCAGCTACAATCTCAAAGCCTTCCTTCTAAGCAAACACTGCCTACGATCCCTGAGATCTAAAACTGTTATTGCTCTGCCACCCCGTGGTATGATTTGGTTGATGTGCAATTCCAACCACCCTGATTCCTTCTCCGAGACCATCTCCAATGGTGAGGATAAAACTTAAATTTTAAGCTTTAAAATCCCCCAATCCATTTCTAACCATTGGGCTAGAATAAGCCTTGGGGAGAAAAATAAGTTTTGGGCTGGATTACCCCCAGAATTTAAGCAAGGATAATTGTGGGCCCCTCCAATGCGCGTGAACGGGCCATTTTTTCGGCCACCCTCAGCGCATCGATGCGCAACACATCCTGCACGAGGCAACGACTCAGCTACTGGGTCCCAGCGCTAACGCCATCGTCGGCCACTCGAGACCTTCCCAATGGTAAAAAATGCGATCCAACGGCTGGAAATAACAGGCCGTCAGCTGATCCAACTGTCCTGATTCAAACTTTTTTTTTAAATCAAATTTATAAATACATTAAATCCAACGGTTGAGATCGATTTTGAGCAAATCTAATTGTAAAAACCTATGTATCCACACACAATTCACTTTCCTCATAGAAAGGGTTTTCGATGTTGTTCCATGACTTTTATGTTTCATGGGGTAGGTTATGTGATTTTTCATTAATTATTGAAATTTAAATATTTTTATGTTAAAATGTTCATAAAAATAAATTAGGATAATTTACGGCTTAAACTTAAATGGTACGGACCATTGAATGATTCGACCATTGGATGATTTAAGATTCATTTGGGGCCCATCGCAAATTAATTTGGGACCACTCTATGATCGGATCATTGAATGGTCCGTAACATGCAAGATTTTTCCATAATCTACATAAAATTTATTTTTTAAAAAGTTACCAAAAAAAAAAATAGTCTACAATCATTCTTTAATAATCTCGAGCTAAAATTTTAAGTTAGAACCATTGGAAGAGAAACGTTTTTTCTAGGTGAAGGCTTAAAATTTTCTGTGCTAAAATTTTAAACTTTATCCTTAACCATTGCATATGGTCTGAGGCATATGGTCTGTACTAAGTCCAATTCGATACCAGTGATCTTGGTGGACTCTTGTAGCATTATCTTGCCTTCATGGTCTGAATCTTGCTAGAGTTTTTACTTCTTTCTTTATATTTCCAGTCATTTACATTTCAAGCTATGTAGCTCTGCCCATCGATCGCTAGATTCTACTTTATAAATGTTTGTAATTCATCATGAAATGATTACATTCTATTTCTCGCTTTAGTTTCTATTTCTCTTTCATTTATGTTTTAAAGTGACAAAAAAATCAAACTTTAGGTATGAAAGTGAGACGAAAAAAAGTAAGTGTAGTAAAGTGCAATTTTTGAGAAACTTGAGAGTAATAAAATGGAAATTACGATTTATTTATTTATTTGTGACATCCCACATCGACCAACGAAGAGTGGGTGATGTGCCTCATATGTACTTGCCCACCCCCATTTAGCACGAGGCCTTTTGGGAGCTCACTGGCTTCGGATTCCATCGGAACTCCGAAGTTAAGCGAGTTTGGGCTAGATCAATCCCATGATGGGTGACCCACTGGGAAGTTGCTCGTGAGTTCCCAGAAACAAAACCGTGAGGGCGTGGCCCAAAGCGAACAATATCGTGCTACGGCGGAGCCGATCTGAGATGTGACATTACAGGTGCTTCAAATATGCTCCCATGTACACGAGTGACTTTTTGTATGGCGATGAGCTAGAAGACGTCGCAACTAAGGTCTATTTGGTTGACCTCCAAGATATTGCAGTGTTCCTAATGGTAAAGACATAATCCGTTTGAAAACGTGCCTTGTGTGGAACAGACGAATAGTCTCTGTTAGCGTATCCCACAAGGTAGGCATCATTCTGATAACTAAGGGGTTGTAGTTAATTCTGAGATGCGTAGGGATAGAATAAGCCGAAATCTGTAGTAACAGAAAAACGTCTTTAACACCTATTTGGTGATAGCGTGTAGGCGCAGTGTTGTATCTTACCAAAAGATCAACAACGAAGGAGATGTCATGTCTAATGCAATGAGCTAAGTACAATAAAGCGCTAATTGAACTTAGATATGGAACTTCAGGCTCCACAACCTTTTCAAGGATCTCATTTGCATCTAACGTATGAATGATCATGAGTGTACTCAAAGGCAACACCTTCTGCTCAGTTACATAATTGTTTTTTAAAATAAAAACTAGTAATTGATTTAGGGTTTTAATACTTACAACTTCATTAATCTCTTAATTAATTTTTAATTTAAACATTTTCCAAAATACAAAAAAAAATTTAAAATATGTTTGTACTCATTTATTTTATATAAAACAAATTCAATTTTTTAATCTTAAATGTACCCATTCATATAATTTTTCAATTTTTTTAATCTTTAAATGTACCCATTTTTTTGTTATGTAAAATGCATTCAATTTTTTCTAATCTATTTTTAAAACTTATATGGGTACATTCTTTTTCATTAATTTGAGAATGTATTTGTGACATTCCACATCGACCAACGGAGAGGAGGTGATGCGCTTGATATGTACTTGCCCACCTTCATTTATCACGAGACATTTTAGGAGCTCACTGGCTTCGGATTCCATCGGAACTCCGAAGTTAAGCGAGTTGAGGCTAGAGCAATCCCATGATGGGTGACCCAATGGGAAGTTGCTCGTGAGTTCCCAGAAACAAAACCGTGAGGGCGTGGCCCAAAGTGGACAATATCGTGCTACGGCGGAGCAAGTCCGGGATGTGACATAATGGTATCAGAGCCACTCTGCCATTCGGTACTGATGTGACGGCGAGGGCGTCGGGTTCCCTTTAAGTGGGGTGGATTGTGACATCCCACATCGACCAACGGAGAGGGAATGATGTGCTTTATATGTACGTGCCCACTTCCATTTAGGACGAGGCATTTTGAGAGCTTATTGGTTTCGGATTCCATCGAAACTCCGAAGTTAAGCGAGTTTGGGGTAAAGCAATCCCAGGATGGGTGACCCATTAGGAAGTTGCTCGTGAGTTCCCAGAAATAAAACCGTGAGGGCGTGGCCCAAAGCGGACAATATTGTGTTATGGTGGAGCCGGTCTGGGATGTGACAGTATTCATGTCAAGTTTATTTCAAGAAATTTACTAATCTTACTAAGCCTAATATCTATTATTATTAATTTTTTGTTTTTGTGGTTTTGAAGAATGTACCCATGTTTTGCGTTTGAAGAATCTACCAATGTTTTATGGTACAATAATGTTTTGGTTAATTTTGATGAATGTATATATGTACATATTATTTTGGCAAAACATAATTTTCTATTGATTTTGAAATTTTTTCCACGGGTTGGAGAGTATAATTTAGCTTTTAATCTTTTCAATCCCACAAAGAATGAGTTTTATTTAAAATATCATTAACTTAAGCAACTACAAATTTTAATTTTTAAGTTAAAAAAAATAACCAACATGGAAATACATAAATACATTAATGTTAGGAACTTCGACAAAAAAAACTGAAAACCAATAAAGTTTCAGCCAAAGAACATTGGTAGCTAGAGACTGCATCTAAAGTCTCCCCAAAATTTTTCTCCTAAAAAACCTTGGAATGTAAAATAACTAATATGGGAGCTGCAGATGGATTTGAAATTAAAATTGGAGATAAATAGATATATATAACTACCAAAACATAGTAAGTTATTAGGTTTAATCCTAAAGATTCCGTTTAGCTAGGGAGACCATTTTTTTAGACCATATTTTATAAACCAAATGATGTGGCAGTTGATGGTTGGATTCCATTTTTAATGATTTAAAGAAGGAATCCAACCATAAACCACCACATCATGTGCTTCACAAAATATGGTCTAAAAAATAGTTTTTTTAGCATCACCCTTTTGTTTATCAATTGAGGTCTATTAACTTTTGATCCAACTAAACATCTTTTCATTTGTGTGATGATGATTTATGAGTCATCCTATTTTTAAGCTTTTACTTTTCAATATTTTTCTAATGCCTTTTATACCCCTAAGCTATTTTGGGAGTGTATTAATGAGATGATTTTAAACTTTCTAGTTTTCTAGTCATTTGTATATTTCAGTTACGTTTTATACATTTTGAATTTCATTTGCTTTCTTTATTAAGTCATTGAGTCATTGCTTATATTATATAGACTAAATTCTTCGAAAAAATGTGTTTGTGCTTCAGATTTTGGTGTACATATGAGCATAGTTTTGGTCTCCATCTCTTTGGTCCTGAAATATCTATCTTTGTTCCATAACACGGTGATATTTTGTAGAAAATGGTACCAGACATATATTGTTTTAGGTTGATTAAGCTTAAAGGTTTTCTGAAATGTTTACCAGAAAGCTAAAGATGATTTTAGAGAGAGAGCTTGAGAGGGAGCAAGAGACTGTATTTCTTGATAATGAACAATAAGAATTACAATGAATATAAATCCTATTGTTTCTGCGAGCATTAATGGTTCTGCACAGAGTATACAGACTGTCCATGCAGACCATGAAAGAGACATAACAGACAAACAACTGTGAATAGGACAAATACAGACAGCTGTAGTTGACTGAAACCTTAAACAAAACAAACGACCAAACAAATAGCCGTTGCACGTTATACTAAAGATAGTAAACTTCAGATCTTTAGTGTCTTGCTCTATTCAGAAGAAATCGGGATGACTTTGCCTCCATCGGGTTGCTTCTTAACTCCCGTCGGGTTGCTCCCTTAGCTTTCACCGGGTTGCTTCCTGACATGCATCGGATTGCTCCCTTTCATTTCATCCACAGGATTAACTTCTGCGAGTTGGAAGTTAAGCTTGTAGCAGCTTACTTCTCAACAGCCTCTCCTAAGCTGCACACTGGCTTAACTCCAAGTCTCAATCTTAGTTGATTGAATCTGTCATTCGGTAGGGCCTTCATAAAGATGTCCGCGAGTTGTTCTTCACTTCTGCAGAATTGCAAATCAATGACTCCTTCTTGCAGAGCTTCTCTTATGAAGTGATATCTTCGATTTATATGCCTAGTTCTTTGATGAAATACGGGATTCTTCGCCATAGATATTGCTGACATGTTATCACAGAACAAGGGTGTTGCCTGTGTCTGCATCTCCCCGAAATCATGTAGAACGAACCTCAACCAGATTGACTGCGTTGTTGCCTCTGATGCTGAAACATACTCAGCCTCAGCCGTGGATAGTGCAACTATATTTTGCTTCACAGATGCCCAAGAGAATACTCCACTGCCGAAGCTAAAAGCATAACCAGACGTGCTTCTGCTATCGTCCTCACTTCCTGCCCAGTCTGCATCACAGAATCCAATGAGGATTGCTGATTTGTCCTTCACATACTCTATCCCATAGTTGATAGTTCCTTGCACATATCTCAGGACTCTTTGTGCAACTCCCATATGCTTCTTGGTCGGATTGCTCATGAACCTTGATAGCAAACTTGCAGCGTACATCAGATCAGGTCTAGTTGCTGTTAGATACAGTAGACTTCCCACAATTTTTCTGTAGAGACCTTCATCAGCTAGATCACTTCCATCCACTTTTTTGAGTTTTTCACCAGTAGGCAATGGAATGGATACAGGTTTGCAGTCCTCAAGCCCAAATTTTGCAAGTAAGGACTTGGCATACTTACTCTGATGTATAAATACACCTCGATCGGTTTGTAGTATCCCCATGCCTAAGAAGTGGTGTAGGAGTCCAAGATCTGACATTTCATACTTCTGCATCATTTCTCTTTTAAACTCGGTTAGCATCTTCTCACTGCTTCTGGTGTAGACAATATCGTCCACATATATTGAGACAATTATCAACCCTCCTTCATCATTTGATCTTGTATACAGTGTGGTTTCACTTGTGCTCCGTGTGAACTTGCATCGAGAGAGATATGCATCAATCTCGCTGTACCAGGCTTTAGGTGCCTGTTTGAGTCCATACAACGCCTTCCTTAACTTGTAGACTTTGTGAGCTGCATTCTTCACTTCGAAACCTTCGGGTTGCTCAATGTACACTTCTTCATTTAGTACCCCATTCAGAAAAGCTGACTTAACATCAAACTGAAATAGCTTCCAGCCTTTCTGAGCTGCTAGGGCTATGAGGGTTCTGATTGTGTCTAACCTTGCAACTGGTGCAAAGGTCTCGTTGTAATCAATTCCAGGCTTCTGTGCATACCCTTTTGCTACGAGTCTTGCCTTGTGCTTTTCAACTGTTCCATTCAGATTAAGCTTGGTCTTGTACACCCATTTTACACCTATAACAGGTTTGTTGGCTGGCCTCTCAACAAGTTCCCACGTGTCATTCTTCTCAATCATTTCCAATTCAGCCTTCATAGCTTCTTGCCAAGCTATATCACTTGCTGCTTCCTGATAGTTCTCAGGCTCTATGATGCACATGTGGCACCTTGCATATATGTCTTCCAGAGTTTTCAACTTTACTGGAGTAGAGTTGGATGCAGGGTCTTGACTTCGATCTTGATCATTGTTTTCAGCTGACACATTTCCAGCATCATTCGAATGTGAACCATCCGAGTCATCAAACTGAGTTGCATTAGTCGGCTCATCTCTTGCTTCATCTTCGGTTCTATCTCCTTCAAGATTGAAGGGTATTGTGATAGATTCCACTTGATTATTCTCCCAATTCCATGACTTATCTTCACTGAACACAACGCTCCTTGAGAGTACAATCTTCTTGGATTGTAGATCATACACCCGATATCCCTTTTCACAGCTTCCATATCCCATGAAAACTCCTTTACTGGTTCTTTCACCAAACTTACTCCTCTGGTGAGACGGGATGTGAGTATAGCATATACAACCAAATACCTTCAGATGCTTTATTCCTGGTTTTCTGCCTGTGAAAGCTTCAAATGGCGTCTTGTTCAACACAGACGTTGTGAGACATCGGTTTTGCAGATATACGACAGCTTCTGCCCAGAAAACCACTGGAATTCCTTTCTCACTCATCATGGACCTTGCCATTTCACCGATTGTTCTATTTCTTCTCTCAGCTACTCCATTCTGCTGAGGAGAGTAGGCAATGGTTAGTTGCCTCTCCATTCCCATTTTTGCACAGTAGTCTAGGAACTCATGTGAGGTATACTCACCACCTCTGTCACTTCTCAGCTTCTTCAGACTGTATCCGCTTTGTAGTTCCACAAAGGCTTTGAATTTCTTAAACACATTGAAGGCATCAGACTTGTTTCTGAGAAAGTATACCCAACACATTCTTGAGAAGTCATCAATGAATGTGATGAAGTACCTATTTCCTCCAATGGATTCGTTCTGCATTGGTCCACACAAGTCGGTGTGTACCAGTTCGAGTGGATGGCTTGCTCTCCATGCCTTCTCTTTGTCAAATGGCTCTCTGTGGTGTTTCCTTGAAACACATCCTTCGCACACTTCTTTCATCTCGGTTAGGGCTGGTAATCCGAGTACCATTTCTTTCTGTTGCATCGTCTTCATGCTGGCGAAATTCAAGTGTCCAAGTCTTCTGTGCCAAATCCAAGAATCTTCAACCAAGGATGCCTTCCTAGCAACTGGCACTATCGATTCCAATGAGAGTGGAAAGCATCGGTTTCTTGCCATGACCACTTTTGCTACAACATTATTAAGACTGTTATCATTAAAGATGACTGCCATATTACCTCCAAATAGTACATAGTACCCATGCTCCATCATCTGACCAACACTCAGTAGATTTTCATCCAAACCTGGGACCAGCAAGACTTCATGTATGTACCTTTTTCCATGCTGAGTTTCAACCACTAGTGTGCCTTTTCCCGTTGCTTGTACGAGATCTCCTGTCTCCATCTTGACTTTGCAAGTCACAGATCTGTCGATGTTTATCAACACAGATTCTTGAGACGTCATGTGGTTGCTGCAGGCACTATCCACAAACCATACACTTCTATCTTGCATAATAGAAGAGTGACAAGCATAGAACATGGTTCCTGTGGTAGCTTCTTCTTCTCTCGCATAGTTGGCTACTTGCTTGTGACTATCGCAGTCCTTTGCAGTATGTCCGAACCTGTTGCATTTTCCACATATGGCTTTTCCTTTGTGTCTACATACCCCAAAGTGATACTTGTGACAGACTTGACACTGTGGTTTCACACCACTTTGACTGCTACTTCCTTGCTTGTTTTGTGTGTTGAATCTGTTATTCCAATTTCCTCCAGAATAACTATTCCAGTTCGAGCCATTGTTGCTGTTCACATTTCCATTTTGAGACCAGTTTGATCCCTTTTTGTGTTGTCCTTGCCATCTTTGATTTGGCTTGTTCTGAGGACCTTTGGATGTACTTGTGCCTTGGCTGCTGCCAACTCTGAGGCTACTGAAAGCTCTTTCAGTTCCAGTCAATCTATCTCGTTCATCATGTAAGTCTTCTCTTTTATCATAGACTTTCACAGATGCTATGACCTCTTCGACTCTAATGTCATCTAGGTCTCGAGTTTCCTCGATGATCGACACAATGGACATATATCTCCTGCTTAGACTCATTAGCAGTTTCTGCACTATCCTTTTCTCAGGTACATCTTCACCAAGTGACTTCAGGTTATTTATGATTCCGAAAAATCTAGCCAAATAATCATCTAGGCTTTCACCATCGGTCATTCCCATGTATTCAAAATCTGCTCTTACAGCTTGGAGTTTAACAGCTCTTACCTTTTTGTCTCCTCTGAATTCTCTACTCAGGATGTCCCAAGCTCCTTTTGCAGTCTTCTCGTTTCTGATACGAGGAAAGAGCTCATCAGTTAGTGCTCCTTGTATGAGACTCAACGCCTTAGCGTTTTTGATTCTGTCTTCTCTGGAAATAGTGTGTGTTTCCACGGGGACTTGCTCAGCCATGCTTTCTTCATCTCCGAGTCCTTCTTCCTCCTGAGAGATCGGCTGTGGTGGTTGTGGTTGTGGTTGTGGCCCAGTCTCTACTACATCCCATAGATCGTGTGCTATGAGGATAGTCTCCATTTTGACAGCCCAAGAATCATAGTTTGCACCATCAAACTGCGGAGTTCGTAAATCTCCACCTGAAGAACTTGATCCCACCATTTTTCTTAGTGTGATACAGTGAACTTGACGACGAAAGGAACCACCTTTATTCCCTGTTGGAAATTTTCCAGAGAGAACCTCTCTTCACAGTTTACGCCCCTTTTAGGAATCAGACCTATAGCTCTGATACCATGTAGAAAATGGTACCAGACATATATTGTTTTAGGTTGATTAAGCTTAAAGGTTTTCTGAAATGTTTACCAGAAAGCTAAAGATGATTTTAGAGAGAGAGCTTGAGAGGGAGCAAGAGACTGTATTTCTTGATAATGAACAATAAGAATTACAATGAATATAAATCCTATTGTTTCTGCGAGCATTAATGGTTCTGCACAGAGTACACAGACTGTCCATACAGACCATGAAAGAGACATAACAGACAAACAGCTGTGAATAGGACAAATACAGACAGCTGTAGTTGACTGAAACCTTAAACAAAACAAACGACCAAACAAATAGCGGTTGCACGTTATACTAAAGATAGTAAACTTCAGATCTTTAGTGTCTTGCTCTATTCAGAAGAAATCGGGATGACTTTGCCTCCATCGGGTTGCTTCTTAACTCTCGTCGGGTTGCTCCCTTAGCTTTCATCGGGTAGCTTCCTGACATGCATCGGATTGCTCCCTTTCATTTCATCCACAGGATTAACTTCTGCGAGTTGGAAGTTAAGCTTGTAGCAGCTTACTTCTCAACAGATTTCAGCGTCCTGAATAATGAACCTTCTTGTCTTCTTTGTTAGTAGACCAGAATGATAGGTTTGCTAACAACAGAGCAAATAAGAAAAATTTCACTAACAAATTAGCTTCACAAACAACTTAAAACTAAATATCAAATTTCATTAATCTAGTACACCAACCTATTCCACATATTAGTTACCCAAAAAAATAACTTTCCCACACGTTCGTAATGCCATTTCGAACTACATATCAATTTAATTAACATAAATCATAGTCTTAAGCTCACAAACATGAGTTCAAGACTTCAAGTTCTTTTTATTTTTTGTTACAAATAGCTTTTGGTCTTTTATTTTGAGGATCATATTAGAGATCCTATGCCCTTTTAAGTGAAGTTCAAGTTCATGTTTGAGGAAAGCAGCAGTTCGTTGCTTCACTGTGCAATTACTCTTGAACCTAGATACTAGGTTCGTTAATCCTGCATTGCATATCATGTCCATAAAACCTACATATCAGATTCATAAAACCTGAGGATCAAGTCTATTAAACCTACACAGCAAGTCCAATAAAGAGGAAAATCGTCAAGCTTTTCTATTTGTCAAAGGAAGAATTTCATAGCAGCCATAAAAAGGCAGGAGAAAAGCTGTGCTTTCGCTAAAGTACGGAAAAACTAAACCAAGACAACGAAAGCAGAGCGTTGTTCACTGAAATGAATTTTACACATTCGTATGAACCCACACATCATATTACCAGAAATTGGAGTTCCGTAAAGTTGAGAAATCTAAAAAAAAATAATAAACTCTAAAAGTTCAACATATAATATCAAAACCCAATGGAGGAATTTTACGTTGTTTTCAGCGTTCGTATTTGTCGATTCTACTGTTGTGGGCATTTGAACGTCGCGACTCCGCCATCCTAAGCTTTGGTATTGGTGGCTCCGCTGCCTCCCCTCACTCATGTAGTGGTGGACTCGACTTGAACGGAGACGTTGCAGGTAATCGTGGTCTGAGTACCCAAGCATTCGATGGAGCCACATAGAGGATTCATTTCTCAGATAATGTAGGTTTAATGTAGGTTTGTTGGTACCGCATCTAGCGAGTAATGTCTCGTGCAGTGAGTGATGTGACTCCACTTGTGAGCGATGGTTTGATGTGACTCCGCTTGAAAGTGATGGTTTTGATGTGGCCTCGCTTGTTAGCGATGGTTTGATGTGGTCTCGCTTGTGTGGCAGTGACATTACATGTGCTTCGTTATAAGTTTGTTAAATTTGCTGTCTTTGTAACAAATTTGTATCGGCGATGCTTGTGCTAGTGTGTGTGCTCTTGTGGTAGCCACTTAGGGGATTATTATTAATGTTTGTTTGTGCAAATTACCTCCAGATCAAACGTTTGGTCACTGGAGATTGTACCCATATGGCAACCCTGGTAACCACCGGCGGAGCCAATTAAGGCACACAAGGGTCACTTGACCCTTCTCACCATTTTGAAAACCTGTCTTCTTATATGTTATATCCAAGTTTTTTCATATTTGTACTTATAGTTGACCTTTGTCGTACAATAATATTTGCCCCATTAAATATAATCTAAGATCATATGTGCTTAAGGGACAAGAGACTCAGGGCACTTGGGCTTAAAGGTGCATGACACTTCATTCCTTACCTCAAGTTTTTTTATTTATTCACATGTGTGTGTCTTGAATTTGTTTGATTTTTTTTTTCAATAAATTTAAATCAGCATTTGATACTCTTATTATTTGTTTATCTTTTCAATCTATTTCCTTGATAAAATTTCAGTTATACTTATAAAAAAATGGTTATACTTAGCATTAGTATTATTATCATATGGTTTCAGAGTGATAACACCATTAGGTCGTAAATATCAAATTTGTAATATTCATAATAATTATTATGGATGCGTGAGATCCTACATATTAAAGTTAAGTTGACCCTCTTTGTTAGAAATTTTGGCTATGCCACTGCTTGTAACTGTTATGGTTTAATAATGAAAAATCGTTATCATTTATTGTAAAAAAAAAAAAAAGGCGAGAGTAAGACGTTCCTTATTAGTGGCATTTGGGTAATATTCAACAACATAAAACTCACTTACATAGTCTATGTGGCAGCTTGATTATTATGGTTGGACTGATGAACAAAATTAGTCTGAATTATTAGACCCAATGAAACAAAAGGAACGTGGACCGCGATCCATAAACCCCTTTTAAAAAAAAAAGAAGAAAAAAGAAAAAGAAGAAGAAGATATGAACATCAGGAAGATTAAGATGGATAAAAAGACAACAAATGGCCAGGAATACATGAAGATTTCTTCCAAACTCTGGAGTGCAATTTGAGAACCTCCCTAGTCTTCTCCTTTGTTTTAAACCTACAATCCACTTGAAGCACCAAGCACAACTTGGCCACAACTCCCACTTGCAACATTTCCTGAAGAACACCGCAAGTTGCAGAAAATCTACAAATGGAGGACAATATCCTCACTGCCCGGTCACTTGCCACATGTGAAACCCTAAGGATTTTCTTGGACACAACGGCTAGCCCCGCCCCATGCTTCAACAGCTCAGCTCGCCCTTTCGCACATCCACAAAGCTGTTCCAAAACGATTAGTATAAGCTCACACGCTATTTTCTCTTGCGTCTCGAGAAGAGCCTCCGTGAGGACCAAAACTGCACCGCCTTCGACAACTTTGATTCGGTTCCTTCCCCACGGACAAAGCTCCGCAAGAAGCTTCAATGCCGCCTTTGACGCTTGCTGTGAAATCTGATCATTTAGCACATGCACTATCTGGCGGAATGACTCAACGTCCACACTTATCAACTGGATCGGATACGCCACTTTGAAAAAAGACTTCAGTAAAATTATTGCATGAGCTCGAGATTGGTAATTCCCCCAGCTCAATACTCTGACCAGAGACTCCGCGATATTATTATTGTTGCTGTCATTGCTCAAGAGATCTTGGAGACGAGATTCCGAGCTTTTGAGATGAAAAAAGACTTCAATAGCGACTTCGATTGTTGATGAATCGGAGTGACTTTTTTTGATAATGGAGGCCACATATTCGATTGCTCCTGCTGCCTCCAAACAGTTCTTGTTCCTTTCGCCTTGAATGGCGATGGATCTGAGCCTTTGGAGGCAATGGAGGTTTGTGTGAGGGACTTTCTTGGCTTGTTCAATGAGCTTCAAGATCTGGGATTTGTTGAGCGCGGATTTAGGCTTTGGTTTCCTCTCAACGCCATGCGAAGCGTTGAGAGTGCACCAAGCTTGGATTATGCGGCGGAGAGTGTGGTTGGGAGTGAGATCTGCGTCAACGTCGGACAATGACTGTTTGCTTACGGGGCAAGTGTTGTTCTTTGATGTGATCAACCACCGCTGTATGCTTTCTCGATCGTACGTTATACCGGTTGAGATCGTGACCGGATCTCTCATGATTTCTAATGAAATTGGGCAGAGAAAATGCATTACCCTGCTGTATTGTATATCCTGTAATGGAAGATGGCGCATCTTTTGAAATTCGACACCACATGCTTGAAATTTTGCCTTCTTTCCATGGGTTGCCAAATAGTGATCCTAATATGCATATTACAGAATTTCTGGTTGGTTGCAAGAATATTTTGATCAAGGGTTTTGATGAAGAATCAATTCGGTTGCGTTTGTTTCCTTTCACTTTAAAGGATAAGGCAAAGACATGGTTGTTTTCGCTCCCTGCAAACAGCATTACTACATGGGAGGAGTTGCAAACAAAGTTTCTCAACAAGTTTTATCCGGCATCCAAGACACTTGCTTTGAAGAAAGAAATTTTGGCGTTTGCTCAAAGACCGAATGAAGCTTTCCATGAAGCTTGGGAACGTTACAACGAGTTATACATGAGATGTCCTCATGCGGGGTTTGATGCGGATATGCAGATGAATATTTTCTTTGATGGGCTGAATGCTACAACTAAGAGTCATGTGAATGCATCAGCAGGAGGAGCTTTGATGGAAAAATCAGCTAGGGATGTGTTCGAATTGTTTGACAGAATGGCTTTGGAATCTCAACAATGGGCTGAGGAACAAACACAGAAAAGAGGCGTTTTTGAGATGTCTTTGGGTGCACCTAACGTTTCAGCCCAAATGGCACAATTGGAGAAGAAGTTTGATGCTAAATTTGATGTTTTAATGCAAACAATTTCAACAAACAGTTCGCCACCACCTAGGCAATCCCAAACTGGCTGCATTATTTGTAGTGTTTCTACATATGATACTAAGGATCAGCAACTAAAGGATTTTATGCAGACACTTGCTAAGGTTCAGATTAATTTGCCATTGTTGGATGCAATAAAAAATATTCCCTCTTATGCCAAATTTTTGAAAGACGTTTGCACGAACAAGAAAAAGTTCCTGGAGTTTGAGAAAGTGGTCTTAACAGAACAATGCAGTGCAGTTTTGTTACACAAACTGCCACCAAAGAAGAAAGATCCGGGGAGTTTCACTATCTCTTGCACTATTGGAAATTCTGATTTTAAGCGTGCTTTAATTGATTTAGGTGCTAGCATAAACTTAATGCCTTATTCTGTTTTTCAGAGATTGGGAAAAGGAGAGCTCAAGCCAACATCAGTTATCCTTCAATTGGCTGATCGTTCAGTTACATATCCTAGAGGTATAATTGAAGATTTAATCATCAAAGTGGACAATTTCTACCTGCCAGCAGATTTTGTAATTCTGGACATGGATGAAGATTTAGAGACACCGATTATTCTAGGAAGACCATTCATGGCTACAGCCCGTACTCTAATTGATGTGGAAGCTGGCACTCTAACTCTTCGAGTTCAAGACCAGTCAGCCGTGTTCAAGTTGTTCGAAGATGCTAAGCACACTGCAAAGCAACAAGAATGTATGCGCATTGACGTATTGGATGGATTAGTTCATGCCAATTTTATGACCAGATCGTCAACTGATCAGTTGCTAAATGTTTTACACGATGGTGATACAAACGAAATTGATAAGGGGAATGTGGGAAAAATTAATGCTGCACTGGACAGCGTACTAGCACAGCTGCCAAAGTGGAGACATGCACAAAAGAGGAAGTTGCAGCTCAGTGAGCTTGAGGAAACGTGCAATGAAGCTTATAAGAGGGCAAAGATCTCAAAGAAGAAGACTAAGGCTTTTCATGACAGCAAAATTCTCCGAAAAGAATTTCACCCAGGGAAGAAGGTTTTACTTTTCAATTCAAGGTTGAAATCATTTCCAGAAAAACTTAAGTCTCGATGGAAAAGACCCTATTCACATGGAGCTGTGGAGATCAAGAATGAAGGTAAAGGGTTTGAGTTTAAAGTGACCGGACATATACTGAAGCCGCATCTTGAGTTACCCTATGACGTTGCAAGGGAGTCGATGACTCTAAAAGACGCAGTGACTTGATCACCAGCTTTCTGCTACGTCTAGTTATAGACAATAACTAAAGCGCTTATTGGGAGGCAACCCAACATTTCTAACTCTATCTCTTTCTTTTTATTCATAGTCATTTCGTTTATTGCTTTCTCGTTAAATAACAATTAAAAAAAAACAAATTTTCAAAAAAAAAAAAAAAAAAACATTTTGATACTTCTTTATACATTTTTGTTATAGGATGGATGGAATCGGCTCTGCGCATCAAATGGACACATTTTGGAGTTTTGGAGCTAAGAAGATTATGTCAAAGTTTTGAGCCTTAATTCTATGCCGTTTGATCGTGAAGAATAATGGAAGATGGATTGTAAAATTCGGCCAGATTCACGTTTTGGGCTTATTTGGCAAATAACTGATCCAGAATGACGTTTTTGGGCTTCGGTTTCTTCTACAAAGTTGTAGAGGACGTTTTTAGCTTTCCAACGATATATTATGGGCCTAATTCGGAGCTGATATTATGCATGCTACTTTGAATTGTCAATCACCGGTTTAAACTATCTATTTATCTTAATGCTTGATCACCATTAGGATGTGTAGACAAGTAATTGGATGCAATTTATGTTGGAATATCACCCTTAAATTGGCTAGGGCTTCTTGTGACTGATAATTGTAAGTTCACTTAAGGCGAATATCACGCTCTTAAGGGTTGCATGGTTTTTCAAAAGGTTTTCACAAAACTTAATGAGTCTTGCATGTTCATATTTGATTTGAATATCACAGACGGGTTGCATGTTAGATATACGTTCTAGCTAGAATATCACTAGTAGAATATGCAATAGGAAAACCTAACCTTCAAAGTGCATGTGTAATTCATAAGTAATTGGTAGAACTATATAGGATTGTTATTGGTGATGGCTGAACTCTAGGGTTTCTTATCTTTGTTTTCTAATAAGTATTGACGAGCTTTATTTTCGATTATTTAATTTCCTGCGAATTTTCATTTATTTTGTTATTTTAAATTCATGATCACAACTTTCTATCTTTTTGTATTAAATAATTAATTGAGAATCCGTTCTAAATACAAGTTATTTATATCAGTCTCTGTGGAAACGACCTTGCTTGAGTTGCTATACTACGATAACCTTGTACTCTTGCAAGTATTTTTAAGTGATTTTTGCCTGGAATTTGAGTGTGGTAAAATTGCTATCAGTTTTGAGAAGATAACGCTTATATATGATGAGAAGATAGATAGATATCATAGGTGATGCAAGTTGTCATTATAGTCAAATTGAAAACTAAATTATATGCATCACATCCTCATATTTTATATACATAAAAGTACCAATTAATTGACACCTCTTGACACATCCCGATCCTCAGACCAGGCAGGTGTCGGAAGTCTTGGCCGACACGCGTTAGCGTGTGAAAGCAAAAAAGAAAAATTTAGAATAAAGGATAGAATAAAAGAATAATGAATAAATATTTAATTGAATAAGATCGAGTGCGGAAGAAGCAATTTAATACGGCCGTGGGAAATCTACATTGTCATACCACCGCGCCAACGACGTGCAAGCTCCCGGCCAACTAACACGGAGGGCGCAAAACATAAGAAGGTGAGTGGGTCAAAAAGCAAAGTTTGATAAAACCGTTGTTTCCAAAAGTTTAGTAACCCCTCGTTTGAAAACAAGTATAATTGAGAAAATACGTCATGTCCCAGTAGGCATGAACCTCAAAATACGTCGTGAAAACATACGGGTACTCCCACGCTAATACTTCTTGACATTTGCTCACCCATATGTAAACACACAAGTCCACGTGGCTAAACCACAATGAACGAGGCTAGGTATAAAGAAAGTAATATTTATTTGAGGTACTGTGTGAGTCTAGCGTCTCTAGCGGCGGTTACTCAGCTCTTCCCGATGCACAAGCTCGAGTTGCCTAATGCAGCCTAGAACGAGGCTAGTACCACCACAATGGATCAAAGGCTGCGTGGCCGGCTCTTGTAGCGATAGTGACTACTCTAACGTCAAGGCTAGTCAGCCTGGGCGAGTACTAATACAGGGTGTATACATCTAATGATGAGCAACGAGTATGAAACATGTAGCGACGGTATAATACGGAGTGTTCTACCTCCGACACCGTAATGATATGCAAGTACGCTAACAATTTAAAGAAAGCGTCGAAAACCATATGTATAGATATACATTTGTCAAAAAGAAAGACCCAGCTCACTCACTGCAGGTGGCCAGTCGAAGTACCCGTCTGAGTAGCCGTAGTCCTACGGATAGGCCCCACCTGAGAAATCACCGGTACAATGATTAACTCAAAAAGGTAGCAATTAACGAATTAATTACACCTATCCACTTGCTCTCGATTTGGAGGTCCAAAACACCTCAAAAATTAAAATGCATACTACCCAGAGGTAGTACCCACGTCGTCCGCAGTCGACCAGTGAAAAGCAGTTGAAAAAGGACCTTCCACGCGCCCTCACGCCGCGCGAGGTCGGAGCCTGCGGCTCACGCGCGGCTCACGCGCGGCTCACGCGCAGCTTGATCACGTGTTGAGCCGGTGAGCCGGTCAACTTCGGCTCGGCTCAAGCCTGATCAACACGGCTCGGCTCCGTGATCAATGGCTGACTCCCGAGCCGTCCAAGCGCGGCTCGGCTCAAGGCGGTTCAGGCGATGGCGTCGGCAAATGCGGTCGAACCGGTCTGCGGCGTCGGCATAACAGTCAAAAGCCCGGTCCGATGGCGTCAGCGCCCGGTCATCACGCCAGGATTAGGTCTTGACGCCACTTCCTTACCACCGTCGCCGTCCTTGAATGCGGGAAATTTGCGGTTTTGGGGATTTTTCAAAGCTTCATAACTTCTAGCCGTTTAAGTCCAAATTGGACTGATTCAAGTACCAAAATGAAGCTAGAGATAGGGGAACAAGATTGTACCATTTTGGGGACCAAAAACTGGCCAGAAGTGGCCTGAGAATTGAGGAGAAGTCACAGTGCAAAAAAGCCGATCACGGTCTCCCTGCGATTCTCGGCCAACCACCACCATCAGAGCTTGAACAAGGTACAATGGACCTCAGGAACACGGTGGTGGTCGTTTGAAGTGATTTGGGTTCGTTTTGGGAGGAAAAGCCGAGGAAAGGGTCAGAAACTCAAGCCGCGGGGTGGCAGAGTAATTCCACATGTTCTTGGGTTTCGGCACCGGGACACAGCACAGATTCTTGGAGTTCGGAAAGAAAAAGAACAAGGTTGTTTCTTTGAGTTTTGGTGGAAGGTGCAAGCGAAATGGTGGGGAAGGCCACGGTTTGGCCACAGGTTTGCGGGAAGAAGGAAGAGGAGAAGGAGGAACGCGGGACAAAGCATGAGGGACAAAGATCCCGAAGAAAATGCAGGATTGGCCACACGTGGCTGCGGGCAAATGGGCCCAAGCCCAACCTTGAATTTGGAAATACGGGAAGCAGTAGAAAACCAATGCCGTAAAATATTGGGTCGAGTCCGAGCTGACGTACGGCTTCAGCGTCTGGTGTATCGGCAGAGCACGTCAAGAAAATACAATTGGATGCGTCGTCACGATTCACGACACAAAGTCAGCGAAAAGTCAACCCGAGGGCAAAAACGTCATTTCCCACTTTCGGGAATAAAATAATTTAAATTTTTGAGCAAATTTGTGACAATCTACCCATATAAAAATTTCGTCCCAAATTTCCATAAGAAGCTCAACGAGGTAGATTGGAGTACAAGCTATTCTAACAACGTTTCCAAACTCTGAAGAGAGCGTAGGTGAAGAAAAACAATTGGCATAAGGCGAGCGGCGCTAACGGTCTTTCCGACGTCACCACTGACCCAAGGTGACACCGGTGTAGTTTAATCCAAAGAGGGATGAACGATTGGCCAGGAAGAGTAATGCGTCAGAGACTTCGATAGAGATTACCGGCCTCTTACGCTTGCACGGCCAGGGAGGTGGTAATCGATAGTGCAATCGTAGTCACCCATCCGCTACATCCAAACTCCTTTGACGGTGAGGTCTCCCCGGGAAAATGAGACGCCTCAAACTTTGGTGGTCGTGAACGGTCAACACGTCTCACCCAAAGAGAAAGATGTCGCGAGTCTCGGCAAGGAATGCGGCAGCGAGCTTCAAATCATGGGTATGATAATTCATCTCATACGGTTTCCCGGTCGCACGAGGCATGAGCGTTATCCATCCATGTTGTATTAGCACACGAGACCAACCCGCTCGGTGACGCATCACTTTGTAGAACACAAATACCGCCGTGGTGGAAAGTGTAATACAAGAACGGAAGTAAGACCAAACTTGAGCGATCGGAAGATTTGCTCGTGGTCGTCCTTCCACACGAGTTAACATTCTTCTGGCAAGTTTCGTGAGAGCGGAGAAACGAAAGAAATCCTTCACGAACGTCGTGCAGGGCCGAGCAAGCCAGAAAGTTTGAATCTTGTAATGCCCTGCGGTCGTTCCCAGGATCTCATACGGTAGCCATACGGGGATCGACAAGAGAACAATCCGCGAAAAGGAGTCACATGTCCCAAGAAAGACACATGATTAGGCGAGAGAGCGGCATAAGGTGCGAAAGTTCTTAAACATCAACGAATCATCTTATGAAACATTTTGCATGATCGGCCCCTAAGTGGAATAAGCCAAAAGTCAACCAAGAGGAAGCTGTGTCATGAGCATCAGAGAGATACGGCGAAACCTTAGTCACCAAGTTCATGAGAAAGTTCTCAGGGCGGTGTCATCTAGAGAAAGGTATGACAAGAAAACTTCGTAAGGTTCGTAACGAGTCGAGGAAGGTAGTCAGAAATAACGACCGAAGTTCTTGATCCTATAACTAACACTAATCGGTCCACGGATCGATCTTAAAAGAAAACAAGCGCACTTCGGGCCCGGCGGTCGAGGAGATCATCGATTCTAGAGCGGGGGGATAACGGTTTTGTGTCGCCGATTCAATTGCCTATAATCGGCCTTGAAATATAAAAAATCTTGACTTCCAAGCGATCCAAACAAGACCCCGAGGAGCTCCACAAGGTGAAGTGCAAGGCGAAAGAATTCTTGGCAAAGTGCACCGGTGAAAATCTTCTTTCCCTGCTCGCGTGGAGTCGAAAGATAGAGACGTAAGAGAGAGATACGGTCAATGCAGGAGATCGATGGGTAGAAAGCCACTTCTACGTCGGGCGGTAATCCGGGTAGATCGTAAGGAAGATTCAAGAAATCTTGTTGACCAAGCGGTGCTTCGTCGACACAAAGAGAAATTCAACACCACGCATGTGAGAGTACAAGCCACCACAACCCAGGCTTCCCGAAAGGTTCGTTCACTCGTATTTGAAAGTCGGCCTACGAGTCGATTTTTTCCGGTACTCAGCAGGTAAGCGTCCCACCCGGTCGTTATGCGGTGGCAGAAGGTGGTCAACCTCGTAGACAATCCACCTTGGCACAAAAGTGAGGTAACAATCCATTCCTAGGATCCGTCGAAAAACTACGACATCGAGAGGAATGAAATTGGCAGACGATTGGCAGTGTGCGGAGTATCACCAGGCAATCCCAAAAGAACAAGACAAACTTTGCCTTACGGCATAGGGATTTAAATCGTACCGGTAAGAGTACAATGTGGTCGAGTAGTTCGAGTAAACAAGAGTGAAATAGATGAGTAGGTAATACTTGGATCCGTTTGGATCTCGAGTAAAAAGTCCAAAAGATAGTTTAACGTTTCCGAAACAAGATCGAATCGTTCGAGTATCCCTGCGGTCGAAAGTACAACTCGCCCAAAAAGCAAAACGAGTGTTCCACCTTTGGAATAGCCAGAGCACCACCGGGATACGAGTAGCGTAACCAAGGTACGGGAGAAAGGTTCCAGGAGTATGGAATGACATTGCCTTGACAATGTCGTCTCATTGAAAGTAGGTTACCGATAGAAAACTGTTCGTCAACTTCTTGGATCGGAAACGGGCCAAGGGTTGGTTTTCTTGCCGGTACTGCGGACACGGTTAGCTCTGTGTCCCAATCGTCCAGCCATGTATTATTCAGGTTTCTTGCGTCTGATCACCAAAGCAAGTGTCGCAACGATAATGACTGGGCGAAAGGCGGTGGAGTTACCGATGCGGAAACGGAATCCCACTAGTGAATCCCACTCACCACGTTTAAGACAAGTTGACCCGATGCTAGATGATTAGTGAACTTCCACGTTGAAAGACCCAGATTCTTTCGGAGGCCGAAAGAATAGCGCCCATACCCAACCCTACTTGGGTGAAAAGCGCCGAACCGGGTTTGGTGTTTCGGCCAAACGCCATAGCGAGAAATAGCCAAGCAAAGTTCTGGGGCTTCCGGGAGTTAAGCGAGTGAAAAGATTAAGGTACTTTAGAGTTGGTTTTTCCACCAAGAAATGGTCGAAGTTGAAATGGGCATGTTTGGGAAAAATTTCGAACTAGGTCTCAAGGGTTACCCGGTCGATAAGTGAGATCGAAACAAGATGGTGGTAGACGATCTCCCATAGCCAAAGGAATGGCTCGAGTGAGAAACGAGAAAGAAAGTTCAGTGCCTTGAGTAGATTTTAGTTAGCGAGAAACCGAGAGAGACACAAGATGGCAACTTGATTGTAAGTGAACTGATCCGCGGTAGAAAAGTCCTACGTCGGCGTTCGAATGCGAAGATTCGATAAAAGTCAAACTACTCGAGACGGTGGATGCGCCACGGCCCAAGAGCGAAACCGAAGTTATTGTCAATCACGAGTCACTCGTGGATATGCAATCCATACCATCGCCAAGCGATTAGTCAAGATAGCCGCTTTTGCACAAGTGGGAAAATGATCGATTTGAATGACAAAAGTCATGAGTGGAAGAAAATGTCGACTCCGGGAGTACGAAAAGTTCTTCAACGTTCGAAGGAAAATGAGTCACGACAAACAAAAACAGTCGTAGGAGCTCACACAGTTGAACAACACCACGAAGATGGATATTGTCCCGGAAACTACGAAAGTAGTAGTCACGAATTGTTAGAGAAAATTGGAGCCGAAGGGTTCGGTTCACGATCATCGAAAAGTCATTACTGATCGCCACGTGCGGAAAGTAAGGTACAAGAAATTCACGGTGATACTTTTCCATTTCCGAATGAAAATGGAAAGTGGTTGAAACAATTGAGAGGAAAAACCGTCTCCAAGCCTTCAACATAACAATTTGAAGACATCCGGCGACGGCCTCCCGCGATGGCCAAAACTACACAAAAGAAGTAAACGCGTCAGTCGGGCAACACCAAAGAATCTGGCGTTACCCGAGGTAAAGTGGGTGATTCTGATGTAAAACACTAGCGGTGCGAAGGAATTTGTGAAACTAGGTCTCACGATTAGGTCCATGGAACTTGTTGGTACGAAAATTAGTCCAACGAGGTTCCGCCAACGTCAACGCCTAAGCGTTGTCCCAAGGGAAGTACTTGATGAAAAATCATCCGTTGTGTCAGCCCGACACCACACTCAGAATACGACAAGGCGGGCCGGTTTCAGGTCAGTGAGATTCCATCGGGAGTTAATAAAGAAAGAAACGTCGAGACGTCACACGAAACACTCCAGTTCCTCGTCAACCAAGCTCAAGGAGTCGCCTGCAGGTAAAGTACAAAAAGTACGCGTACCGAAAAGTAGTGACAAAGAAGCTGTCAAAATCGGGAAAGCGCCGAAACAACATAAACATGACGTCGAGGTGATATGACACTAAGAAGAACTTAGAATTAACCCAAGAGAAAACAATACATAGATGAACAAGTTCGGAAAATTCTCGATTCCCGGAACAAGAATCAAGAACAAAGAGTTCACGAAATTCGAGATACGTACCACGGACAAGTACGGGTACGGAAGAAGAACCTAGGTTACGAAAAGCCACGTCACGTGCCAATCGACACATCCCGATCCGGACGAGCCGGTGTCGGAGTGCGTGTAGACAACGCGTTAAGTGTGAAAGCCAAAAGAAAATTTAGAATAAAGGATAGAATAAAGAATAATGAATATTTAATTGAATAAGATCGAGTGCGGAAAAACAAATTTAATACGACCGTAGACGAAATCCTACATTGTCATACCACCGCGCCAACGGCTTTGTGCAAGCTCCCATTCAACCCCCAACACGGAGCGCAAAACATAAAACGGTGAGTGGGTCAAGCAAAGTTTGATAAAACCGTTGTTTTCAAAAGTTTAGTAACCCCTCGTTTGAAAACAAGTATAATTGAGAAAATACGTCATGCCCGTAGGCATGAACCTGAAATCTTGTCGTGAAAACATACGGGTACTCCCCCTTCAATAACTTTCTTGACATTTGCTCACCCATATGTAAACACACAAGTCACGTGGCTAAACCACAATAGAACAGGCTAGGTATAAAAATGTGCGTTTAGTACTGTGGCGAGTCTGGCGCTAAGCCCAGTGCCTGCGCTACTTGATCCACAATGAGTTGCCCTAATGCAACCTAGGCAATTTATTACCTACAATGGATCAAGGTTTGCGTGGCGAAATGCAGTGACTACTCTAACGTCAAGGCTAGTCACGGCCTAGGAGGCGAGTACTAATACAGGTGTATACATCTAATGATGAGCAACGGTATGAAAACGTGTATGGCGGTATAATGCAGTGTTCTACCTCTGACACCCGTAATGATATGCAAATACGCTAACAATTTAAAAAGAAAACGTCGAAAACCATATGTATAGATATACATTTATCAAGAAAGACCCACTCACTCACACAGCAGGTAGCGGGTCCAGTACCACACATCTGGGTAGCCAGAGTAGTCCTACGGATGAGCCCTTTATATGAGAAGGAAATCACGGTACAATGATTAACTCAAAGGTAACGAATTAACGAATTAAGTACACCTATCCTTGCTTTCTCGATTTGGAGGTCCAAAAACACCAAAATTAAATGCATACTACCAGGAGTGGTACACGTCGTCACGAGTCGACCGAGTGGCAGTTCGGAAGGATTGGCCACGCGCCACTCACGCGCGCGGCTCACCCGCGCGAGCCGGAGTCAGGCGGGCGGTGAGCCGGTCAGCTCGGCTGCGGCTCAAGCCGGTCAGCACGGCTTGGCTCAAGCCGTCAGCGGCTCGGCTCAAGCCGTCTGCGCGGCTCGGCCTGTGAGCCGTCCAACGCGGCTCGGCTCAAGCCGGTTCGTGATGACGTCGACAAATCCGGTCGAACCGGTCTGCGCGTCGCATGGCCGGTCTAACCGGTCGATGGCGTCGGCTGGTCATCACACGATTCCGGTCGCCGACGCCCCGTAGCCGGCCGCCGTCGCGTCGCGGAATGCAGAGCCTGCCGGTTTACGGGGATTTTTCAAGCTTCGCTAGCAACGTTTTAAGTCCAAATTGGACGATTCAAGTACCAAAATGAAAGCTAAAGATGAGGGGAACAAGATTGTACCATTTTGGGGACCAAAAACTGGCCAGAAGTGGCCTGAAATTGAGGAGAGAGTCACGGTGCAAAAAGCCGATCACGGTCTCCTCGGTTCTCGGCCAACCACCACCATCCAAAGGCTTGAACAAGGTCTGATGGACCTCAGGGAACAGGTGGTGATTCGTTTGGAAGTGATTTGGAGTTTCGTTTTGGGAGGAAAAGAAGCCGGGGAAAAGGGTCCAAACTCAAGCCCACGGGGTGGCTTAGGTAATTCCACATGTTTCTTGGGTTCCCGGCACCCAGGACACCCACACTGGGTTCTTTGGGTTCGGAAAAAGAACAAGGTTGTTCTTTGAGTTTTGGTGGAAGGTACAGAAAGCCAAAATGGTAGGGAGAAGGCCACGGGTTTGGCCTTGAGTTTGCGGGAAGAAGAGGAAGAAGGAGAGAGGAGAAACGGGGCAAAAGCAGGGACAAAGATCCCGGAAAATCTGCAGGATTGGCCCGTGGCTAGACAAATGGGCCCAGCCAAACAACTAGAAATTTGAAATCACAGAAGGAAACGCCGAAAACCAATGCCGTAAAATATTCGTTAGTCGAACGACGTACGGCTTCGCGTCTGAGTCGTATCGACGAGCACGTCAGAAAGATACAATTGGATGCGTCGTACGAGTTACGACACAAGAATCAGCGAAAAGTCAGCCGGGGGCAAAACGTCATCCACTTTCGGGAATAAAATAATTTAAATTTTTGAACGGGCTGTGACACCTCTTCCAAAGTTTTGGAAGAAATAAAACTCAATGGAAGACCTTGATGCAAATAAATAAGCAAAGGAGGGCCCTAAGTAAAATCTTAGTGATTTTTAAGCAGTTTCAGTAAATTTATTATTGTATGCTTTGGTGTTGGACAATTTAGTTATTGTGAACACTTTTATTTGACAGCATCTCTAGTGGGAAGATGTTAAAATTATATCTTGCATATTCGGGAGATGTAAATGTGGATTATACTCGAATGGAGAAGATGTACATTTAGGCGTCTCATTTATTTTTCTCTCTATGACTTACAGGGCTCAACTTTTTAAGATGTAAAATAGATGTATATTTACATTTTTCGGCAAAATGAATATGTTACATCCTTTGATTAAATAGCTTTTCGGTCAACAAGAAATGTATGAGAATTGTAATCTTTTGAATAAATATTTATTAGGATTTTCTTGGTTCGATTACACTGGGGGATGAGGAGAAACTCCACGTTTGTCGTAAGTAACTCATAGCGGTGAATCTAACTTCTTGACATTCCAATATCAAAGTGTGGTGTGGTATTTTTCTCGTGGTGCCATTATAGTAATCCTTCAACTTGCAATGTTTAGTTTCCGTGAATATTATCTTTTTTGTTGATTGATGAATTATATTGTATAAATAATGTATTTATAATTGTAGATTAGTACATGGTGCTTGTTTTAGTATGTGCGACATGCTTTTCCTTTTGCTACGTACTTTTCTTGGGTTCTTTCCCATCCGTATTTTTATGAGTAAAACTTACTCTGAGAATTACGTTTGACATGTTTGTCCTACGTAGTTTTTGAATAATTTCTTAATGGAATTTCATTTTGATCTTAAAAAAAAAGTTCCTTTTGACTGTTTTGATGAAATGAACCAAGTATTGTCCAGTTTTGTGCAATTTTTTTCCTCAACGACCATTTTCGGTAGAGGAAATTTTTTTGAGTTACTCTCGAAGGGATCGTCGGTGTTGCGAACTGTGCCAGATCTGGTTGGGGGAGATTGACTTTCTCTCTCTAAAGTAATGTTAGTTTATCTCTCTAGATCGTGGGGCTGCATTGGGTTGTGCCGACATCTTATCAGCAGCTCATGGGGGCAAGTGGATCTATCTTATATCAACAGACTCTCATGCATTCCTTAAAGGGTTTTTATCACCCACGGGCCCTGAACTTTCACTCACCAGACTGATTGATGCCTGAACTTTAAAACCGATCACATAGATGCCCAGACTTATAAAAACAAGACTTTGTGATACTTCCGTCTCAATTCCGTTATCTCTCCGTTAATCTAAATGGGTTTTTATCACCCATGGGCCTTGAACTTTCACTCACTAGACTGATTGATGCCCGAACTTTAAAACTGATCACAGAGATGCCCAGACTTATAAAAACAAGACTTTGTGATACTTCCGTCCCAATTCCGTTATCTTTCTGTTAATTAAGAGGGTAAATATGTCATTTCGCACCATATGTTTGATGAAATGACCTTTAAGGCATTGATTACATGGTCTGATCCTTTCCCTCATTCTCTTTCCGATTTTCCCTCCCAAATTGGTTGAAATTTCCCTCCTTTTTTTTATCATTTCCGTCCAAATTGGTTGACCCAACCTCTTAATATTCTTCCGTATAGAACATTCAATTGATAAAAGGCTATGCCCAAGTAAATTAATTCGATGAATCAATAATTGATTTAGGTCTATTTCATCTAAGAACACATATTGCTTTTGCTTTATTTTGTCTATTTCAACCTTCATTTGATTTAGGTCTATGAATTCTTAAGACTAAGATAGTATGATTAGTTGGTATTATGACTATTATGATATTTTAATGATATTATGGATGTTATGACTATTATGGATTTTTTTATGGATGTTAATTTTGTTATGTTTCTTATGTTCTCATTTTTATTTTTTGGGTTCTTTAGATATAGGCCCTTGTAACTCTTGTTTTCTAAACTTAAATCCATCTATCTTTAAACATCCAAATAAAACCCAAAATTCAAAATTGTTGACATGTGAAAAAATAAGTAACATATTATTACAAATTATTTACAACTTATGCCACAATACCCTAATTATGTTAATGAAGCAATTTAACATTTTAAAATTCAAATAGTAGGTGCACTATTTGTGAGAGTGAAAAACTGTATCATTTCAAGAGTTGACTTCACAATTATAAATTTATGGTATGCAAATAATTTACTTATACTTTTTATCTAAAATAGAGTTAAATTAATTTTTAATCAAATAACATGCCTCTATTTTTGTACTAATTAATTTACCTATATATAAATTTATCTATGATTAGCACGTTATTTATTTTTGTAGGTAAATTATTTTGCATGTATTATTATTTTATATGCAAATAATTGACCTATATTTTTATGTAAAATATAGGTAAATTATTTTGTAGGGAAATTATGTTGCATGAATTTTTACATATATTAGACATTTTTTTAATTATATATGTGTATGTGTAAAATAATTTACCTACATTTATATGTAAAATATAATCTTCGTGACATTAATTAAGCATGTATTATTACATATTTTAGGCATGTTTTATTGTTCTTATATATAAGGCAATGAATTTATAACATTAATGTTTTTTTTTATTTTTGTAAAATCATTAATTCTCTCTTACAATCCGTATGGAATTAATTGTGTACATCAAACATTCAAATATGGGTATTTTAGGCATCTAAAAAATTTAAAATGTGTAAAGTCAAACATAATTAATGAATTTGCTTATGTGGAGTCTAGTCAATGGGTTATAATCGAGTAAAAAACTTATGTCGGATTTTATGTAGAGAAAATTAAATTTCAGGGACTAAAGTCACATTTTCAATTTTTTTTTTTTGTCTTTTTATTCAATTTTATACCAACATGCAAATCACATTGGCAATTTTGTTTCATTCAATATTTCAATTATTGATTCATCGAATTAATTTACTTGCATCTAAGAACAATATTTCATTCAATATTTCAATTATTGATTCATCAAATTAATTTACTTGGGCGTAGCCTTTTATCAATTGAATGTTCTATACGGAATGACATTAAGAGGTTCGGTCAACCAATTTGGACGAAAATGATAAGAAAAGGAGGGAATATTCAACCAATTTGGGAGGGAAAATCGGAAAGAGAAGGAGGGAAAGGATTAGACCATATAATCAAGGCCTTAAAGGTCATTTCATCAAACATATGGAGCGAAATGACATATTTACCCTCTTAGTTAACAGAAAGATAACGGAATTGGGACGGAAGTATCACAAAGTCTTGTTTTTATAAGTCTGGGCATCTCTGTGATCGGTTTTAAAGTTCGGGCATCAATCAGTCTGGTGAGTGAAAGTTTAGGGCCCGTGGGTAATAAAAACCCATTTAGATTAACAGAGAGATAACGGAATTGGGACGGAAGTATCACAAAGTCTTGTTTTTATAAGTTTGGGCATCTCTGTGATCGGTTTTAAAGTTCAGGCATCAATCAGTCTGGTGAGTGAAAGTTCAGGGCCCGTGGGTGATAAAAACCCTTCCTTAAATGCCGTTATAAATTTTTCCAAGCTTCCAAACAAGAAAACTGGCAAGTGCATTGGGTCAATAGAAAACTACTAGCGGTAAATTGGGAAAGTCTCGAATTTCATTTGTTGAAGTTAAGTCCACTGTAAAACTGTTTCATATTTTCAACATTTTTAAATTAATTGACATAAAAATAATTTTTTTGGCTTTGATCATAGGTGTTTTATCATTTTGCAAGTACAAGTTCGTCAATCTACAAGCAGTGAACTTTTGCTACCACAAATTAGTGCTTTCATTGAGAGTTTGAGTCAAAATCTCGACGAAAATTCTCTCAATTCTTTCTTGAATTTTTCTTTTTCTATTTTCTCATACAATCCTTGAATTTTAGTTCTTGAAAAAGAGAATATGGCATTAAATTCAGAAACCACGACAAATGTAACTCTGTACTTACCGGGGCATAGACTAAATTGCAGAATGAATGGGGAAGCCCCAGCCCCTCTTTACAGCTCTTCACGGTTGAACTTGGAGCTAGGTTTAACGCCTCGTCTAGCGCCTCCATGGCAACTGCAGCAACAGTCGTAGCCGTTGCCACAACAGCCTTGCAGGCCCACTTGCAAACAGCAACAGCAGCAGCTCTAGGGCAGGAGGCCCAATGTTACAACCCGTCCCTAATTTTCTATATGATTTTTCTCACATAGTTGTGAAATTACCAAAATACCCCTAGAGGGTAAGTGTTGACTTTTGTTCACCTTGTCGTCATGACACGTATCAATTATTATTTAGCATATTTTTAGAGTACTCGTCGATACGAATGTGTGGGCACAAGTGGAGTGTAATTTGGAGCCGAAATGAATATTCTATGAAACTTTCAAGTTTGAGGGTAAAATGGTAATTTCATGTTTGTAGCAGATTTTATCATTTAGCCTTATTTTTAATTATTTTATTTTCGCAAAATTGGGAGATTATTTAATTAAAGAAAATTAGGAATTTAGGTTTGAAAACCTTAACCCCATTTCCCTTCCCTGACTCCCCCATCCTTTCATCTCTCTCGAAGACACACATAAACCAGAAAACAAACCCAACAGCCCTGCCACTTTTCGTCGAACCCAAATCACCACAGTGACACTCCTTCCCTGGTGAACGAAGCTCCGGTCTTGATATCTTGAAAGTCGAAGTTGAAATTGTCCAAACTAAGGAACTCCTACAAGACCCCACTTTTCGACGAATTTCTCTTCGTTTCCGACAAAGGTAAGCCTCTCAATCACTACCATTAGATAGGTCTTGTCGAGTAGATGATTTTTCATATATTACACGTCTTAAACGGTCGAGTTTTTACTCAGATTGAAGGGGAAGAAATATTTCCCAATTTGCGGCTAAGTTCTCGCGAGTTCTGTGTGTTTCCGACCTATTTCAGGCCATCTCCGATTAGTTTTTGGACTTCCAATAGGCATAATTTTATTCCTCTCTTCGTAAGCTTTGTTTTGATATAAAGATCATGGAATTTGGTTGAGTAACGAAGCTAAATGGACCTTATACATTTTCTGGCCAAAATTTGCAGAAACCGACGAACTCGCATCCCAGACTGGGTCGACCCGACCCGAATACCCTGTACCGACACGTTTCCCCGATCCATCTCCAAATTCGAGTCAGAATATTCCATTTGGACATGTTTACCTGACCCAGATACTCGGTACCGACACGTTTGTCTAGTGAAAAAAAAAATTTCGGACATCAAAAACTCCAATTCGAGCCATGTTTCTCTATATTTCTCATAGTATTTAATTAGTTGTACCAAGAAGGGTTATTTACTTAGGGAAAGTTATTAAATCAATTCTTTAAATTATGTTTTGATGATAGTACAGCTAAGCATTTGCAAGATCAGGACCCACATGAGGACCACACTCCCTAGTATCTATGAGTGAGCATTTGTTTTACAAAATGGTTTAATATCCTAGTATATATGTATATATGGAAATGAATGGTTTGGAATATGTTTTTATAATCATGCCTACACTTGCTTTTTTATTGAGACTTGTTTCATAAATTATGATTTTCGAAACATTGATTTTTCTACATGGCATGATCATGCATTTAATCTCACATGACTTATTCACATTCACCTGGTATGCACTCACTACGTTTTAGTACCGTCTCACGGCCTTAGGACAAGCTTCACATGTTTGGGTCACATGCATTGTACTCCAGGGGTATTTTTCGGTAGATACCTTAGTGCACGCTTGTCTTTACATTTAATATTATTATTAGGGGAGGTTCCTGATCGTAAGGACTTAGGTGCGACGCACTTATTGCGCAAGAGTTTACATGTGTTGGGGTACTAGGAGTACAATATGATTATAACGTGGGTGGTCTCTCAGTGTGAACATGGGTGGTTGCTTATATATCTTGTGACCTCATTATGTTTAGAGATGTCTTGAAAAATAATTTATCTTGCAATATTCTAGATTCATGTTTATTTTGAACTTATATTCTTTTTACAAGGAGATATTTTGGACTTGTGATTTCTACCCATTGGTTTTTACATAATGACTATATTCAAAAAGAGAAGGGTTGTTAGAAAACTTTCTTTTTCGTCCACTCACACTTTTCTATTTTGCGCCCCCTTCAGGACCTAATAGTGGCGCATCTTTGTGACGTCGAGGCATAGGGAGTTTATCTTCTGTTTAGTACCTATAATAATATTCACCTCTATTAAGGATATAAATTCTAGGAGCTTGACTCTATTATTTATTTTCTGTTGCCTTACATTAGTTTACGCTCTGAACCTTATGCATGTTTGTAATAAATGCTGCAACCCCTTGACAATTTTATTAGTATTCTCATTCGACTTTTTAACATTAATTTGTGTAATTGAAATGATGTCATGCATAAATGGCTATGTCACCTCCAAGTGTTGGCCAAAACGCAAGAGCCCAAGCGGCACAAACCATAGGGCAGGAGGCCCACGGAGCGCCAGCCCAACTCGCTCCAGCCCAGTAGCTTCTCGTGGGTCAACCAGCAACCCAACCTGAATCTGCACGTCCCACCCAGTCATGAGGGTCCAAACCGCTTGCAGCACCGGTTTAACCAAACTGGTCCTAGGTCTAGACTGGTTCCACACTTTGGCACCACGTCCCATTCGCAATTTCCATGAGCTTTCTTTGGTTGTCATTGATAAGTACTTAATTAGTTATTCTTTTTATTATCTTTTCCTTCGATATTTTGTTTAATTTCTCGTATTTTTGAGTCATTTACTTTGTTTTTACATTTTGAAGGCCGATTGGAGTAAAGAGGGATAAAGGAAGAATTTTTAAGAGATTTGATGCAAGTTTTGTCAAAGTGCTGGAATGTTGCTGCTGGAATGTCAAAAAGATTAATTTGCCGAGACGAGCTCAGGAATAATCTGATAGTGTGACATATATGGATGAAAAGATTTGGATGTCTAGTTTCTGGAGGATTCTATTGTTCATGATTCCGATAGCTGAAGCAGGAATTATTGACGTTTTAGTAATTGCTCCTTAGTGTGAAGTTTCTGTGCGGGAATTGGAGAAGTCAGTTTATCATCTACTTAATTCAATTGGTTAATGAATCTTAAAGAGTTAAAGTTGTTGATGTTAAAGATTGGAAACGGCTTTCTGAAGGATTATTAGGCTTCTACGGATTTCATGAATTAAGATGGAGATTTTGTTTGGTCAAACTTCCAATTCAAATTTCGATTAGAAAGGAAGGAAAATTAAATCCCAGAGAAAGAGGGAGTTTGTGTAGCACATTTCAAAGCAAAAGGAGAGTCTATATAAACCCTTCCCAATTGAGTTTTCTACAGCCTTTATTCATTCACCAAAATTGAGAGCAAGAACCACAACGAAGGAGATCGTCAAGTGGCGCTTTGCAGCCAAGACTTCCATACTTTTTGTTATAAACTTATGATGTTGTCTAGCTAAGCCATTCGGCCAAATCTAGGAGGATGCCTTGGTTTAATTTTTTATGTGATGGAAGTTTAAGTTTTTGATTTTGACAAGTTTAATTATCAAATTCATAATCTCTGTTTGAATTGGTTATACTTGTTTAATTCTATTGACTGATCACCTTTAGGTTTTGAATCTAGATTATTTGTGTGATGTATGTAGATGGACCAAAGATTACATGTTTTGTTTGCTCATTGAGGTTGTGAATTGATTGGATTGGCCGCTTTTTCTCTGAAGTTGCCGACACACTTTTCATTCCTCTAGAGTAGCTAATACTTGCACTTTAGCTTGTAGACATTGACATGCTATCTAAACTCAATTGTCCCACTCGTTCATTTTAGATGAAGCATTCAGGATTTGCAAGATTGAGTATATAGATTACTTGTGGTGCATGCCAATTCCTTGATTGTAGGAATCTCCAAGATTATAGGAAACATATGAAATCCTAGTCGGGTTGGCTTCCGTGTCTTGTGAAGCAAGTAGATCTGACTTGGTAAGGTTTATAGTACTTGCAGACCATCATGATCATCATGATATGAGCTGTTTGTTCAGATCATCATGATAGGAGTTGTTTGTCCATGACTAGACTATGAAGGCCCGCTTACTTCGATCCACCTTACTCCGGCTAGTGAAAAATTAATGGTCCCTTGCAAAAGGGCGATCCCCTTGAGGATGGATAATCATCCAAGGACCATGTGTTTTGGAGTAAGTCGGAGTAATATGCCGTTTGGATTTCTTTATGTGTGACAAATCAGGTCCAGAACCGCCATGTGGTGTAGCAATTGTTTCGAATTCACTTGTGGGAAGGTTGAGAGTCGTCCCATCGTATGTAGTTCTTAAAAACTTTTCTTCTTACTCCATATAGTATGCCTCCTGTCCTTTGCCATTACGAATGAGTAGTGGAGGAGGACAGGTGTAGAGTTGTCTTGCAGGCTAGAACCCTTAGGCTGGAACCATTGTGTGTATCCTGAACTCATAGGCTGTGGTAGCATGTTGTGTGTCGTTCGATATGAGTTCGAAGGAAGAACTTGAGGAATTCAGCATAAAATTTCGGTCTGCGGTATAAGTGGTAAAACAGAGATAACGTTTTCCACGTAGCTTAGAATTGTGTTATGCAAAATTGTACAGAAATCTGACATCTGTATCTTCACGATGGTTTATGGTATGAAGCCCAATTTATTTTGAGCAGGTACAGTTTAATCTGTCAATTCGATAATGCTGCTGTGATATGTTGGTTTGGCTGACTTGTTGTTCAGCTGCTTTACGTGTCATATGTGAGGCCTTTTTGTCTTCTAGAGAAATAAGGACGTCATAGTTCCACTTCTTAGATTTCCAGGCATGTCACTTGAAAAAATCCGAAAGGCTTCTAAATCTTCGTTTTCCTATAGTTGTGTAGTTCTGACGAAAATATAGTTGTGCATTTCTGACGAAAATCCAGCTTCTGCTGTCTCTCTTTGAAAAACTGGAGGGATTGGTTGTGTAGAAATTTATGAAAATTTGACGCAACGATCCTTGATCTCTTAGTTCTCATCTCCAACTGGCCGTGTGTTGAAATTCATCAGGGAACTCAATTTTCCGTTAGAAACCATTGAAGTGCGCAGAGGATTTTAAGGCACGATTACACTGCCCCTAGAGCTTTGTGAGCACTTGCCCTAGTTGGAATGCTAATGAACTCGGACTGAGTTGAATGAAAAGCTTAGTGCTAACTTCAGACGAGAGGATAGTTTGGGGTTGATGCTTGTGAACTAGGCCATTCATGCTAGCTGCTTTCGGAATAAGCCAAGTCTGGCTACGTTATTTTGTGCCTTGTGCGATTGCGAGTCTTTCCGGAATAAGCATTTAGTCGGGGTTTGCGTCGCAAAGTGGCACTTTATATTTGATCCAATTCGAGGATCATTTTGCATTGACAAGCTTGGAGCCTCTACTAGACGGGATTGTCACGTGCTCTCAATTGGATGTGACACACCCCACCCTCGATACCCACGTGGATACCAAGTTCGGGCGTGCTGGCCGACACTAGTAAGTGACGAAGCCATTAAATGCATGACAACACTTAGTTTAAGTAAATTACATTGACATAAAGTTTGCGGAATTTAATGCCAATATGCACAAGGTTCAGAGCGTACTAATTTGAATCAGTGGAAACAAATTAATAAAACAAGTTCCTAGAATTTCTATCCATAACAAGGATGGATATTATTAAAGAAACTGAATAAAAATGAATCCCTACATGGTCGGGGATAGAATCAGAGCTGCCACTCGTATGCCTCGACTGCACCAGATGCTCTATCACTAGGTCTTGAAGGGGCGCAAAAACAAAGGTGTGAGTGGACGAAAAATAAAAGTTTTCGAAATACCTTTCTCTTTTCAACATAGTAACCCCCTGTTTTGAAATCCAGTATATTTGTAAAATCATACTATCGTAGTATGTGACAAATCGTACTATAATATATATATAGCTGAAAGTAAATCTCAACGTGAAATCTGTATATAATAATTCATATTTTTCATAAGTCATTTCATCATATAAATATCAATAGTATAAATAGGAAAACCAACACAGGGTATATGTGCAATCACCCATGTACGTGTTGAGGAACAGCCTCTCAATCCCCGTACAAGCACTTTACGTTATCAATCAATTTGTACTCCTAGTACCACACACATGTAAGCACTTGCACCTTAGCGCGTCACACTCGAGTCCTTACGTAGTGGGGCCTTTTCCCCAAAAATAAACATAAACGTAAGACAAGCTTGCACTAAGGTATTTACCGGACAATACCCCTGGAGTACAGTGCGTGTGACCCAAACATGTGAGACTTGTCCTACGGCTATGAGACGGTACTACAACGTAGTGAAAGCATACCAAGTGTGTTTGAAAACATACATACATATATCATGTGTAGAAGTGAAGAATATCATATACTTTAAATTTCCCAAATATTTAAATGTTGCATAAATAGCATTCTCATCGGAGTCAGATATCAAATACCAATATTTATGCATACCCAAAATCATAGGCTAAAACCATTTAATAATATATATCCATATATATTCAAATCTCAAAATCATTTCATAATATATATATATATATATAT
Source organism: Gillenia trifoliata (assembly GCA_018257905.1). Classification (NCBI taxonomy): domain Eukaryota; kingdom Viridiplantae; phylum Streptophyta; class Magnoliopsida; order Rosales; family Rosaceae; genus Gillenia; species Gillenia trifoliata. The sequence continues at coordinate 15,831,079 of CM031081.1, read as the reverse complement.
ATATATATCCATATATATAAGCATGCCTCAAAAACATTTAAACTTATAATTATGTCAAAGAAATAATTATTTTCAAGCATATAAACCAAGTACGAAAACAAAAGTCCACTCACAGGTGATCGGGAGTGAAATCCCCCTCGGCGTTGCCCTCCTCGAAGTGTTGGGTCGAAGGATTACCTATTTATTATTAGGGGAAAAAATATTAAAACCTCCCTAATATAAATTAATATAGCCCTTATAGAAAAATAACCCAAAAATAATACTATTTTACCGAAAACGGGCTCGAAAAATGATTTTCGAGGCCCGAAAACCTTGCCGTCACCGTCCACCCCCGTCGGCGCCGCCGTGCGCTGCCGCACGCGCCGGGAAACGTATGGACGCGTTGCCACGTGCCAGGGGAAGCATTCACTCCCCGGCATGCGCTAACATGTGTCGCCACGCGCTGGGACGCGCTGCACGCGCCTGATGAAGTCACCCTCACGCATAGCTGACGTCAGCCACGCGCCTGTTGACGTCTGCACCATTAGAATTAACGGCGTCAGTTAAAGTTAACGGAATATACCTTTTCTGACGGAATATTCTAACGCCGTCAGGAATATTCCTTCTTCTTCTTCCTCTCGCCTGTCACCGGAGTCACTGCCCGCGCCGCCGTCCTCCGCCGCTGGTTCGCCGGAATTTCTAGAAAATTTTCCGAAAAATGTTCAAAACTTCAAAAATTCATAACTTCTTCATTCCTTGGCCAAATTGAACGTGTCATATATCAAAATGAAGGTATTGAAGAGTAGAATATTTTCATACCAATTTGGGGCCGGAAAAATGGTCAGAGATGGCTTGAAATTGGACAGAAAGCTTCGGGAAACCCTAATTCTGTTCTCCTTAAAAACTGCACCAAATTCCACATTCTTTATGTCGATTTGAACCTACTCAATGTAATAAAATCAATGATAATGGTTTCGAGGCTTACCTATGTCGGGATTGTACAGAGAATTGAATGGCAGTTTGCCGATTTCGTTCCGACATCGGTTTGGCCGATTGGGTTTGAGTTTGGAGATTCTGAAATCACAGTCTGGTCCAGAATGATGAGACGATCGCAATCATCATGATCTTGAGCGACGGTTCGACGGTTTTTTGATTCGTCCAAAATCTAGGGTTTGGATGGTTTGGGTGGTTTTGGCCGAGAGAGGGAGAGAGAGAGAGAGATTTGGGTGGTTTTGGCCGAGAGAGGGAGAGAGAGAGAGAGAGAGAGAGAGAGAGAGAGAGAGAGAGAGAGAGTGCAGAGTCAAATGGCTGCAGAGCAGCTAGGGCAACCCAAAAACCCTAATTAGCAAACGGGTGTGAAAATTACTAAAATGCCCCTACACTTTAAAGTTTCGTAAAACGTTCGTTTTAACTCCAAATTGAGTTCCGCTTGCGTCCACGAGTTCGTATCGACGGGTACATCTTGAATATGTAAAGAAAATAATTTTCACATATTGTCTCGAAAAGTCAACGAAAGTCAACATTAGTCACTAGGGGTATTTTGGTAATTTCATGTAAAAATTTGGGACAGGTTGTAACAGGATGCCCCCAGTGCTTCGCGCTTTGGGTTGCATACATAATTGCAGAGTTATGATGTTCCGTAGGACGTAGTAGTGTGGTAGCATAGTCGCTACGCTACGTTGTAAAACCATTATGGTTCCTTTCCAGTTCAAGACTCTGACGGTACTCGAGACGAAGTTATGGAGTGAACCTTGTCCTTTCTCTAGGGGTGACCTGCCCCCAGTGAATTTCTTCTCATACTGGGATCTTATTATACTAGTCGGAGTAGCTGCGTCGTTGTCAGAGTTACTAGCTCCACCATAATGATTGGCAGAGGTGAGATCAGAGACATCCTCGAGGTGGCTGATCTTAATCAGTCAGATTTTCTTCCATTGCTCATTGACATGTCGGAAGTCGTTGCTGTCTTCTGTACTACGAGTGCCACACGGTAAAATATGTTTATGCTCCATAGGAAACCTTGCACCCATCACCTATGTTGCACAGACACTTCAAAACACTAACGTGTCTCGTGTCGGACACTTAAACGGACATGACACTCCCGGACACTCCAGGACACCATGTCGGACACGCCACGTGGCGTGTCGTTGACTTTGACCAGGGGGACACGGCTGGGACACGGCGGGGACACGGCAGGACACGGTCAAGGACACGGGGATGGTATTTTTGAAATTTTAATAAACTTTGAGGGACAAAATTGAAATATAAAAATTTATTTCAGGGTTAGTTTTGAAATAATGTGAAACCTAGGTCCTAAATTCCTAATACTAAAATAGAAACAGAAAGGGAATTAGGGATTCTGAAATCCCTTCCCGTCGTTCCCGAGCTCTGTACTGCTGCAAGCCTGCACCCCTCATCAGCATCTCATCCTTTCTCGAGCTGCTGCATCGCCGCTGCTGCTTTGTCCAATCCTTTGCCTGCATCTCATCTCATCCTTTGTACCGTTGCTGCTGCATCTCATCCTTTGCACCGCCGCTACTGCTTTGTCCAAGCCTGCCTACGCTGCTTATCCTCAAACATGGAAATCTTATATTGGTATAGAGAAGATTGAGGACGAGTTTGTGCTTACTTCTGCAGAATATTTGCTTTCGTTGGCACATCTCAAACCTACATCTAGTGGTAAAGTTCTGTTTTAGCTTAATTTCTTTTATACAAGATTCCCAATAAATAAACCTTGGTTACCAATCCTTAACATAATTCCACCTTTTAAAATTAAAACTGAATTCTGATGTGCATGGAAATATTATTTTGTATAATGATGTGTATACATCTAATAGGTTAATGTCTCTTAAAATGAAAAATCTGGAATGAAATGTTAGCATACTCCAACTTTTGAACTTTTTGTTACAATGGTCAAGTCGGTGCAGCCACCAGAAAAGGGTTAAGGGTCAGTGGGAGTCAGTTGGGCTTTATACCTTGCCATTGTCGACCCTTTCTCTTTATATTGTCAGTAGTGATCACAGTTCTATTCATGACACTTTTAGAAGCAACCATGAATGTTCTTTTCTTTGCCACCGTAGCCCGTAGGAGTAGTTTGGGTGGTTTGTTATGTAGGTAGCATTTGCATATAACAGCAGCAACAACTTTCGTTATTTACATTTCGTTATAACAGCAGCAACAATTTTTGTTCATATTTCTTTGGAGAATTAACAGCAGCAACTTTCATTTGGGTGGTTTGTTATGTAACATTTGCATATTCATTATTCACATTACTTGTCGAATTGCAATTTGCAAAGCAAGGAATTGGTTTAATTGGTCATATCAATTTTTTGTGTTTTGATTTTGTATGATGTCTTTTTAGCCTATTATTAGTATTTAAAATATTTTTTTAATATTTATTATTATTTTAATTCCCCGTGTCCGTGTCCTAATTTTTAGAAAATTTTCGTGTCCCCGTATCGTGTCGTGTCCGTGCAACATAGCCCATCACCTGTTAATGGGTGGGCTCTCCTCCGGATCTGATCCATAGTGTGTTGCATGTTTTCTTATGGCTTCACATATGGTATGGCATAAAGCCACGGCCCCCACCCCCCTTTCCAATTTCAACTCCGTACTAGCAACGTCAATTCGAGAAACCAAGCCCGCAAAAGTGGGATAACTGTAATCCAATTTTGGTTTACAATAACAGTCAAAGGCCTTCATGGCCAAATGGATTACACGGGTGGGTTGCTTTTCTCATCAGTTGCAAATATGGAAATGGCAACTGCAATTTTACAAATGCATATGCCTTCTGCAAAGTGATTTCAAATGCATATATGTACATGAAAGAACAACGAAAAAACAAATTTTCAATTTAACAGAAACAAAATGTTCTGGTATTGAACATCGTTAATCTGTCCATAGAGATCTATATGCATATAAACTTAAAAATGCGTAACTCAGATGCAGTTCGAATAGAATGTATCGAAACCCAAATTAATTATAATACAACTTTAAAACGAACTATATATCAAATAACATGGTGAAACATGTTTCAAGCGTTTCTAAGCGAAACAATGGATCAAAACAGTCACAACAAATTATTAACATGCCAATTATTCTAACCGTTTGACACATGGTTTATAAAAAAAAACCTTTGCAAGCATGATTCAGAAAATTAAAACTAATCCAGTCAGCATCACATGCATGATTCAGAAAATTAAAACTAATCCAGTCAGCATCACATGCATGATACTATCATCCTCCATTAACCGTCTTGTATCCAACCTCTGAGAATGGTTGGTTCATTAGGATACCATTCCTACAGATGAAATGGTACTAGCGTAAGGCAATTCTTAGTGAAACGTTGTACCAAAACAAAGGAAAACGCTTTACAAATACATTCAAGATAATAACTGTTTCACCGATTCTGGGTCTTTTGATTATTAAAACATGTTCCTTTAATATTCATCTAATAAAATTAGGAGAATAAAAAATATGAAATATGAGATCAACAAGCCAAAATAATCAAAATGCTTTGCAATGAACCACGCAAACATTATTCACGTAACAGTTGGCAAATGCTTTTGCATACTCACCAGTATTATATTATTTCTTCTGCAACTATATATACCCATAAACAATGACTATTTACGTTACCATCTTAGAAATATCATGTAAATAAAATAGCAATCAAACCAAAAGTGCGTTTTAAGATTGTTGGAAAAATTGGGTCTCATTGATATATAATTCATATAAAAAAATAAGGAATTATCATGCAAGCAAGTTCAAAATTTAATGCATACCAACAAACAAAACACAATGCTAATTCACATCCAATTGGGTTAGAAACACCTGAAAAAATACAGTCAAGTCAAGAACTTAATTCTTTTTCCTTAAGACAATTTACGCCCACTATGGTGCTCATGGTTGATCGATGCATGTCTTCCAGGATACAACGACCACGTCTTTATGATACTAGCACTCCAAATCATAAGACCGAACCACGATTGTGTTGAACTCTTTCAAAGACTAACTTAATCTCTGAGTATGATATATGCCACATGAACTTGTATGACTTCACTAATTAAATCTCCTTGACTTAATATGATGAGGCCTTTATATAGACGTAGAAGTGACTTTCCATAAGAGTTGTATCCTTTTTTAAAGAGTCAATAGTTGTATCTCTTTGTACCAAAAGACAAATGTTGCACTATTTCTCCTTAATTGAAGAATCACAACCTTATTTATGAATAATCACCAACTCATCAAATATAATTTTCATTCACATAAAATAATTTAATTCATTTTGAATTGAACTCCAAATTGACTGCAGGGTCCGCTGATTATGGATTGAGCAAAGGGATGAGTTTGGAACGCCGATTCGGATTATGCAATCGGATCCCGCAATCAAATCCGATCGGAGTAGCTGTCGCTGCAAATCTGGTGACTGCAGCCTTGTCAGAGTAAGATTATTCCGCTTAAATCATGGGTTGACTCGTGCAGGTCAAGCCGTTGCCACGAATCGAATTAGCTTCCCGGGTCCGATGTTACGCACTATTTTGCCTGTTGGAGCACTCATTGCTGTAATTGGATCTATGGTTTAGATCCGAGTTGAAGACGTCAGCTAGGGTCTGATTGGGCTTCGACAACTGAGTTAGTCTGTTATGTAGAATGTCGGAGTGGCCTGATTTTGTTGCGTAGACCTAAGTTCGTTCCGTGGTTTCAGAATTTGATGGGTACTCAATGAATTTTTGAATTTGTTGTGAATGACTCTGAGGCGAATGGAGAAGTGCTTGCAGACTAAATTGGAGTCACAGATCGGGGTTATACCAGAGTGCGTCTGGATCTGATAGAACTAAAAACTAACAGAGCTTTTTCTGCTCGTATTGTCTGCGTAGTTGTGGTGGAACACGGACTGAGTTGTGCGAGTCTTGTGGTGCGGGTCTGGACCATTCGACGAATCGAGCATATATTCAAGTCGAATCAGGGAGTGACATAATCCAATTGAACTTCGGAAAATCGGAACAAGGTTGTTCCTTGAAGTGGCAGACCCAGAATGAAGGCATTGGCTTGGATTGTTCGGATCATGTAGTCCGATATTTGTCTGTGCACATCTGGAGTAGTCCAGGCGATGAATCCGACGAACATGGATCAATCTGCTCTGTTTGGGTTAGGTCGGATGGACCTTGTTGATCAGTTAGACGTTGTGTCTAGGTAGTCATTGCAGGGCGATCTGGTTGCCTAATGATAATTCCAGGTCGGATTTATGACGTGGATTACCCAGTCCGCGAGGGCACGGCAGACCACGAACTGAGTCGTTGATGTGATGAAGGTCGTGGGTCAGGCGAGTGATGCCAGGTGCGGATCGATTTTCACTACCTCTTCATCTGTGGCGGAGTGGTTGGGCTGCTCCGGTGTGGCGTTTCTTCTTGGGTCTGAGGCCGTCATTACATCTTTCAACAGAATTCTCCTTAGAGACTTGAAGAATTGGGTTCTTCGTGTCAGGCGATGTGAGTAATTGAATCTGGCCATAGACGAATTTCGAAAACAGGATCGACCAACTGGATTTAACACCTGTAGGTCCTGTTTCTCGAAAAAAGAACAGTTCCTCAAACAAGTCAAAGTAAATTTGTTAGTTTCAATTCTTGTTGATAGAAAGATATGATTTCATTTTAATTGCAGCGATAATGATAATATAATTCGCAGGAGTAAACTAGTGATGATTAAAATTGTTTCTTCCCTTTTTGATTTTGCTTTCAAGTTGTGAGGATCAGCGTAGGGTTTGCAGACTTCTTCTGAGCACAACAATGCGCAATAACATCTCTGGGTCTTGGTTTGCTCTGAACTCGATTAGGGACATTAGCTGCAATAATTTGATCTGTAATGAACTCTTCATGTGAGTCACCATAGTTGGTGGTTGTTGCCGACCGCGAGTGATTAGTTCTTTGGAGCACAAATCAAAGCTCCGTTAGGATCTTTTGGCTTTCGTCGTTGCTCATAGTAGAGGCCGTTGGGCGGGGGAATATGATTCTTCTCTTAATGAACATCAATTGTTGTAACTAAATTTGCACACATGTGTGGACGAAGGCCAAATTCGATCGGAATTGCCCATGGACATCGGCGAAGGGTAAATGGGTTTGATTGTGGGGTGTGATTGAATCCAGAGCGGACTGCCTACATATCTTCTAATGTCATTAAAGAATCAAACCGCGTGTGTAGTTCTAAGGAAGGAGTATGTATGATGTGTGTTACATCGGAATACATCTTTGACGATAAGCCTATGGTAGGGCGCGATGAGATGAGCTCTCCATGGACATGGGTTTACGCGTAGATGATGGCGTGGATGAGGGAGATGATGAACTTATGTTAGGCGTGGAGAGTATTGTGTATTATGAGATGAATCAATTCTCGTAGAGATGAATAGGGTTATCCCTTGTGAATACCTAAGCTAGGGTTTATATAGTCCTTGTAGAGAGAGTAATCCCTATTAAGTTGGGAGTGGATTTAGAAGGGAATCTAGGATAAGATTTCCAATCCTCCTACGATTATGATTACATTGCCTAATCCCCAAGATATCCTTATTTGATATGAATTAGAGTTTCCTTACTTGGAGGGCAAGTAAACTCCTCAATGGGCTTAAGCCTAGTCTGTCTGAATAAGACTATCTGACTTGACTTGATATTGTAACTTCGTCTGAGTAAGACATGGTGGTACTCTAATCTGAGTAAGCGTAGTCCTCCTGACTAGGGCATAGTCTTCTTGACTAGGGCATAGTCTTCCTGACTAAGGCGAAGTCCTCCGGTCATTCTCGCCACCCAATGTGCCACGTGGCAATGGCCCAAAATTCACGGTCCCACAATCAGAAATTGAAACTACTCCATATGCTTTAACTTAGGGTCAAGATGCAGTTTTGCCTATGAAAATTAATGTAGCGCCTCTATGAGTACAAAACCAACATGATTTACATTTTGATGAGTATTTACAAGCTATGTTTCAAGAAATTGACCAAGTAATTGGCAAGGGGGCATATAAGTTAAAGACTAGGGATGGAGTAGTTTAGCAACATCTTATAAATGGGAAATTTTTAAAAGAATATTATCCAACTTTATGAGATGTTAGGGATATTTATATAGAATTACCAAGTTAAATGGTGAAAAGGCTTTTTTAATCAGCATGCAAGGATCATTTTTCAAACACTTGTGAATGCCCAAGTTCAAAGGCAGGATTAAATATATTTGAAGATCATTATCTATGCTTACAAATGCTTTGAATGGTAAAAAAAATTAAGTTTAAATGAGATGAGGCAAACTTATAAACCAACCAGTGGTTATTTCTAAAGACATATATTGAAATTAAAGGAAACTCGTCTCGGCCAAACCGATGGCTATTTAAAACGAAAAATAAAAATTGTCTAAAAAACCACAAATGGCTAAATAGATGAAAGTTTAAAATGGAGTAACTTGATGAGGGTGGCACATTGATCAAATTCAGCTTCATTCTGGCTTTGAGAATAACAGGTTTCTAGGCTTCAAATTCCTTTTCTGCAAGTTGTGTTGTCAGTTGTTCTGTTTCTGCTTGAAGAGTAGCCACAACTTCAAGCCTAGACTTCAGATTGTCTTCTAATTCAACTTGCTCTGCTTCTAAGGCTCTAAGCTCTACTCTTAAAGCATAAATCCGATCATACATATGGTTGAGTCTCTCACCAACAGTTGTACAATCATCCATAGAAGCTTGAAACGTTGAAGAGCTAACAAAGTGATGATCAATGAAATGTTTTGTTGCTTCTGCTCTGGGAAAGGCCTCTTGAAATTCTTGATTTATTTCAATAATGGTAGCAAGGTGAGAGACAAAAGTTTTTTCATAAGCTTGGGAAATTACTCCTATCTTGGACAACAAAGATATGGCATCAAAAATATTCTTAGTAGGCTTAACAACTTTCTCTACATCAAAGTCCTGACTCACCCAGACTTGTAAAAAGTCTCTAGCCTCCTCAATATCTTTATATGGTACTTTGAACTTAGGGGGACTGATAATCTGTTGTTGTTTAGCAAGTTGAAGTAGTACAAATGAGCTAGACCTAGGAGTAATTATCTCTTATTGATCAAGTTAAGAAATATTCACCAATGTTGGTACTTTTTCTTCTACTTGCTTTGGAGTAGGAATCAATGTATCTATTTTTTTGGGTCCGGCAAGAGAACTAAGTACTGCTGTAGCAACTTGTGGAGATGGTGAAAAGCCCTCAACTTGAGAGTTAACCAAACACAGTTAAAATTAATTATGAGAATAAAGCAACAGGTATATCAAAGAACTAATTTAGAGATAAATTACCTACTCATGTGTTGATATCTCCATGGCTTGGTTTTTGTCCTTGCCAACAATGGTTTGAAGGACATAATTTTCAGTTGAATTGATAGTTTCATTGGTTCTCTCATCAGATGGCTTGGGGATATTTTTTATTGCTAGAGCTTGCACATCTTCTTGTTGAACATGATCAATCTTTGCCTCTAGGCCAATTGGATGCTAATAATAGTTTTTAAATGTACTAGGTTGATCAACATTCATAGGTTTGGCTTGCAAAAGATTGATGATGAGTGAATCTTGTTTTTCAGATAAACATATATAACTTATGAGGCATACAGTAGTAATTTCGACTTGTTGAGTTCCAGCCTCATCACGGTTTAGTGGTACTTGTCGAATTAGAGTGACTGCAAGGATGACAGGCTGAATTTTTTGTGCCTTAGGATATTCATAAGACACCAATGCCTTATTTCTTGCTTTTGGTATGTCCACTTCAATACCATATCCACTTTCCTTTGTTTTTGTCTCTTCTGCAACTTGAAGATCACATAAGAGTAAATTTGGTTAATATTTTGATAAATGTGATTCTGTAGAAAGAAAACTTCCTATTTTCTCATTGATGCAAACCTTAGACTTTAGGATTACTTCAAGTTCAAATTTCTGGTTTTCTTTTTTATTCTTCCTTTGATATACATGTTTGGAAGGCGTGGGAGTGGAAATTGGGGTCTGTGTTGCAGCTTGATTTATATCGGATTGATCAGAAAATGGCTTTGATAGTGATGGTTTCTTTATTGACTGTATCACAGCCTCAAGAGCCCTTAGAATAGGAACGGTGGCCTCTAGAGTCTTGCGAGTTGGATAAATCACTGCTTATGGTTTTGGGACCTTGGATGTCTTTGGCAAATCCTAGTGTATCCTCTTTCCTTGACTCCCTAGGCAACTGTTGGTTGACTGGAAAGATCAAGTTTTCCAAACACCTCAGGAGGTACTTGAAAGTCACCAACCTACAATAAGACCAAAGAATGATAAGTAAATGGTTTGAAGCAATCATCGAGTTAGACATAAATAGCTTTATATGTTGTTTACCTGTTGGGAAGGTTCATCCACGTGAACCTCTTTTTCTCCTTCTACTTCTTCAGGAATTTTGAGTTACCTTCTTGGCTTTTTCACTAATTTCTCAAAGAGTAGGACAAGAGAATGTTGAAGTTAACGTAGGCTAGAGATACAAATGCTAAAGTAAAGAAGTCAAAACATGGCTTTAATGGCTTACTAGCTGGAGATTTAATCTTGACCAATTTGGAGATGGTCTATGTATCATCTTTGTTTAGAGACCTCTGACACACCCTGCTCTCGAAACCCACGTGGACACCGAGTTCGGGGAGTGCTGGCTGACACTCGTAAGTGACGAAGCCATTTTATGCATGACAACACTTACTTTATGCAATTTAAACAGTCAAATAGTTTACGAAAATTATTACAAATATGCACATGGTTCAGAGCATAACTAATATAAGGCAACGGAAACAAAACATAGAGTCAAGTTCCTAGAATTTCTATCCATAACAGGGATGGATATTATTAAAGAAACCGAATGAAAGATAGATCCTTACAATGTCGGAAAGAAATCAGAGCTGCCAATCAGATGCTTCAACACCACCAGACGCACTGCCACTAAGTCTTGAAGGGGGCGCAAAAACAAAAGGTGTGAGTGGATGAAAATTAAAGTTTTCTAAACCCTTTTCTCTTTTTAACATAATAACCCCCTGTTTGAAAATTAGTATAAGTGTAAAATCATGCTACCATAGTATAGGTCAAATCATACTTATATGTATAACTGAAAAGTAGGCCTCAAAATATAATCCGTAAAGAACCTTTTCTATTTCCAAAAGTCAAAACCACAATATAGATCAATAATTATAATAAAGAAATCCAACACAGGGTATATGTGCAATCACCCATGTACGTGTTGAGGAACCTCATCCCAATCCCCGTACAAGCACTTTACGTTATCATTTCATTTGTACTCCTAGTACAACACACATGTAAGCACTTGCGCAATAGCGCGTCACACCCGAGTCCTTACGTTGTGGGGCCTTCCCCCAAAAATAAACATAAACGTAAGACAAACTTGCACTAAGGTATTTACCAGACAATACCCCTGGAGTACAGTGCGTGTGACCCAAACATGTGAGACTTGTCCTACGGCCGTGAGACGGTACTACAACGTGGTGAAAGCATACCAAGTGTGTTTGAAAACATACATATATACAACATGTGTGATATATAAAGAATAACATCAACTTCATAATTTCACAAATATTCAAACCTTGCATAAATAGGTATACTCATTGGAGTCATATATTAAATACCAATATATTTATGCATAATCAAAATCATATTCTAAAACCATTTCATAATATATATAAATATATATTCATGCCTCAAAATCATTTAAAATTATTTAATATATCAAAACCGTAATCATTGCAAAGCATAGAAATCATTTGTTAAAACAAAAGTCCACTCACAAGTACTCGGGAGTACATTCCTCCTTGATGTTGTGTTTCTCGGAGCGCCTAGTCGTAGAATTACCTATTTAATATTAGGGAACAGTATTAAAAACATACCTAAAATAAATAAATATAACTCTCTTATAAAAAGAATCTAAAAAATAATACTATTTTAGCGAAAACAGGCTTGAAAAATGATTTTCGGGACCCGAAAACCTTCCCACTGCCACCAGCGCCGCTGCACGCGCCCGGAGGAGTTGCCACGAGCCTGCTGACGTCATCGCCGTTAAAGTCAACGGCGTCAGTCAAAGTTAATGGAATATACCTTTTCTGACGGAATATGTTGACGCCGTCAAGAATATTCTGTTACCGTGACGGAATATTCCGTCTCCTTCAACCTCTCGCCGGTCGCTGGAGCCGCCGCCGGGCGTCATCTGGATCGCCGGAATCTGGAAAATTTTTCCGAAATTGCCCAAAACTTCAAAAATTCATATCTTTTTCATTTTTTAGCCAAATTCTACGATCCATATATCAAAATGAAGGTATTGAAGAGTAGCATATTTTCATACCAAATTGGGGCAGGAAAAATGGCCGGAGATGGCCTGAAATTGGCCGGGAATTCTCGGACAAACCCTAATTCCGTTCTACTCCAAAACTGCACCAAAATTTACGTTCTTTATATGGAATTGAACCTACTCAACGTGATAAAAGCAATGGGAATGGTTTCGAGGCTTACATCGGCCGGGATTGTACAAAAGCTTAATTGACAGTTTGTCATTTCCGTTTCGATATCGGTTTGGCCGGTTTGGTTCGAGTTTGAGGATTCTGAAATCACAGTCTCGTCAAGAATGACGAGACAATCGTAATGGCTATGATTTCGTGTGGTGGTTTGATGGTTTTGTGATTAAACCAAAATCTAGGGTTTCGGTGTACAGTTTTGTGAGGTTGGCCGAGAAGGGGAGAGAGAGAGAGAGAGATCGGGGAGAGAGAGTGGGATACTGCATAAATGCTAGGTCAAAACCATCCCCAAATCCCCTAATTAACACATGGGCGTAGAATTACTAAAATGCCCCTGAACTTTAAAGTTCAGTAAAATATTCGTTTGAACTCCAAATCGAGTTCCGCTTGCGTCCACGTGTTCGTATTCACGAATACTACTTGAATATGTAAAGAAAATAATTTTCATGTGTCGTTTCGAAAAAGTCGACAAAAGTCAACATTTGTTCACTAGGGGTATTTTGGTAATTTTACATGAAATTTTGGTACGGGTTGTAACACCTCTCTTTTCTTTTTGGAGTGATGATGATGGCAAGAGATTTATCATGTCAGCGCTTAATTCTTTCTTTTATCACCATCTTTGTCTTATCTTCGTTACTGGCCTGAGAAGATGAAGTTGTTGCAACACTTGGCTTTTGGATCTTTGGTACCATCATCTTCTTCAAAAAGTTTCTTGGTATCATGGCCATTATAAGGGTAAACTCCAACTACAAGGAAATGACATATATGAGTTAGAATTTGTTCATCGAATTGAATTCTAAGAAAAACTACAGAAGTTAGGGAACTCACCAATCATGACATTTTTGTTCTTGATTTTCAATTCTTTGATGAAGGTCTAACGAGTCTGGTCACTCATACTTTTTCCAAAATTAAATTTCTTGACAAGCTTGATATTGGCTTGGATTGGATCTTCTAGAAACCTTTTGACAAACTGATCTTTCCACCATGTGGCGAAATTCTGAGTGTATTGCACATTAAAGACATCGAGTCTATTCCAAGTTTTCTGAATGACATAAAGTCTTTTCCTTGCTTCAATCATCTCTGTATCAGTAGGATTATGAATTCAATAGGAAGTAGCGCCATTCAAACTACGATGTAAAGGTTTAGGGATGGCCTACATAAAGCCAAGCTGGCGACAAAGAAAGTTTGGATGATAAACTCCTATCCCATGTATGTGTTGGGATGCTTTACCTACTCCCTAGGATTGATCTCTTACATACACATAACTGAAGAAATGTTTTGCAAATTCTGAGTCACTACCTAAAGCCTCTCAGAATGACCTTTCAATGAACCAAGGATAAGTCCCAGTGACTGATAAACTTCATTCCTCACTAATTCTAGCTTTGCACTCCCTAAAACAATACATATATGCCCTAGAAGGAAGGTTCATGGTTGCAGAAGACATCAAGTGAAGTGCTGAAACTGTGTCATTCGTGAAGGTAATGTCGGGTGCTCTAAACCTAAGGAAGTACCATTTTAGCCAAATCTGAACCATCTAAGTTGGTCCATTATAGTTTAGGAACAAAGGTTTTGGGAAAGTCATCTTGAGCATCATGTGATAAATATGTGCTAATGCAAATGGCCTCGTGGCCAAATTATCAAATGAATGTAAAGCTACTGCGAGGAGAAACCATTCCGCCTTGACACATTCAAAAACTAGACAAGAAAATAGATGTGTTCTTGTGCAGGGTTGTTATCGAACTTATGGTGATAATAATTTACATAAAAACCAAAGGCAGTATGCTTACTAAAGTCATTATCTAGCTCTACCCCCACCAACTATGATTGGGTTGCTCCATTCTGCTGTTGGGTTTAATGATAGGAATCACTCTAATTTTCTGTAACATCCATCGTTTTTCTCGATGGCCTTAAACCAAAAAGTTGGGCCATGTCCAAGACTGTCGAAGACATTGGACCACATTTGAAGTCAAACGTGTTGGTGGTGGTATTCCAAAACATTGCTGCAGAGAAAACCAAGGCATGTTCTATTTGTTGCTCAATCTGTGACATTTGAATAAGATGGTAGATACCATTAGCTTTCCATCGATCACCAAAGCTGGGCTCCAAACGATCTACGCACTCCTGCCAGGTTGTACCTAATTTCTCATTATCAGTTTCAAAACTATGAACATAGAGGGCTGGATAACATCTCTCCGCCAAATTCCTTGTGGGTTTTTTTTCCAAAGAACGCATGTATGGAGATGGACAGGTTCAAGGCTCCATGTTGGTTTTATCTATGGCTGAATGAACTCGAGGTTTCAGCCAATAGGGGTCGATGGTATGTCTCCCTAAAGTGATGTGAAAGCTGCCTCTGAGTAGATATTGGTGCAGGCCTTGATGGCTGATTCCCATTTTTACTTATTCTTGTCTAGCTACTCACCAGTGACATAGGCTGGGTCTTTCTTAGGTGCCATGATGGGGAGGGTGGGGGGGGAAGAAGTCGAAGGTCTGGTTATATTTTGCTTCAAAGATTCAAGCTTTGCCAATTTATATAGAGAAGTTTTGAGACTTTGAGCAGACAGTTCCAACGGTTACCATCTTTGGAAACCATGACAAATTGCAAAATTAATTATGTTTTTTTCTCATTAACTGGTTTGATTAAATGATTAATCATGATGGTTAATGGAGTCGATTTGAAGTTAAAACCCCCACCTGAATGTGTTCCGAATTTCTAAGTTCATGAGTTATGGTGGTTGTAAGAAACAGTTTAAACTTAGTAAAGGCCTAATTAACAGCTTTAATTAAGTTTGAGGGGCCATTGTTTACACTAAAAATATTATTGGGTCTGAGTTATAGCTGCATAATAGAAAGTTGACTTAGAAATTAAGTTTCGACCTCTAGCAAACAATACTTGGCCCAAACTTGGTTTTGACTTGTCAAAGATGCCAAAAACCAGATTTCCTCTTGACCACTGCAAGCATTAAATGCAAAGATACTATGCATTTTGGAGGGAAACAATCCCAAAAATAAAAATACTTTCATTTGGAAGAACTTAACTCACCGACCAAATATTTCGATTCCTTTCCATTGAAGCATTACTTTTTGGAAAGTAAACTCAAGTTGGTGTCAAGTCGGTCTCAAAGGAAGCAGTTGGAAGTCTATATAAACGCGTAAAGACCTCAAAGCTAGATACACTCAAATCATTCAACAAACAGACAACAAGCTTTCAAACCAAAGCTCTTTGACTTTACATGTTTCACTCACCGTGCCTTTGCAACCAATGAACTCGAAACCAAGAACTTAGAACTCATCATATCCTCTAAAGCTCTAAGAGCAGTTATAAATAGCTCTGCTACCATAACCATTTGTGTAGTGTCAATTTACCAACCCTAAGACAATTTGCCTTTGGTTGTATCCCTTTACAAGAAAGCAGCTTTAAACCAATCCGATGGCCTTGAATCCAATCCGATAGGTGTTCTATTAATTGATTTTAGTCCATTTATGTATGCAATTTACTTATTTCATATTGTCCACTACTTTCAATAACAATTTCAATTTAGTACTTACTGTTTTTGTTACTTACTGTCTTGACTTTCATTGTGAATGATTGAAGTGGAGTGTTTGTTTATAACAAGTTTATAATGAATCCCATTTTGGTAGTTTTTGGTATAACATAAACAATTAAAGTCCTTAACAGATAAGGCATTAAAAAAACACCAAACTTGAGCCAAACAATAGCACAATCCTTCTAAAAGAAGTTAAATAACTTGTGGCATAATTATCAAATTTGCAAATAACCAATTCTAATTACAGCATAACTTTCTATTGGCAAGAGCCAATAGTGGCACACATGATTACATCCAACACAAAGGATTCACCAAAGGTCTTCTAAGGCCAAAGTGTGAAGCCTACTAATCAACAAGAAGTGAACTTTTATAGCGAGCCAACTGTGTTTGTTTTACCGCGAACATAGGTCATTGGTTGCAAAATATTAACATCGTGAAACTCATTTCAATTAGTTTTCTTGTCATAGTATATTGTTCCAAATTAGCCTAATTCAGGTGCTTCTGGTTTTTGTTCAATTTATAACTAACGTATTCCAGCTGGTTTAAAATGGATATTTCATTTAATTTTTATTTTTGAAAGCTGGTTTTAAATTGATAATTACAACAAAGTCTTTGGTCATTGTGTAATAGACTTTTAAACACCTAAAAATTAAGATTCAAAAGACCCAAATTAAATTACTTGCAAGCGCACGAATCAATAGTAATATAGATATACAAGCACGAGATCGTATCCACAAGGATTGTCTTAATACCAATTTAACTTATTAATTACACAAAACTTAATTAAAATAACGAAAGTTGATTTGAATGATTTGGCTAAAGAAAAACTTAAATTGAAAACTTAAAGAAAATAAAATATAAAATGAATGAGATTTTGAAATAGTTTTGGAAGAATGATGAAAACACTAGGACATCAAATTTACCACCTAAAACTCCTACCCCGCTATTCTAATTACTAGCCATAGAAATTCCAATTTACGTTAAAAGTTCATGTACACAAGCTTTATTGCTCCTGGTCAAGTGCTATAGTTCTACAAAAGTATGAATCCCAACTTATCGGTCCCATTGAGACTCTTGTAACTCTACTAAGTCCTACTTCACTTTTTGGTCCGGTTCAAGAAAAACATGTAAAACTCCATTAAGCGTAGAGAATAGGGAACATGCAAATTAGAATATCCACCTCTTTCGAGCATCTACGTGTCCTAAATTTACAACTATTAATCACATATAGCACCATGGAAATCATCTACTCTTTGATCAAGCCTCATGCAATCCTACCAATCAATCTACTTACTAAGCTCTGAAGATCATGCAAATAGATTTATAAAACGGTGATTAAAAAATGTAACAATAAACCAAAACTCAATAGGCTAGCAATTAAAATTAAAAGATATTCATAATAGGGGCTTCATCTAATTCTCAACAAAATAAATTAGTTCTACATAGTCATAGTGAAAAGCATAACATAAGTCATAAATGAATAAGAAAGCACCCGGATAGTAATAATGGTGCACACGCCTAAGCTCTCCGTCTTTCTCTCAAACGAATATTGTGTAAAAAGGTGACTATCTAAGAGAGCTTTAAGCCAGCCTTAAATAGTAGAATATAACAAAACCCTAATCCTAAATCGTTTGGAAAACTCCTAAAAAAAAAAAAAAACTAAACTAGGAAAGAACTCCATCTTGACTTGGGAAACACGTCAAGCATTTTGCACACCAGCTTTTGAGATATTCCACCTTCTAGTAAATTCTAGAAAAACATGGGAAACATAGCTGTATGTTTTAACTTTCCAAAAATATATCGCACGTCACTTAGAAAAATGAGGAAAGACTTCAAATCTTCATTCTTTTATAGTTGCACAGTTCTGACAGGAATGCAACTTCCGTGGGATTAACTTGGAAAATTGGAATATTTGGCTTGGTAGAAAATTCTGAAATTTGGACACAATGATCTTCAACCTCTTAACTATCTCCTCCAATTGGCCTTGCATTAAAACTCCTACGGAAAGTTGATATATAATCAAAAACCTTTTAAGTGCACAGATTCACTGAAAAAAGGAAAAATAAAATAGTAAGGCTCTTTTAAAACCAATTTCTTAACAAAATCTAGGGATAATTGATATGAAAAATATGAGAAATAATACACCTATCACATTGTCAATGTCACTAACGAATGAGTCCCATCTGTTCGCAGTATTCAATACAATTCAGGGTTTTTTGCACCCTTTTTTCCCCCAACTCAAACTTCAATGAAAACAAAAGTAAAACACCATGCAGAGGCCCAAACAGCGAGGAGCATTTGGAATGAGGCAACTATTCCGCAACCCAAATCATCAAACCCACACTAACTACTAACTATACCTTTGTCTTAGAAAAAGTATTTGCTTCAATACTAGAAAGAGATGAAAGTATCGGATGGAGTTCCTCACTTTGGGTGATTAATTTTGTCTTTGAAAAAGTTTTGCTTCTAAGACTCATCTTCTTGTACTCTTAGGTTTAAGTCTTGGTTCATCAACCCTTAAGGCCTTAAAGAAAATAGGAAAACAATTTATTTCTGAATTCATGCTCTCTATGCTTATGCCTTTAATTATATTTTAAGCATATAATATCGAAATACTCCTCTATTTTAACAAAGTTTTTCCCTCAATTTTTTTTGTCAAAGGCGTTTTAGTTTAATAGTGATAGAGCGACACGGGTGAACGAGTCTTCCATCCAGTGTGATCTAGGATCAACATGCCTTTCATCAAATGGTGATCCAACCACGGATCAACAAGTCTTCCCCCATATGGTAACGTGGCAGGAGTGGAATCGGTGAGGAAAGTATAGGATGTCAACAAAGTAAGATCTTAGTCTCTTCATCCATTGCCAATTAGTTTTAGATTGAACGCTCACATTCTAACATGTCACCGTAAAAACTATTCACGTGACAGTGGCAGACTCTGTTGGAGATGTTTGAGTAGTAATACCATTCCAAACTTTGTCCCACATTGATCACCACCAAAAAGTTCCTACCCTTTATAAAGCTTTGTACCTTTTACAAAGTGATTGGAGTAATAAAACCATAGAGAGGAAAATTGGGCTCAACCTTGGGTTTGGGCTTTGGGGGTGTGGGCCTTGGGCTCGGGCTCTAATAATTAAATCCGTTAATTAATTATTATTTTTTAAATTTCGGATTTAAATTTTGTTCTTCCAACAAACTCATCTTTTCAGATGAAGTCTGGGTTGAAGAAGAAGCACCAGAGAGCAAAGCATCCTTTCCAACAGATACCTCCCAACAGTCACATCCCATTCTCATACCTATTGCGAACAGGTATCCATACTCTATATATTCATCCATTTGCATGGCATTTATGGATCCAAAAATTCGCATTCAAATCTCCTGCAAACCAAAACCATCCAACTGAGAGAACCACATTCTATTTTCGCCAGAAGTCAATTTTCCGGTGCTGGAATTTTGACTTAGATCGTTGAATCCTGGTGAAGCAGATGTCCACCGAACTACAAGCACAGAGTAGGGACGAAATTCTGTTTCAAGGACATTACGGTACGCAAGCCTCGATCTTCGTTTTTCTTAAATTTATTTCGTATTGTTTATATACTGCAATTGTTCGTTGTATTTAATTATTAACATAAATAAAATTATCATTGATTGTTGTTCTATTTCCAACAATCTTGAAACAGAAGTATGGATCAACAATCTATGAATGGCACTGGTTTTCTTGTCATTCACAGATTGTTAATCCATACTGTGAATGGATCAACAATCTGTGAATGGATCAACAAAATTTGTGTATCCATGCATAATCAAACCTAAATTTAATAGTTTTTTAAAAGTATTTATCTGTATACATGAAGTCTCGAATTCAATTCCCCCTTCCAATACCAGCTTGTATGAACTTGCTGAATTGCCCACCTCTTACTTTGGGAGTCCTAGAGCAATTAAGATTTAAGAACCCTCACCAGGGAGCATGTGGATACAGAATGCAATCAACCGACATGCTCATAATGAAAGCCATAACCTAAACGCTACCAAGTTAGTGGTAGTGGTGTCTCCCAATGCTTGCTTTAGGTTGGTGCCACCCTCTGCTTTCCTCTATGTTCCTGCCCTCCAGTTCAAAACATTTTCCAAGATTCTAGATATTGGTTGTCACAATAATGCTGAAATTTTCATCACCAACTAGCCTTTTTTTTTTTTTCATAGTCACTTTGGTTAGAGCATATGTGAACTTTTCTTTATGCACCCAAATTCACATGCACTTTTACTAACTTTAAATTAATTTAAAGTAGAATACCATAACTAAAGACCAAAAAGAACAAGTATAGAATACCGATGACTTGTATATATACATAAAACAAAGTTCCCTTTGTTTTAAGGTCAATAAAAACTTCCAATATTTATTCTAATTAATAAGGAGTGTTGCTAAAGTCACCCCGGTGTCTTATTTTTCTACCCACTTTTTAATAAAAAATTTAAAGACATATTTAACCTTCTGTAAAGTGACTTTTAAACTCTAATAAAAAGCATAAAAAGCCATAAAAACAAAATGGAAAAAAAAAAACGAAGAGCTAAGAACAACGAACCCTCTAATTCTCTTCCTTTCTCATTTCTCTCTTTTTCAACCCCCTTCCCTCTTTTCCTTTCCTTCTAAATCTGCTCTATCTCTATGACTTATAGCTAGAGAAGATTTGCAACAGAGATAGTGAGGAGCTTCCAATTTTTAACAAGAATCTTCAAAAGTTTGAAATGTCATAGTTCTTGATATTTGTGGTCCATATATTTGGATCTGGTACGGGGAGAGAGGAAGACAGAAGACGAGAAAGGGACAAAAATTCTAGCCGGCGGCGAGTAGAACAAGAGTTGTTGCCGACGGATGCGGTAATGAGTTTGGTTGCTGTCGGCTAATGAGTTCCAACGCTATGCCTGTTGAATTTGTGCTTTTTTCTCCATCTTCAATGTTTTTTTTTTTAACTTTTAAAAACTAACACAGTTAGGGATATTTTAGGAATAACAGTGGGTGGGAAGAGAAGATTAAATTTTTTTCACTTTTTATGATGGGTGGTGATATAAGGTAAGTTGGAAAAATAAGACATTGGAGTGGATATAGCAGCACTCTTAATAAGAGGTTTATGAACTTTTAAAGTATACTAATGCACCTAAATTAAACAAAAATTATATACTAATGCGATTACTTGTACTTGACAACCATTTTCTCACATTTTTGATATTTTGGAATAGAAAAAGTCGAACTCAGACACGGCATTGCAGTTTCTGTTTTGCAGTACTATAGATTCAGACTTTCTATTACAGTTTCTAATTTATTATAGTCATATTAGTCAAATCTAATATTCGAGTTATGCTTATTGGTTCAGACTCCTTTTACTTTATTTTACTTTCCTCATTTCAACTTGAAAATATTTTGCATCAAATTAATCACTTATGACTTAGTAACTCATGCTAAAATCTTCAACCTCGATTTCACATTCTAAACCCAAATTAATCAACCTCAAACTAACTTGTTAAATCCCAAAAGAGGTATTTGTCGATTTCCCTCATAAACTTGTACAGTTTGGCCAATTTCTCCCATGAACTCTTATAATAGGTCAATTCCCCCTTGTTGTTAAGTTTTTGAATTTTCCATCCAATATTCCATTAATTTTTGCCACGTTTGCAACTTCAAAGAGTAGATAAGTCATTTTCCTCAATTCATATATATTTTTTTTCTTTTTCTAAAATCTAAATTTTTACTCTCTCTAAAACTCTCCTACACGATCAAGCCACGGAGGAGACCTCCATCATTCCTAAACTTGAACACTCATCTTCTAACAATCAAACAAATTACTATTAGAAAAAAGTACTTGTGCTACAAAACTTAGGGTGACGACCAAAAATGTAATTCGTTGCGCAAAAATGATAGGACAAAAAAAAAAACCCAAAACCTTTGAGCGACGAATAGTTTTCTCTCTCAAAGGCTATTTGGTCGATGACTTTTATATTCGTAGTGCAACACCTGGAAAATATTGCGTGAAAATGAGAATTTAGAGTCAAAGTTTGCGCGGCAATGGAAATTACAAAGCAACGACAACTTTCGTCGATTCAGAGACACTTTGAGCGACAAACAATATTTTTTGTCGCACAAAATAAAACCTTCAAGCAATGAATAGTTTCGTTCTGTAAACTGTATGTGACTGACGACGTATTATATTTGTTGCGTAAGATGTGAAAAAAGTTGTGGTAAAATAAGGATATGGAGCCAAAGTTTACGTGACGAATTTATTTCAGTCTTCATCGCGCAAATCTCCATAAATTTAGGTGGGACAATAAAGGCAGACTTTATTGGGCGACGATGAAGGGACTTGGGGCGACGAACGGATTCGTCGCGCAAGAGTTCATAGCATTCCAGGTTAAATTTGTAGCCCCCCACCCTTCTCTCCTCATTTTCTCTCTTCCTCATAATTTTCCGCACAACCCCAGTCTCTCCTTCATTTCCTCTCTTTCTCATCTTCTTCCCCAAATCCCAAATTCAAGTTTCTTTCTCCCTCAAACTCCACAACTTTCTTTTTCCCACTCTTACCGTTGACAATTGAAGGTATCCACGGTAAGTGTCTCTTTCTCTCAATTAGGAACAAATTTTTTTTGGTTATATATGATAATTACATTTTGAATGTTCAATTGGGTCTCAATTTTGTGGGTTTGCGAATTTATGGAAATTCTGTGGGGGTTATTAGAGATGGGGCGCCGAGGAGGATATGGAATCCATGACCTTTCTTCATTGGGGGGGGGGGTGACGAGGTAAGGGCGGGGGTAGGGGACAGGGTTGCATGATTTTCTGGCTAATTAAAATAACTGAAATGATAATTTTGTAGATGTCGCAATTGGTAATTTCATCCAATTTCGTTGTTGCCTCAAATGTTTCTCTAGATGACTAGGCATCCGACAATTCATAAGCCCATTGGGCCTTCTCGGCCCAAAACTAGCCCAAGGTCCAAAAATGAAACCTTTTTCATATGATTAATTAACATTTAATTAGTCATAGCTTATAATCAATTAATTGTTCTCACTCAACGTCATAGAAGTCTTCAATCATTCTCTTTTGAAGGTGTACAATCATTTAGGTTCTTGCTAGCGAGGTAGTGGGTGATTAGAACTTTTACTTATCTATTGTGAATTAAAACCACATTTCAATTCTCCCTTTAGTGAAGATTAGTGATTAATAATCTTCAGGACTTTCACTAGCCATGAATGACACCAGTAGTGTGCCATGGCTATCCAAGCGAAGCACGAGGAGAATATAGTTTATTCAATTTGAGATAACAATGCTATAGAATCCTTCTCTAAACAATACTCTTGATCACATTGTTTAGATGATAGTTTGTTAATGTCTATTATATATCCAATGTGACCCTTGACTATATGACTTGTGTGAAATGATTGGAACATATTTCATAAATCATATTCACGTATTCTAGCTAGAAATTATGAATCATATCATAGAGTATTCACCCTCAACATATTTGAAGGTTAGAGATCCATTATTGTACTTACACTTGTCTTCGTGATTAGGAAGCATAACCCCAACTATGTTGCAGACACCTTCTTATACTGGAGTGTCGTTAACATAATCAAAGCTTAAGAACCTAATTCCATGACAACTGTGATGCCTCAGGTCAAAGGAACTCCGGAACGTCTTCTCTACTTTCTCGAGCCATAGCTCGGCAGTCTCTCCAGTAGCAACACCCTCTAGTTCCCATAATCCTAAACTACGAGCAATCTCAGGGAAAGTACGACCTCTACCGCCCTGAACTGCATTGGCGATGACTTGGCCCAACTGATCATAGTCAAGTAATTCTGGTTGACGTCGAGGTGGCATAACTCTATTGAAAAGAAACACTGAGATACTTAGTACAAGAATGACATACAATAAGTGTTTGTCATAGGAACTTTCTGAACCTATGCTCTGATACCAAGCTGACACACCCCGCCCTCGAAATCCACATAGACACCGAGTTTAGGGCTTGTTGGCCGACACTTGTAAGTGACGAAGCCATAATAATCATGACAACACTTATTTAAAAATAAACTCAATAGTAAATAAGTTCCACATGCACAAGGTTCAGAGCATTTAAGAGTAAGCAACGGATTAAAAGCCTAAAATCAATCTCTTAAAATCTTATCCACAACACAGATGGATATTATTAAGAAACTGAAAGAAAGATAAATCCCTACATTGTCGGGAAGAGTTCAGAGCTGCTAGTCAAATGCCTCGACGTCACCTGATGCACCGCTACTAAGTCCTGAAGGGGGCGCAAAACATAAAGTGTGAGTGGAAGAAAAATAAAGTTTTCTAAACCCTTTTCTCTTTTCAACATAATAACCCCTGTTTGAAAATCAGTGTAGGTATAAGATCGTACTACGATAGTATATGTCAAATCATACTTTATATAAATAACTGAAAATTAGATCTCAAAGTATAAACCGTAATGAACCATCTGTATTTCCAAAAGTCATACTACAATATAGTTCAATATATATAATAAAGAAAACCAACACAAGGTATATGTGCAATCACCCATGTACGTGTGGAGGAACCTCATCCCAAACCCCGTACAAGCACATTACGTTATCAATCCATTTGGACTCCTAGTACCACACACATGTAAGCATTTGCGCTATCAGCGCGTCACACCCGAGTCCTTACTTTGTGGGGCCTTCCCCCAAAAATAAACATAAACGTAAGACAACCTTGCACTAAGGTATTTACCGGACAATACCCTTGGAGTACAGTGCGTGTGACCCAAACATGTGAGACTTGTCATACGGCCGTGAGACGGTACTACAACGTAGTGAAAGCATACCAAGTGTGTTTGAAAACATACATATATACATCATGTGTATAAATAAAGAATAACTTAGACTTCGTAATTTCACAATTTATTCAAACGTTGCATAAGTAGGTATACTCATTAAAATCGAATAACAGATATCAATACTTTTATGCATAACCAAAACCATGTTCCAATACCATTTCATAATATATATATTCATGCTTCAAAATCAATTTAAAATCATGTATATATCAATACCATATATATTTCAAAGCATAAAAAACCATTTATTAAAACAAAAGTCCACTCACAAGTACTCGGAAGTATAATCCTCTTCGGTGTTGCGTTCCTTGAAGCGCCTAAACATAGGATGACCTCTTTAATATTAGGGAACAATATTAAAAACATCCCCAAAATGAATAATAACTACCTTTAATAAAAAGAATCTAAAAACAATATTATTTTAGCGAAAATGGGATCGAAAAATAATTTACGAGACCCGAAAACCTTCCTGCCGCCATGCACCGCCACCAGCGCCACTGTGCGCCGCCGCACGCAATGGAGAAGCTTGCCAAGCGCTTTCACGCGTGGGCACGCACCTCTACGCGCGGCACGCACTGGAAGGGGTCTCCACGCGTGGGCATGCACCTGCACGCGTTGTTGACGTCATCACCGTTAACTTTAACGGTGTCCCTTTAAAGTTAACTGAATTCTTAACTGAGCCATTAGACTTAACGGCGTCAGTTAAAATTAACAGAATAAACCTTAACCGACGGAATATGCTGATGCCGTCAGGAATATTCTATTACCGTCACGAAATATTTTGTCTCCTTCAACCTCTCGCCATTCGCCTATAGCCGAAGCCGCCACCGGCCGCTATCTGGTTCGCCGGAATTGTTTCAAAACTTCAAAAATTCATAACTTCCTCGTTTCTCAACCAAATTCGACGATCCATATATCAAAATAAAGGTATTGAAGAGTAGAATATTTTTGCACCAATTTAGGGCCGGAAAAATGGTCCGAAGTGGCCTGAAATTATCCGAAAAGTCTCGGACAAACCCTAAATCCGTTCTACTCCAAAATTGCACCAAAAATTACGTTCTTTATATGAAATCGAACCTACTCAACGTGATAAGACCAATGGAAATGGTTTCGAGGCTTACCTAAGCCGGGATTGTAAGGAAGCTCGATAGACAGTTTGTCGTTTTCGTTCCGGTATCGGTTTGGCCGATTTGGTTCGAGTTTGAGAATTCTAAAATTACAATCTCATTAAGAACGATAAGACGATCGTAACGGCTATGGTCTTAGGTGGTGTTTCGACGTTTTTGTGATTAAACCAATTTCTAGGGTTTCGGTGTATTTGGTATGTTTTGGCCAAGCAGCTGGGTTAAAACCCCCTAACCCTAATTAACATACGGGCGTAAAATTACTAAATTGCCCCCAAACTTTAAAGTTCCTTAAAATACTCATTTGAACTCCAAATTGAGTTCCGCTTGCGGCCACGTGTTCGTATCGACGAGTACTACTTGAATATGTAAAGAAAATAATTTCCACATGTCATTACGAAAAAGTCAACATTTGTTCGCTAGGGGTATTTTGGTAATTTTACATGAAATTTTTGGGACAGGTTGTAACAAATTGCATTATCCTAACTTGTGAGTTCTCATAACACATGAGTATGAGATGTCATGGTGATCGTGTTTAGTATACTCACTCTCTAGTAAGCACTACATACTTGTCTTAATGCCATACACACCAATGACTCGAGACTGCTCACTCTCGGGAGAGAAGAGATAGTATGTATTAATCTTTACGGATTGTCAACGCCTAGTTGGAAATCCTATGACCAGAAACATTTAGGATGTGTATGAAAGAGAAAGGTCTCAAGAATCTAACTTATTTAGATTACATTCTCTTAACTACATATATATTCCTTGGACTTATTGTTAAGTAATATATCATATAATAAGACGGCCTTAAACAATAATAATTGCACTAAGATTAAACTACATTAGTTTAAAGTGTGAAATGTCCGTAAAATATCATCCTATTATTGGATTTAGGGGCACATTTCCAACAGGGTCTTCAAATTTTGACTGAGACACTAGACCAGACCCTTGGTTGCACACCTGGTAGGGTTTACTGGTGGATGGGGAATGCGAGACTTCGTGACACTGGTTCCTCATCTTCCAAATCCAGCTCGGGACAGATCGCCGCATTGATAGCGGAAGTTCAACACTTGAAGCAGCAGGGCGACCAAATGAGTCATATCTTACACGTCCTCTAGTTGTTCGACATTAGATTTCCAATGCCATCATCAAATTCCTAGCTGTTGGGTTTCCAGCCGACTCACCAGTTGTTTCCCAGCCGCAACCTCCCTAGTCATTTTGTATTAGGATACCATAAATTTTTTTTATTGTTTGTACCTACATTTCTATATATAATATAAATAGCTTTTGTACATTGTTTATTATATCCTTTTGTGTTTTAAATACCAAATCATTAAACTAATTGAAATATCCAATTTCATAAATAATAAATAATTAAATAAAATTAAAAACATGTTGCACGATGAAATTATGTCATCACCCAAAACATAAAGATAGTACACTTTTCGTTGCCTAAAAGTTTGCACAACGCATTATTTATAAATTAAAAAAACCAAAAAACTCGAAAACCAAATATGCAAGGCCAATTTTCGTTGCGCCTTGGGTTATCCGACAACGTCTTCTATCGCGCAAAGTTCGTTGACACAAAGATCATTTGTTGCTTAAAGATTAGGGCAATGAATATCTGGCGTCGCCTTTACTTTGTGCGACGAAGTTCTTTGTCGGTATAAATTTAGAGGCGAAACTTATCGTCACTTATCAGACCCAAAATTCATCCTTAAAAGTTTATTGCACGACGAACATTTGTATTTTGTTGCTCAAAGGTTTGTTTCTTGAATTTTGCCCGAGTACATGTTGGCGCCGAAACTTTTGTCGCCCAAATGTTTAAGCGACGAATTTTATCGTGGAGAGACAAATGAGATTTTGTCAGGAAAACACTTTTCTGTAGTAATGAATTGATTTTTTTACCCTTTGACAGCAACAAACAGTGGCAGAGGTTAACAAAATCTAGTATGAAAAATTCAGAAACTTAACAGCATAGGGGAAATTGACTAATTATAAGAGTTCAGAGGAGTAATTGGCTAAAATTAAAGTTCATAAGGAAAATTGGCCAACCCTTACAAGTTCAAGGGAGAAATTGGTCGATACCTCAATCCTAAAATAATCAACCCCAAAACCAAAAAGCATAAAAAGAATTCATAATTTTGATCAATCTACTAAAATGCCCTATTTCAAGTTAATTTATTATAAAAAAAAAATTCCACAATCATCATACTAGAATCCAATATTAGATGTGACTAATACTAATTTGACTATAATAAAATATAAAGGTTAACCGCATTTTACACCACAAAGTTTGGGAGTCATCTGCAAAATGAGCCACGAGGTTTCAATTTCTACATATTACACCACGCGATTTCTGAGTTGCACCAATTTAACCATTTCGTCAATTTCACCGTCTAGTTAGACTTTAAGTACTGATGTGGATAAATTGGGCCCATATTATTAAAAGTGTAAAGTACTAAACGGTGAAATTGATAGTCAACGTGTGCTTCAAATGTGGGCCTAGTCTATGACACTTTAGCATTTAACGTCTACCTGGATGGGTTAAATTGGTGCAATTCAGAAACCACATGGTGTAATATGCGAAAATTGAAACATAGTGGCTCATTTTGTAAATGACCTCCAAACCTACTGGTGTAAAATACAGTTAACTCAAAACAAAAAATTGCAACATAGACTCTGAATCTACAAGAACTGCAGAACAAAAACTATAGTGCAGTGTCTAATATGGGCTTCAAAGATGCGCTTATTCAGTTTTTTTTTAATAAAGGGTTGATTATTTAAGTTTTAAGTGTTACAACATAAGAAGGGTAGATTAGTCACTTTACAATTTTTAAGGCCCATATGAGGCCTATACCTAATTATAAAAAAAAAAAAGAAATTAGAATTAGATGCCTCATTTTAGGCATTTGTAGATTAAACATTTATGTTTTTTTAAATTTTTTATTAAGCTTTTAAAACTTTTGATTAAGATGCTCTGACTTGAGCCGCTCCAATTTAATTGAATTTAATTTACATGTCAATATCTAATATATATTTTATATAATTTCAACTATATTCAAGTCTAAATTTTTTTTTTTCCAAATCGAAACGTACCCACGCCAAATGAAAAAGTACTCGTGGCAAATGAAAATGTACCAACGTCAAATAAAAACGTACTAACCCCAAATTAAAATGTACCTAATTATGAAACTATATAAAAATGAATATTTCATCATTTTGTTATAGTTTAAATATATGTTTGATTCATAGATAATGCTCTAGATAATTTTATTTTTTGGTAGATAAGTCTGGAACAAATTTTAATTGAATTGAAGATAAATCTTAATTATTGTAGATAATGCTAAATTATAAGGATAAATCATATAATTTTGAATTAACAAAAAAGGTTATTGGACGTTGATTAATATAAAAAATGTTCAATCAAAAACCTAAAAGGCAGATATGTTTAGTATAAAAAATTTAAAACTCAAGTGTCTATATCAAAATACTTCGAAAAAAAGCTCATTGGCCATTTCTTTAAAGAAAAATACAAAAGAAAAATTCCAATATAATATTGTATGGCCCAACCCAAAGCTTCTTTGTTGGTCATACCTAATTAACCATAGTTCCAAAAGATTTTTGCAAGATTTGTCCGTGCAAATCGTACGTCATGGTTCACCACCCCAATAGGGCTTGAACACTTTGTTTTGCAACAACATTTTTGCTGTGTTTGCATCATTTTAGGCTTTTATATGTGGAATGCATGGTGGATAAATTAAATACCTTTTAATTTCTAGGTTTGTGTCGTGCCCTGATTCATCTTTAAGCATATATAAGTGACGTTTCCTGAACTTTGTGAGGGCATTCATTCTTAATGTCAGGTGTCGGCCACGCAGTTGTGAGCTTGTGGCCATGGAGAGGTATAATATATATTATATATATAACACTGCGTGTGTGGTAGAAAATATGTATGTTGATCCTAAGGGAAAAATCTTGGGTGATACGTATCATTCAATAGTACCGTCATTGAATAGTCTAGATTAATTTGCGGTGGACTTTAAATAAATCTTAAATCATTCAACAATATGTATCATTGAATGGTACGTACAATTAAAGTTTGACTCCACTATAAGAATAATTAGTGATTCACCCTAATAAACCAATTGTAAAATAATCCGACATTTAATTACATTTTTGAATATGATTGCATTATTGATTAGTGTCTCACATAATCGATAGGACAAGTCTGCATGTGACACTTTTCGTTAATAACTTAATATATGTTTTTTTTATAAATAAATTATATTAAACAACAGAGTCACGAGGGTCTCCAGTACATAAAGCATTATACATCAACGTACGTGTATCTAGCTGGAAGAGGAGAAGTTAACCCAAATTACATCAGAAGGGATAGAGTGACCATAATTAGCTAAAGCATTGGCGACAAAATTAGCCTCCCGCCAAATATGACTAAAACTAATAGACTAAAACTTAATATATGTTTCTCTTATCTAAAACCATAGAAGAATCATGCACAGTGCCTTAATAATGTGATATTTGTTTTTTTTGTCAAACAACTAATTTCATTAAAAAAACACACTAATACAAAGTTAAAAACACACTAATTAATACAACACTAAAACACAAGTACAGTCCAATACTAAAGAAAAACAAGAAAACAAATCTCAAAAGAGAGCTGATAACAATCCTTAGACCAAAAACCCTAGATCTGGAAACGGGAGCCAGCCTCCTCCATCAAAATAGCCGCACCACCATCGCCAAGCCGTCACCACCTGGAAGCAAAACCAACCAACCAAAAGGATGAACGAAAAATAGGGGTGGCAAGCCACCCGTGCTAAAAGCACTCCCATAATGTGATATTTGTTTTGAAACGGTAAAACTACAAACTCAACGATTGTGAGGTATATATATGCGCTATATAAGAGTAAACTAGTTGAAAGAAATACAAAGAGTGAAAATAGGAACCAGTTAGAAAATGGGTTTATGCATCATTACCATGCTATATCCTTCTATAGATTTGACATTATATTAAAGAGTTATAGTTATTTTCACTTCCCTTAGATCAACATGTATGCACGCCTCATCTATGAAAACATAAAGAGAGAAAAGAAAGACAACACAATGTTATTTGGAGGTGCCAATAACAACTCTCTATATTAATTACACAAAATATGACAAGTGAAAATGCCAACAATAATTAATGGTTTTATCTCATTAAATATTGATTTTTTCTCTTTAGTTTTTGATCGAATATATCACATAATCTATTGTGTGATATTAAAATGCGGTATAAATTAATTATACGTAGTACGTCTAGCTTTACTATATTATATGCTACAATTATACTACAATAGCTACCTTTTATTCGAATTTTGGTTTATCCTAAGTGGCGAGAGTTAGATTAAGGTTGAATTTCCTTCTATTATAACAAATTAAAGAACAATTAAAAAATTCATTGAATGATCATAAAAATTAATTGTAGCCAGGCCAAAAACTAATTTTGGAGTATTCATACTCCGTGTGTATTGTAGACAGACTCCATAAAAACAAAGAGATAAAAAGCAAACAAAAATGAACCACATATATATAGTACTTAAGGGATGTCCTGCATATATACCTACAATGGCTAGCTCTGTACACTCCGTGCCTTCTAACTTAATACATCAACTTTGGCTCGTGATATTCTTTTATGATAACGCTTCTCTATCTATATCCCTTTGATGTGCAATAACAATATTGGAAGCCTTTAATTACCTTTAAAAATGAGATACTTAACACTCAAACTAGCTAGCAAGAAAAATGTGCACCCTACAACCAGAAGGCGAAAGATGGCAGTCGATTTCTTGATTGGGAAACAGTCTGTAAGATAGTGTTTTGGAATTTTATACACCAACATTTTCGTGCGAGGGACAGAAAGTTTTTGACAGGATATTTGTAATTTATCTATACACAAAAATTACATCCAGAAAATACCTAATGGCCTCATCGCACACGTGTAAACTTGGCAAACAAAGAAACAAGGCAAAGAATATACCAAGATTCTTGCTAGGCTGGCCACCAATACCTAGTGGTATGGTTGATGGTTACTTCATTCCCATGCATGATTAAAAAGACAAACCCACAGCCACCGCTGGCCTCACCATCATGCAGGGCAAAGAGGGCAAAGGGCTTGGACCACGTACCACAACGAAGCCCCTAGCTCAAGCCAACAAGACCAGGGTAACGTGTCCCCTTTCGCATTTCGACAAGTGGCATGCTCTCATTGGCAGATTTGGCTCCCCAATCCTAGAATATGAAAATGGAAAAAGAGGGAGGGAATTCTTCCAAACATATTCTGGCATTGTCCCACCCTTTTCTTCCTTTCACTTTCTCTCTTTATTTTCTGCCTTTCAGTCTTTGTTTCTGTGCCACCAGATAGACCATCCAATCACTGTAATAATGGGGGAAGATCTTCTGATGAGAGTATCAAAGCCTTTGTTCTAAAGCTTCAAAAAAGCAACACTTTGTTGAGGGCGAATATCTCCCTTTTCTTTTTTCCCCAGCCACCTTTTTTTTCCACCTCACTCACACACCGTCTTTTCCCTCTGATGATTTTTCTATAAAACAAATAATTTTCTGGGAAAGTTTATCATCTGGCAAGAAAGTTTATATATAAATATAAAGTGAAGGACCGGAAGGTGTTGCTTCTGCTGACGTTCTTTGGTTTTAAAAGTACTCAAGTCGAAATAATATGAAGTAATTGAACATATATGATATACATGAATAACAGCTTTTTCTTGCAATAATTCGCTTAAGCACCAAGTGTGTGTACACTGTACTTTTCTTAAATCACAAAATCTATCCAATTAATGTACAGGTCAGCTGCAGTTGGTGAGATACAACAATTTGGAAAAGGTTTTGTTCCACTACTCTCTCGCTCAATCATAATTTTAGGGTTTAGTGTTTTGGATTTACAACAATTGTTTTTCATGTTACTACGTAGTCCAGATGCTTAAGTGCATTCATTGTTGTACTTGAGGTTTTGTGTTCAGTTTCTTTTCTAGTATTTCGTGTAGAAAGAAACATAAAAAATCAATGTAAGAAATAAATCAATTAGAGTGTTTGGAGTTTTAGAAAATGTTGTAAATTAAACTTCCCAATAGGGGGAGCTTCGTCAATCAATCTAATAATAATACGTGTATATGGACGACATGTGGATCGTCTTATTCTCAAAATTATTGGGTCATATATATCCTCTAACAGTTGCTGACTGTAATTGGGAGAGATTCCAAGTCTCCAACTGATAGAGAAATAAAATTAAAGTCGCCTCCCTATCAAATAAAGAAAATGAATATAACATTACATCCACGTATAATTCCAAACAGAAAAGGATAACAAAGAAATGGGCCAAATATGCGTCGTTCCTAAATACTAATTACAACAATACTCATTCAAACAAATAATGTAGGTATAGGACAGTGTATATATGTAATATTACTATGTATTATGTTATACGTATGCATGAGGTTGTGGACATCATAAATTCAATATCGCAGCCAAATACACAAAAATAAAAATTGAATAACGTAAAGTATTAAAATTAGTACGTATTCAACATTGATTATTAACCGATATTATTATCACTATTGTAATACGATCGAGTGTTATTTCTCTTCACGTGTAAATAGAAAGTCTTAAAGTCAATTCTCACAAATAACGAGTTCAATATCAAATTATTGTTAGCTCATTAAGTCTTAGCTCAATCACTTTTTTTGTTTCTATAAAAATAAAAATTAAAAAAAAATTAATTAAAACGTCGATATTATCCATTATATTTCACTCGGGCGCAAGTGGGAATCACAGACAGAACCATATGCTCTACTCGTTCCATAACGCTTGGTCCCCCTTCTATGACAATTTTTTATTAGCTAGGCCAAGCACAAGTAGCCCTAGTCACCTCCTACAAAAGTTTCTTTAACCCTATTGCGTGGCTCATTACTATTTGCTCAATTGTGTTTCTATGGAGCTGCCACTTCCAAATGCTATTTTTGTTCAGTTGTAAACGTGCACTTCAACTTTTCCTACTTTTGACTATCCTTGCACTTACTAGGGTTATATTTATTTTCATAATCATATAGGTTTTTCTTCTTGGAAAATATGCTTTCCAAAGCCAAATGTGTCGCTCTCAAAACACCGCATGCATACGATGGTTGTACCTTTTTACACCTGAGGATCGTACACAGTGTTAAACCAAGTGAAGATTAAATTGGCGGCTTCTCAAAAGAGTGTTTAAAAACGTAATTTGAATGGTTCAATCCTATTTCATAATTGTTTCATATATGAGATTTTCTAGGACACTCATATGAGATTTTTTAGGATATTCTAGAATATTCCATACTACTGATATTGTAGACAGCGAAATTTCGGTGAAATAAATGTTCACCAACAAATTAAATTTTGACTTAGCTTATGTGGCACACACTATAGATTCCATAAATTGGACACATGAGATATGGCTCATCAAAATTGGATGAGTTATCAAGAGTGACACGTCTCAGCATTTAAGACCTCCGTCAAACAAATCAAACCAAATACACAAGAGGACAAATTAAACCTAATTTGATCAAATTATATAAATTATGGTTTAATTTCCTAAATTAAAGATTCTGATTTAATTAAGAGCTAATTAAATTAAATAATTAGCTCAAATTAAATCAAATCAGAAAATCAATCCCACAAATTACGGGATTTAGATTGGGATTCTAAACTAATACCCAATCCCTTGCCTATAAATACTGTGCTCATTTTCAAAAGCGGGACTTTAGAGAAAGAAAGCAAGTCCAAGCCTTTGGAGAAACCAGAAAGCTCTCTGGCCAAAGCAAACACTAAAAACACCCAAACACTCGTGTTCTTCATCAAGCTCGTGGAGAATCAACAAGCACAACACACGTGCCGATTCATTCACCACCAAGGCCAAAGACCATCCACCACGTGAAACTCCTCGTGGTCCTGTTTCATTCAAGATCAAGCCTCGACGGCCCTTGAAGAAATCACAAGCTCGATTCAAGATCAAGTGTTCACCACCCTTGAATCGAATTCTACTTTGGAGATCAAATCAGAGGAATATTCTTATAAAAAAATAATTAAACCACAGAGATTGTAACACTAATTTTCTCATTAATACTGATTTATTTTGTACGTGTGTTCTTGTTTCATTCGTTGCAGGAAATTTCGTGTTTACAGATATTGAACTGTTAGATTTTGTTTGAAAATACAAAAATAAAGATTTAACGGTTAAAACACTCAGACTATCCCATACTTCGGAGCACTCTAAAATTTTTATTCATATATTGTAAATAAATAAAAATATCTTTCTTTTTTGACTTCCATCTTTGAGCCAACATGTGTTCAGCATATATTAGGTAACATAATATAATAGCATGTCAAAATGTAAGTATCCAACCAAAAATCAATTGACAATGGTTGGAAGACCTAATATAGTTTTAAGTACTTAATATAAGACTTTCATCTCCAATGTGAATGCTCTCAGTGCAGACTTGGGCTTAGCCGAGGTGGCTAGAGCAGCGTCCTCTGCCCTGTTACTGAAATTCAAATCTCTTTCTTTCCTGTAATTTATAAATGAATTTAGAATAGATTATCATATTCTTTTTTTAAAAAAAATGTGAATGCCCTCAATAACCAACAGTAAACATATTGAATTAGTGTCAAATTGTTTGACATGGTTAAATAATTAATAACTTTGGTGTGGTGTGGGCAAACTTATCCTACGTAACCCAAATGATAGACATTAAACACAACCTGACATAATCAGTTAAGTCACCTTCATATCATCCCATGTAAACATTGTTCCTATAATTAGATAGAAAGATAATCTTTATAAATGTGTCTCGTTACATATAGAGCCAAATTATAAGACTACATTTTGGAGAGAGACAGTTTTTTATTTATTTAAGAGAGGGACAAAACTTATTTATGTGGTAGGTAATGTCATGGTTGTTTTTTAATTGATTTTACATTTATAATTTTACCCCTCTATCTTTCTCTCTCATTTGTTTCCTTCATATTGTTCTCTCTTTCTCTCTCTCCTCCTCCTTCTTCGTCACTCTCTCTCTCTCTCTCTCTCTCTCTCTCTCTCTCTCTCTCTCTCTCATACTTCTTCTTCATACTTCTCTCTCTTCATCTTCTTTTTCGTATTGTTCCCTAGATTTATAAGTGTTTTTTTTCTTCTTTTGTAAGAACAATTGGGATTTTATATTTTTGGTTTTTGATTTTAGTATTCTTTTGAAAGGATTTGATTTTAAGGTTTTGATTAATTTGGATGCATGAAATTTGAAACTGATCTTGTAGAAAGTGTAGAAATTTTGAAACTAATCTTGCAAAAAGGCAGAAAATTTTGAAATTGATATTGCAGAAGTGCAATAATTTAGAAACTAATCTTGCAGAAGTGCAAACTTTTTTGAAAGTGATCTTGCAGAGGTACTGGAATTTTGAAACTGATTTTGCAGAAGTGCTACAATTTTGAAACTAATATTGCAAAAGTGTAGAAAATTTTGAAACTGATCTTGCAAAAATGCTGGAATTTTGAAACTGATCTTGCAGAAATGCATGAATTGTGAAACTGATATTGCAAAAATTAATTTTTATGAATCTAAAATCAGTTTGAAGTTTTTATAGATGGTGTCAGTTTGTAGTTTTGGCTTGGTTAAGTAATAAGTCTATTAGAAGCATGGCTGGAATTTTAAAATTTTGGTTTGCTTGTTTTTGGGCTAGGTTTGTTGGGGTTTGGGCTTTGGTCTCTCCTTCAAATGATTCAAAACTAGTGAAGTTTTATGAAATGTATTTGTGTTTTTGTCTTTATTGGTAGCTCCTAATTGTAGATACTCCTACTCTATTACTCTTATAACATTTAATTTATATATATGTAGTAGTAGTTTTACAATGAACTGGAAATAAAAAGGGAGCTTTAAGAAAAGGGTTTTTATCACCCACGTGCCCTGAACTTTCACTCTCCAGACTGATTGATGCCTGAACTTTAAAACCAATCACAGAGATGCCTAGACTTAGGGTTTTTATCACCCATAGGCCCTGAACTTTTACTCACCAGATTGATTGATGCCCGAACTTTAAAATCGATCACAGAGATGCCCAGACTTATAAAAACAGGACTTTGTGATACTTCCGTCTCAATTCCGTTATCTCTATGTCAATTATAGCGCGTGTTACACGCTATAATTTAATGTCAATTTAATGTCAAGATCCCTATAACACAATATCGTGCAAGTAAGAGGTTTTCCGCCCTAAACTAACTAGCTAGATGTACCCAACATAAAGTTGTCATGTTCATTCATTTGGGAAAATTTGGGGGTTTTTTAAGTAACCCCTTCAATAGACCCAATAGAAAACTCACCTTTATTTTTTTTCAAAATTTAGAAAACTAACCTATTTTGGATAACCTATTTCAGGGCCATTCTATTTTCCGCATCAATTTCGATCACAGAAAACTAACCTATTTTCCGTCTCAATTTCGTTATCTCTCCGTCAATTATAGTGCGTGTTACACACGTGCCCCCACAATGAGGGGCAAAATGGACTTTTCACCTTAATTTTGTTATGTTTCTTATGTTCTCATTTTTATTTTTTTGTCTTTTTATTCAATTTTATACCAGCATGCAAATCATATTGGCAATTTTGTTTCATTCAATATTTCAATTATTGATTCATCGAATTAATTTACTTGGGCGTAGCCTTTTATCAATTGAATGTTCTATACGGAAGAATATTAAGAGGTTGGGTCAACCAATTTGGACGGAAATGATAAGAAAAGGAGGGAAATTTCAACCAATTTGGGAGGGAAAATCGGAAAGAGAAGGAGGGAAAGGATCAGACCATGTAATCAAGGCCTTAAAGGTCATTTCATCAAACATATGGTGTGAAATGACATATTTACCCTCTTAATTGACGGAGAGATAACGGAATTGGGACGGAAGTATCACAAAGTCCTGTTTTTATAAGTCTGGGCATCTCTGTGATCGATTATAAAGTTCGGGCATCAATCAATCTGGTGAGTAAAAGTTCAGGGCCCATGGGTGATAAAAACCCTAAGTTTGGGCATCTCTATGATCGGTTTTAAAGTTCGGGCATCAATCAGTCTGGTGAGTGAAAGTTTAGGGCCCGTGGGTGATAAAAACCCTTAAGAAAAAGACATTTTAAAACTTTTTTTTAACCAACAACACCCTAATAACTTTATTTAATGAAAATGACAAAAAATAAATATTATTAAAAAAAAAACTAAAAGAGTTGGGACCCAGACATCCTCACTCACTCACCCACCCACCCACCCTCCCTCCCTCCCTCCCTCCCTCTCTTCAACCATCACTATTATCTCTCTCTCCTTTTTCACCTTTTTTTTTTGACAAATCTCATCTTTCATCCATCACCATCATCATCTCTCTCTCTTCTCTCGTTCACGCCACTCCTTCCTCCCCTCTCTTTTCTTTTTTGTTATGTATAAAATTTAAAAATAGATCATATTTTTTAGGACATAAAAATATGAATTATTTGTCACATGCCAAAATTTAACAAAATTATTATCAACAATTTTTTAATGAAAAATATTTAATAAAATTTTATGAATAACAAAATAATTAATTCCTAGAAACGGTAACACCATTTCTGGAAACAGTGATACTGTCTCTAGATTTAATGTTGCCGTTTTTTGAAATAGTGTCACCGTATTTCGAAATAGTGTCACCGTATTTTCAAACAGTGTCACCGTTTCTCGTAATATCACTATTATTTTGGAAATAGTGACTATTATTTTCGAATTAGTGAAATAGCGACTATTTTTTCAATTATAAAATTTGATTTTCACTCAAAAAAATATTTATGAAAGTAGTGGTTGTTTCTCAGTAATTAAATTAAAAGTTCATGGAACGATGGTTAAATAAACAAACAATAAAACAAAAAAATAATAATATATTTGGGGTTGTACTATCCACAAACCTCATTTTACTTCTCACACAGTCCTTGTTAGTTTATGGCCTTAGACTTCTTCAATTTATTTGATCCGACAGCCAGAAGCGAAATGAGTGTGTGGATAGCACAACCCTATATTTATTTGTGGGGTGAGAGGATAGAGGAGAGAGATAGAGAGTTGATGGTGATGGGTGAAAGATGAGACGGAGAGTTGATGTAATGGGTGAAACAGGAGAGAGAACATTAAAAAAAAAAGAAAAGAGAAAGATAGTGGTGACCGGTGGAGTGAGGGAAGGAGAGAGAGAGAGTGACGTGTGAGGGAGGGGGAGAGAGTGGTAGGGATGCGGAGGATCCGTGCATCAATCTTTTTTGGTTATTTTTTTTATGTAGTAATTTTTTTTTCATTAAATAAGGTTATTAGAGTGTTTTTTAGTTAAAATTTAAAATATTTATGTCATTTTCATTAGTTTTTTTAAATAAAATAAATAAATGAAAGGTCTTACATAATTACTCAATTAAAGTGCGGTATAGATGAAAATGAAAGTTTTTGTCTGCTTTGAAGCATTTCGTTTGTCATATATAATATTTCCTAGCGAGAAGAAATTAATGTTTGCAAGAAACATGTTTTGCGAATTAAAAAATGCCCTGCTATTAGTCCATATATATATTTCACATATGCATCGAGAGAAATGATGTCATTTTGAGCCTTATGATTAAGTTTTAGGGTTCGGAGTTTATGGTTTAGAATTTAACGTTCATACATCGATCATGTCATGAAAAGGAAAGGTCATGGCTCTTTGATATGATCAACTTCTGAGCCCAGCAAATGTTCTAATTAAGACTCAGCCGGCAAGAAAATTAGGAGAAGGGGGCTCGTGCTTGCAACTAGAAAATTTTGGAGTAGTTTGTTAAAACACAACTCTGATACCATGCATGTAGAAATAATATGAATTTGGATGATTTATTAAGTTGCATAAACCCTCTATATATTCAGCAAGCGCTTAAGCTACTCGGAAAAGGATTCCTTACCTAGAAGTACTGCAATCCGTGTGCTACAAGAAATGCGTGTGTTATTGGTGCTACACAAGTATTTTTTGCAAACAACGTATTTTGTTGAACGAAAACCCACACTTTTTGATTTTATATGTGTTAAGTAAACATAGAAAAAGTTAGAAATTAAAATGATTATAAAATTTTTTTTTAAGTAAATGCAAAGAAATAAAAAATTGAAAAGATTTTAATTTTTATTCGGATAATACTTGCATTCCCTCACGGAGGAATACACATATTTCACTTTTTTCGAATAACGTATATTCAATGTATAAATTTTATAATTGAAACTTTTCAACTTCTTAATTCTCATTTGAAGATCATCCCTACAAAAAATCATTCGTGTCATTCAAATATATGAAACAAATCGACATATTCATGATGAACCGTCTATTTATTTGATACATTTGAATGATTAAACAATCTCCGATTCGAATAATTTTTTGTAAGAATGATTTTCAAATCAATATTAAGAAGTTGAGTGGTTCCGATTATAGAGTTTGTACGATAAAAATACGTTGTTAATTTGCAAAACGCGGGATGTCCGTATTCCCCCATAGAAAGAACGCAAATATTATTCTTTTTATTCCATGCAAGTAAACATATCATTGAATTGGAGCATTTTTTGGTTATAGAATATCGTAGCTATATATAATTGAAAGGTACTGCAAAAGAAGTAATGTCGAATCAGTTTAGTTTAGGGTTCATCAATTCTAATCCATTCTAGGCATATTGTCAATCAGCAACTTGAGTCGTATCAATTTCTTTTGATTGTTTATCGTAATTCCTTATATAAGTATAAACCTATTGAACAAAGAATAACAACTTTGTTTTCTAAACTGAAG
Organism: Gillenia trifoliata; assembly: GCA_018257905.1. NCBI lineage: Eukaryota > Viridiplantae > Streptophyta > Magnoliopsida > Rosales > Rosaceae > Gillenia > Gillenia trifoliata. The sequence goes on along the minus strand of CM031081.1, from coordinate 15,790,164 downwards.
GGGAAAAGGATCAAAAGCTAATAATTAAGATTATACTAAGCTGTTAAGTCAACCGGTTATTTAATTGCGCCAGGTACGTTACGAGCTAATACAAAATGGATCAAAAGCTAAGAATTCTTACAAAACATGCAATTCTCCCCAATTCTACACTAAAAAAATAGATAGAATATTAATTCGAATAACCATTGTTTAATTGATAAACTAAAAAATTACAATTGGTTAACCATACGTACATTTAGCGCATTCCAACTGATTGATTCGCAATTGACTTGTGAACATATACTAGGATAAACCACGGAATCGGAATTCTGCTTTCGGTTGTGGTTATTATTTATTAGCTAAAGGGAGTCCTTAATTATATGCTTAAAAAGAAATTATAAATTCTTCTTATTTTATTTCTTTTTTCAGCGATATAAACTATTAATGCTATATTTGAATGGAAAACTTTAAAGTTCTATAGAATTTAGACTATATTTGGGAGAAATGTTTTTCAAAAAATTTAATGGAGAGACTTCAAAAATGACTGTATGCAATACATTTGAGAGAACGTTAAAATAGCACTTGAAATGTATCATTTTAAAAGTCCTTTACTTAGTTTCTTTTTGGTGTTTGGGTAGTAGCTTTGTAGTCCTTGGGTAGTTCATTGCTAGTATACTTACATTTTATTTATAATAATTGAATCTAAAATTCCTTAAAACTTTAGAAGTTCTCGTTTAAAAAGAGCCTCAAGTAACTGAAAACCCCAGTACATTCTTCCTGATGCAATTCTAGTAAGACTACTATAGAGTTTGGTTGCTAATAGACCATATGTTGTAGCTTGATAATCATGACCTAAATCCGCCTCTAGCTAGCTAGTTTTCTTCTCCATATGGATGGGGAAATAGATGTTGAAGATGATTAATTGAGATTATACTAAAGAGTTTACCTTCATGCAATCACATTCTTTTATCAAAAGTGGAATCTCTCTTTAAAAGCTCCCTGGCACTATATATTTATGTTGAACAAAATTATATTTATTTAGTGCTATATGATCTATATGCAGTACTTAGTTTTAGGGCTACTATCCCACAAAATAACGATATAGCTAGTGTGGATGTAAATTTCTGCCGGTTGATAAATTGACGAATCAGTACCTGCATAACAATAAAACACATTTGATCAAGGGCAAGACCATGTGCGCCACACAGGTGGCGGGAGCGGGAGGGGGAGGGGTATTTGGCCAATGGATATCCGATGCCTAAGTTAGTTTCTCTGAAAAGAGAGAGAGTTTAGTGTTTGATTGTGTAGCAAAAACTTACCAAAATGTGGTGGAGATTGAGATATTTATAGGAGGAGAGTGGCCGGCCATGGGGTGTAGGATTATACCACATGTCAGCTTCCAATTAGCCAGTGAATATTATCCACAGGATGGATGAAGAAATAATTGTCAAAGATATACTTAATAAAATAATATCTTGGAATTATCCCTGAAGAATCCTAATTAAATAGGATGTGAATTTTTTGAATAAAGGAATCAGTCTTCATATGGGAAATTAAGGGAGATAATTTAATAATTAGTTCCTCCTTAATTTCCTCATAATTATCTCCTTGCCAACAAGCAGCGGAGCTTGGAGAATCGTAGTCAGCAGCACAGGGAGTCTTCATGAGTGAGTAGCGCGTGTGGAATTCGACATTTAATAAGGGTAGTCTCACCAATAAAGAATATATGTCTATGTGTTAGCTTTACAATTTTTCAGATTATTTTTGGCTCCATAAATGTCCCCACACCTGTTGTGCTGCTATAGGGAGTGTTGCCAGTGTAGGAAACCTCAGTTGAGTAGAAATGCCAAGAATACTTTCCCTGTCTGCTTAGATTCTGAGCTTTACCTTGAAGCAAAAATTTGAAGGGTGATGGAATCTAAGAGCAACTATGATTTTATTTTTCTCTATAAATAGAGGGTTAAATAAACCTAGAAGTACTTTGTATTTCCACACAAGAAAAAGAGCAAATCGAAGGATATTTTCTAACCCCTCCCCTAATTTTCTATTTTGCTTGCCCCTTTGGAGAATCATTCGTCGTCTTCGTCTTCGTCTTCATTGCACCAAAAGTAAGAAAAAATTCGAAAACTTTTTTTTTTTGTTTTTTGTTGCTGATGCCATGGGCAGCTGTGATTGGGTGGACTAGGGTCCACGTGGCAAGAAAAGGAGGAGGGCACGGGCCTGTCAGGTGGCTCGGCAAGGTAGGGAGTCACAGGGCTGCTTGGCGTGACTCGAGCCACTAGTGAAGTTGCTGAGCCATCGAGCTTGGGCGTGACGGAGAGGAGGAAGGTAGCCCAGGTGGGCTTCTGTAGGTTGGGCCGAGAGCCTGGGGCATGCGCGTGGCAAAAAGGAAGGCTGGGCCTTGGGGCCTGCCGTGTTGGGTTGCGGCCTAGCTTCAATTTGGTATGAAAATATTCTACTCTTCAATACCTTCAATTTGATATAAGGATCGTTGAATTTAGTTAAGAAATGAAGAAGTCCGGCCAAAATTTCCAGTTTTCAGCAAACCAGACGGCGGCCGGCGGCAGCTACGGTGACTGGCGAGAGGTTGAAGACGATGGAATATTTCGTCACAGTAATGGAATATTCCTGGCGGCGTCAGCATATTCCGTTAGTTCAGGTATATTCTGTTAACTTTAACTGACGTCGTTAACTTTAACGGCGATGACGTCAGCAGCACATGCTACGACGTCAGCAAGCGCGTGGCGACATGTGCCAGTATCTGGAGACGCGTGGAGGCACGTGGCAAGTACTTCTCGGTGCGTCCAACCGTTTCTTGGCGCGGGGCGGCGGCGCACGGCGAAGGGAAGGCTTTCGGGTCCCGGAAATCATTTTTCAAGCCCGTTTTCGCTAAAATAATATTATTTTAGATTCTTTCTATTAAGGGTAGTTATTATTATTTTTGGGGATGTTTTTAATATTATTCTCTATTATTAAATAGGTCAACCTACGACTAGACGCTTTGAGGAACGCAACACCGAAGAGGATTATACTCCCGAGTACTTGTGAGTGGACTTTTGTTTTATTGAATAGTTTTTATGCTTACAAATATATATGGTACTGGTATTTCTATGATTTTAAATGATTTTGAAGCATGATTTTATATATTATGAAATAGTTTTGGAACATGGTTTTGGTTATGCATAAATGAATCGGTATTTGATACTTGATTTTAATGAGTATACCTATTTATGCAATGTTGGTGTTACAACCCGTCCCAAAATTTTATGTGAAATTACCAAAATACCCCTAGTGTAAATGTTGACTTTTGTTGACTTTTCGAGACGACTTGTGAAAATTTATTTCTTTACATATTCATGATGTACTCGTCGATATGAACGCGTGGACGCAAGCGGAACTCAATTCGGAGTTAAAACGAACGTTTTATGAAGCTTTAAAGTGTAGGGGCATTTTAGTAATTTTCACCCCGTAAGTTGGAATTAGGGTTTTTGGCTGGCTACTGTGCAGCCAATCCCCTCATTCTCTCCCACCCCGACCTCTCTCTCTCTCTCTCTCTCTCTCTCTCTCTCTCTCTCTCTCTCTCGGCCAACTTCACAAAAACCACCAAACCCTAGATTTTGGACAAATCACAAAACCATCAAACCGAGACACGAGACTATTGCCATTACGATCGTCTTGTCATTCTGGATGAGACTGTTATTTCAGAATCCCCAAACTCGAGCCCAATCGTCCAAACCGACGCCGGAATGAAAACAACAAACTGCCATTAAAGTTTATGTACAATCCCGACTTAGGTAAGCCTCGAAACCAATACCATTGGTTTTATTACATTGAGTAGGTTCAAATCGATATAAAGAACGTCGAATTTGGTGCAGTTTTGAAGGAGAACGGAATTAGGGTTTCCTGAAGCTTTCCGGCCAATTTCAGGCCATCTCCGGCCATTTTTCTGGCACCAAATTGGTATGAAAATATTCTACTCGTCAATACCTTCATTTTGATATATGGCACGTTGAATTTGGCCAAGGAATGAAGGAGTTATCAATTTTTGAAGTTTTGGGATTAAATAGGTATTTTTCCAGAAATTCCGGCGAACCAAACGGCGGAGGACGGTGCCGCCGGCGGCGGCTCTGGCGACCGGCGAGAGGAGGAAGAAGAAGGAATATTCCGTCAATGGTAACGGAATATTCCTGACGGCGTCAGAATATTCAGTCAAAAAGGTATATTCTGTTAAATCTAACGGCGCTGACGTCAGCAGGCGCGTGGCTGACGTCAGCCGCGCGTGGGGGTGGCATCATCAAGGCGCGTGCAACGCGTGGCGACATGTGCCGGCGCGTGGCGACACATGCCAGCGCGTGCCGGCGCGTGGCGACACATGCCAGCGCGTGCCGGCGCGTGCCAGCGCATGTCGGCACGTGCCGGCGCACGGCGGCTGTAGGGTTTTCGGGCTCCGAAAATAGTTTTTCGAGCCCATTTTCGCTAAAATAGTATTATTTTTGGAATATTTTTCTATAGGGCCTATATTAATTTATATTAGGGAGGTTCTAATTTTTTCCCTAATATTAAATAGGTAATTCTTCGGCGCCACACTTCGAGGAGGGCAACACCGAGGGAGATTTCACTCTCGATCACCAGTGAGTGGACTTTTGTTTTATTAAATGGTTTCCATGTTTTAAAATATTTATAATTTGGATAGTTTTATTATATGAAATGATTTTGAAGCATGAATTTATATGTTATGAAATGGTTTTGTGATATTATATATATATATATATATATATATATATATATATATATATATTTCTCAATATATATATATGTGCTTTATAAAATGGGTTTAAATGGTGATTGTGGTTTTGTACAAAAGTATGAATATATTTTATGAAATGGTTTATACTATGATCTCACTTATGCGTCAATGTATATTGGTATTTGATATATGATTTCGAGAGAAAATATTATTTTTGCGATATTAAATATTTGGGGATTATGAAAGGGATAGTGCTCCTTATATCTAAACACATGATATATATGTATGTTTTCAAACACACTTGGTATGTTTTCACTACGTTGTAGTACCGTCTCACGGCCGTAGGACAAGTCTCACATGTTTAGGTCACACGCACTGTACTCCAGGGGTATTGTCCGGTAAATACCTTAGTGCAAGCTTGTCTTAAGTTTATGTTTATAATTGGGGAAAAGGCCCCACTACGTTAGGACTCAGGTGTGACGCGCTAATGCGCAAGTGCTTACATGTGTGTGGTACTAGGAGTACAATTTAATTGAATATCGTAAAGTGCTTGTACGGGGATTGAGAGGCTGTTCCTCAACACGTACATGGGTGATTGCTTATATACCCTGTGTTGGTTTTCCTATATTTATATTATTGGTATATATGATGAAAGGACTATTGGAAATATGATTTGTTATCTACGGATTTTATATTGTTATATGTTTCCAGTTATACCTATAAACTACATTTTGACGTATACTACAGTAGTACGATTTTACAATTATACTGGATTTCAAATAGGGGGTTATTATGTTGAAAAGAGAAAGGTATTTCGAAAACTTTTATTTTTCGTCCACTCACACTTTTGTTTTTGCGCCCCCTTCAGGACCTAGTGATAGAGCATCTGGTGAAGTCGAGGCATACGAGTGGCAGCTCTGATTCTATCCCCGACCATGTAGGGATTTATTATTCTTGTTCAGTTTCTTTAATAATATCCATCCCTGTTATGGATAGAGATTCTAGGAACTTGCTTTATTATTTTGTTTCCACTGATTCAAATTAGTACGCTCTGAACCTTGTGCATATTGGCCTTAAATTTCGCAAACTTTATGTCAATGTAATTTACGTAAACCAAGTGTTGTCATGCATTTAAAGGCTTCGTCACTTACGAGTGTCGACCAGCACGCCCAAACTCGGTATCCACGTGGGTATCGAGGGTGGGGTGTGTCAGTTGGAGTATTTGTGAAATTATGAAGTTTAAGTTATACCTTATTTATAAACATGATGTATATATGTATGTTTTCAAACACACTTGGTATGCTTTCACTACGTTGTAGTACCGTCTCACATGTTTGGGTCACACGCACTGTACTCCAGGGGTATTGTCCGGTAAATACCTTAGTGCAAGCTTGTCTTACATTTATGTTTATTTTTGGAGGAAGGCCCCATGACGTAAGGACTCGGGTGTGACGCGCTTATAGCGCAAGTGCTTACATGTTTGTGGTACTAGGAGTACAAATGGATTGATAACGTAAAGTGCTTGTACGGGGATTGGGATGAGGTTCCTCATGATCAACACGTACATGGGTGATTGCACATATACCCTGTGTTGGTTTTCTTTGTTATACTTATTAAACTATATTGTAGTATGACTTTTGGAAATACAATTGGCTCATTACGATTTATACTTTGAGATCTATTTTTCAGCTATTTATAAAGTATGATTTGACATATACTATGGTAGTACGATTTTATACCTATACTGATTTTCAAACAGGGGATTAATATGTTGAAAAGAGAAAAGGGTTTAGAAAACTTTATTTTTCGTCCACTCACACTTTTGTTTTGCGCCCCCTTCAGGACTTAGTAGCGGTGCATCTGGTGAAGTCGAGGCATTTGATTTGACAGCTCTGAACTCTTCCCGACAATGTAGGGATTTATCTTTCATTTAGTTTCTTTAATAATATCCATCCCTATTATGGATAGAAATTTTAGGAGCTGGACACTATCTTTTATTTCCGTTGCCTTATATTAGTCATGCTCTAAACCTTGTGCATTTTTGTAATAATTTCCGCAAACTATTTGACGGTTAAATTTTTTTTTTTATTTAAGTGTTGTCATGCATATAATGGCTTCGTCACTTACGAGTGTCGGCCAGCACACCCCAAACTCGGTGTCCACGTGGGTTTCGAGGGCGGGGTGTGTCAAGTCTAACGCCGCCTTGCAGAGGTGTCGCAAAGATCTTGCACATGAATGCATCGTTGCTTCTGTGAAAGACCATCACACTTTGGTAGTGCTTAAGGTACCTTTCGAGATCCTCGTCTCTTTTGAACAGGGTGAAATGTGGCATGTCGAACTTTGCGAGGTGGCTTCATCTGCTCGATCTCATCAATTAACGGTGACTGCCCAGGTTGATCACATCTCATCTGATGGCCTCATCTCGAATCCCGATATGTTGGAAATCGCGCAATAGCTCAGCGGTACGTTTCTCTATCTGCTCCTCAATTTGCCTCTGCTGGGGTTATGGTTCCTCCAATTGCTCCTGGTGGCGGTTTGCAAGTCTGCGCTGCCTCCGATGACGGTTTTCATGTTCGCGCTTTGGATGTGGGGCAGACTGCTTGTCTCTGGCAGGTGAGTGAACAATTTGTGATTGTGCTCGGCGCACAGTGCCAAAGACTTTAAATCGGCCTGGAGATCTTCCTAGTGCCCAAGCTGCTTGCTTTGCTCAAGATCGAGAGGAATTTCTTACGAGCTTTGTCGTGCACGATGTCCACATCTAAGATCAAACTCCATATGTCTTTCTGAAAGCGGACCCAACCATGAGTGCACGTTTTCTTGTGAGCCAAGCCGAGAGTGAACGTCTCTTTGCCTGTGAAGACGGGAATGAACGTGGCCTCGGGGGGCGAGTCAAGAGTCCACACTGCCTGAACGCTCGGTTCGAGATTGGTTGAATGGCTACTTGTTAGGGTGTCGTTGGAATGAAACCTCGTTGTCAACCCACGTCTTGTTTTGGGACAAGTCGTTTGCTACCCGCTGCATCTCAATGTGTTCGAAGAGGTGACTCACGAGAGTGGTCTGCTGCGCAAGTGCACTACTAAAGTCTGGGACCTGTCGGGCCATTTTGAATCGCCACTGGTTGCAGAGAGACTGGGATGGTCATTGTCGCCACAAGTAGTAGAGGTGTAGAGGACGGTTGGAGCGAAGTTTGGGCCAAACTGAGTTGAATTCGCCTGAAAATGGGACTGAATTGCCCCCGGTTCAACCCTCGGTTCGCCTATCAAGCGGTCAGTTTGGTGAGAACCTGATCCGGTCTGGAGACATGGGCCCAGTTCGGTAGAATCGGCTTGGAGGTCGGTCTAAAGCAGCAGGTCAAGGTTGGAATGCGTTGGGCTCGTAAGAAAAAGGCTTGGGCCTCCTGCCCTGGGCTGGTTGCGCCTGCAGATGCTACTTCCTTGCTTTGGGCCTGCTGGCTTTAGGCTACACCTCCTGTAACAATTGTTGCTACCGCCTGGGCCTACATGGCCTTGGTCTCCTCATGGGCCTCTTACTCTAGGGATTCACTTGGTGGATGTTGTGCACTTTGCTCCAAATTGAATCTTGAAGAATGGCGAAGCAGAGCTAAGATTCCTTCATTGATTCCGCGATTTCTTCCATTCCTTTGAAGGTAGGATGTTCCATTCCTCGTGGTTTTAGAACTTCCCGCCATATTTTCTAAGAACAAATCCAAGCACTTAAAAAAGCCGAGGATTGTATGAGAAAATAGAAAAGAAAAATTTCAAGAAACGATGCAAGAGGTTTGTAGATATTTTCACTCAAACGCTCTCAATGAAAGCACCAATTTGTGGATGCAAATTTCTGTCGGTTGATGACTTCACCAATACGCACCTGTAAAACAATAAAACACATTTGATCAAGGCCAAGACCACGCGCGCCACACAGGTGGGAGGGGGGGTTTGCCCAATAGATCTTCGATGCCTAAGTTAGTTTCTCTGGAAAGAGAGAGAAATTTTAGGGCTTGATTGCATAGCAAAAGCTTACCAAAATGCGGTGGAGATTGAGGTATTTATAAGAGGAGAGTGGCCAGCCATGAGGTGTAGGATTACGTTATATGTCAGCTTCCAGTTGGCCAGTGAATTTTATCCATAGGATGGATGGAGAAATAATTGCCAAAGATATATTTAATAAAATAATATCTTGGAATTACCCCTGGAGAATCCTGTTGTGGATAATATTAATATGTGATAAATGTGATTGTGTAAATCCTAGGTAGATATGGATTGGGATATTCTGATATCCTAAATATTACATTCCTATTATGATTGTACTTGTTTCACTATAAATAAAGGCACTTGACATGAGGAATATGTACTACAATTCCTCAAGCCCTTCTCTCTTTCTCTCTATTTTTCTCCTTTGCCTCACCCTCCAATAAAATAGGCCACAACACGTTATCAGCACGCTCCTAACGCTGCGGAATCTGAAGGGCTTTCCTCTGCAACCAAATTGTTCAACCATTATCATCAGCAATCCAAGTTCTTCTAATACACGGTCTCGATTGTCAATATTTTTTCAGCCCTGATTGCATGAACCTTCACCATGATGCATGAACCCAATTTGCTGCATTTAACGAATTATTGATCTTCTGCAAATATTGTGTTCACATCTACATTTAATATATCTGTCATATATTAAGTGAATTGGTGATTGTGTGAACGAAGGAAAAATTAGGGTTTTTTTCTAATTTTTTTGCACTTTTTTGCAAAAAACACAAAAATTGTTTTTCTGAAAATTTTTTTTCGTTTTTTTTTTTAAAAAAAAAAACCTTACGCTTAGCTGAGCCGGAGCCGACCTGCAGTCGAGTCACGGCTCCAAATAAGCCGACCCCCCAAAACCAAACGACGCCGTTTCGCGCGTCCCCTTCCTTGGCCAAGCCCCGTCGCCTGGATCGGCCTGCAGCCCAAATCCACAGCCACCATCACCGGTTTCTGGGATTCCCAGAAACCTCCGACGACCTGTAGATGTCCCTGGTGATTTCTCCGACCCAAAACCTCGTCGTTCCCGACGGTTTTTCACCGAGATTCCAGTCGAATCTTGTCGGGTTTTTCAAACCTCACCGATTTGTTGGGTTCTCGACATCGAGAACTTGAATTCTCCATCGCCTCTGGTTTCCTGACTGAAACTGAGGCTCGTCTTGCCTCTGGTCCTTTCCCGTTTCCCGGCGACATCACCTGAAACCACCACCAAGACACCTAAGGCCGTTGGGCCTTCCTGGTCTTGCCTCGGCCTGCTCAAACCCACGGCCCTTGTTGGGCCAGCCCATTCCTTCATTCTAGCCCTGTCGGGCTTGGGGCTTACAGCCCACTTTCACTTCAACCCCTGATGGTCTTTGGGCCTGCAGCCCACATGTTACAACCCGTTTCAAAATTTCATGTAAAATCACCAAAATACCCCTAGTGAACAAATGTTGACTTTTGCAGAACTCAACTTGGAATTAAAATGAATATTTTACGGAACTTTAAAGTTCAGGGGCATTTTAGTAATTTTATGCCCTTAAGTTAATTAGGGTTTATTGGGTTTTGACCTAGCTGCTGTGCAGCTATCCCTCTCTCGCTCCCCGACCTCACTCTCTCTCCCTCCCACTGTCTCACCCTCGACCAAACATACAAACACACACAAAAACCCTAGAATTGGATTTATCACAAAATCGTCGAAACACCAACCAAGACCATAGCCATTGCGATCGTCTCATCGTTCTCGACGAGACTGTGATTTCAGAATTCTCAAACTCGAACCAAATCGGCCAAACCGATACCGGAACGGAAACGACAAACTGTCCATCGAACTTTCTTACAACCCCGGCCTAGGTAAGCCTTGAAACCATTTCCATTGGTTTGATCACATTGAGTAGGTTCAATTTCATACAAAGAATGTAATTTTTGGTGCAGTTTTGGAGTAGAACGGATTTAGGGTTTGTCCGAGAATTTCCGGTCAATTTCAGGCCACTTCCTACCATTTTTCCGGCCCAAAATTTTTAATGAAAATATTCTAATCTTCAATACCTTCAATTTAATATATGGATCGTTGAAATTGGTTGAAGAACGAAGAAGTTATGGATTTTTGAAGTTTGAAATTATTTCAGCAAACTTTTTCCAGATTCCAGCGAACCAGACGGCGACCGGCGAGAGGTTGAAGGAGACAGAATATTCCATCAGTTAAGGTATATTCTGTTAACCTTAACTGACGCCGTCAAGTTTAACGGCACCGATATGACATCAGCAACGTGTGCAGCCACGTGCCAACGCGTGGCGACACGTGCCAAAGTGTGGAGACGCGTGCCAGCGAGTGGCAAGCTTCTCCCGACGTGTCCGACCGTTTCCAGGGCACAGCGGCAGGAAGGTTTTCAGGTCCCGGAAATCATTTTTCGAGCCCGTTTTCACTAAAATAATATTAGTTTTAGATTCTTTTTATTAAGGGTTATTACTATTCATTTTAGGGATATTTTTAGTATTGCTCCGTAATATTAAATAGGTATTCCTACAACTAGGGGCTTCGAGGAACGCAACACCGAGGAGGATTATACTCCCGAGTACTTGTGAGTGGACTTTTGTTTTAATAAATGGTTTTTATGCTTTGAGATATTTATGATATTGATATATGCATGTTTTTAAATGATTTTTGAAGCATGATTACATATGTTATGAAATAGTTTTGGAACATGGTTTTGGATATGCATAAGGATATTGATATTTGTTCTACTTATGGAACGTTTGGATAAATTGTGAAATTACGAAGTCTAAGTTATTCTTTATTTATACACATGATGTATATATGTATGTTTTCAAACTCACTTGGTATGCTTTCACTACGTTGTAGTACCGTCTCACGACCGTAGGACAAGTCTAACATGCTTGGGTCACACGCACTGAACTCCAGGGGTATTGTCCGATAAATACCTTAGTGCAAGCTTGTCTTACCTTTATTTTTATTATTGGGGGAAGGCCCCACAATGTAAGGACTCGGGTGTGACACGCTGATAGCGCAAGTGCTTACATGTGTGTGGTACTAGGAGTACAAATGGAATGATAACGTAAAGTGCTTGTACGGGGATGGGGATGAGGTTCCTCAACACGTACATGGGTGATTGCACATATACCCTGTGTTGGTTTTCTTTATTATACTTATTGATCTATTTTGTGGTATGACTTTTGGAAATATAAATGGTTCTTTACGAATTATACTTTGAGATCTACTTTTTAGTTATACATATAAAGTATGATTTGACATATACTATGGTAGTATGATTTTATACCTATACTGATTTTCAAACAGGGGGTTATTATGTTGAAAAGAGAAAAGGGTTTAGAAAACTTTATTTTTCGTCCACTCACACTTTCTGTTTTGCGCCCCCTTCAGGACTTAGTAGCGGTGCATCAGGTGACATCGAGGCATTAGACTGGCAGTCTGAATTCTTCCTGACAATGTAGGGATTTATCTTTCTTTCAGTTTCTTAATAATATCCACCCGTAATGTGGATAAGATTTTAAGAGATTGATTTGAACTCTTATTCCGTTGCATATTCTTAAACGCTCTAAACCTTGTGCATGTTGAACTTAATTACTATTGAGTTTATTTTAAACGAGTGTTGTCATGATTATTATGGCTTCGTCACTTACAAGTGTCGGCCAGCACGCCCCAATCTCGGTGTCCACGTGGCTTTCGAGGGCCGGGTGTGTAACCACACCTCTTAGCTGGCCTGCAGTCTAGCTCCTTCCTGGTTGGGCCTGCAACTCCAACCCTAGCCCGCGTAAATTATTTGGGCCATGATTTTCACACCCCATAGGCCCTGTAGATCTACGTTCATCTACCTGTTCACGATATATATGTTATTTTTTTTATTTTTTGTTCTATATATATTGCGTTTGCTTGCAAGTATCCATGAACTTGAAGTTCATAAATTTGAACCCGAAGTTTCGAATAAGTGCCATGAAACCCGAAGTTTCCTTAAAAATTAAATACCCATGAAACCAGTAGTTTTCATGAAAATTTAAACCAAACAATGTCTTAGAACCCGGATGTTCTAACTTTTATGATTATGGAGAATTTATTTCCCATAAGCACCAACCACAATCTTATTCCCTCCATCCAGTGGATTTTCAAACCGTAACACGTTCGACTTCACTAACATGGAAGTTTCTAGCAAAAACTACTTTATGTGGGCACAAGTTGTAAAGCTCCACTCGACTACCGAGAAGCTAAGAAATATTGAAGCCAACAATGACGTGGATAGAGCTAAATAAGCCTCCATCATGATCTTTATCCGAAGACTTATGCCTGAAGCATTGTATATGGAAGTACCTCGATGACGAGGATTCCATGGCTCTTTGACTCGCTCTATGGACAGTTCTAATCATGCAAAGATGATCTTGCCTGAAGCGAGACATACCTTGCCCGAAGCAAGACATATCTTGCCTGACGCAAGACATGATTGAACCCCATCCGTGAATAAGTACAATTATGAAGTTTATAGAATCCGATTGAATTTTCTCATCCTTCCATGCCTCTAAGATGCTCTTGAAGAAGCACTGTAGAGAGCGGAGGTTCACTAAGTTTTCGGATCTGATTACTACCACATTGCTCATTGAAAAGCACAACAGTGAAAGCGCCACCCCAGCGATTCGGCTGGGAGGTACCGAACGGTATAGACCTAGCTTCGGATGGAGCCTATCGAATGGTATAGACCCAGCTTCGGCAGAGTCTACTGAACGGTATAGACAACTTCGGCTGAAGTCTACCGAATGGCATGCTCTGTCTTGACAGAGGTGTACCGAACTATGGCTCTGCTTCGGCAGACGCCTACCGAATCTACTCATCCTTCTTCGACTGGAGAGTACTGAATAATGGTAGAATCAGGGTCAACCAAGGGGGTGGCATCACGACCAAACACGTGATCTCTTGGCAACTAAGACCCAAAACATCAAGAATAAGGGACAGTATTCCCAAACCTCAACCGTGCAAAAATCTACTTCCGTTTTGATGAAATAGATCATTGGTTATGCACTTATTTATGCCCCTACCAATGTTGTTGAGGAGTACCATTCCCGTAGTCAATCTGTGAGACCAATTTTGGTTCACCTAACACATATGGAAAAACAGAATTTTGACATGGAAGGCCATGTTGGCCGAAACCCCTATCTTTTGGTTTAAAGTTTTGAACAATTTTTCCTTTTTGTTTGGATGATTGTTTAGTGTTTGTTTTAGTTATGGATATTATTATGGATATTGTCCTCGAATATGAGTTAATTGAATCATGTTTCTTATACATATGACCAAATTCAATTAACATGTGATAAGGTATAAATGTGGGGAAGTTAGTTGTCTGGATGAATGTGCTACTATGCACACTAACTTCATACCTAAATCACCCCTTTAGCAACGAATTCAGGTCTACCTAACTTGATTAAGGACATTGGCACTGCTACTCGTTGTATTAATGGTACTGAATTACCATTAAGGAGCTTTATATTCTCCGTTCTAGAAGAACGTCACTGAGTTATAAGGATATTCGAGAGAACAATGATCATGAAAACCACTGTAGAAAATAGAGTGAAGTATTTTTGCATCACCTCCAAAATATGAAGCCTGAAGCTATGTTTTGGGGCTAATGGGCTGCCTCCCAACTGGGACATGCCACATATAGGCTGGCCTGGAGCTGGGTGATTCAAGCAGTTCACTTGCTTTGGCACGACTGCTCGTTGGGGAAATTATATTTTTATATCATCCCTAGCAAAGCTACTACATAACCTTTTTTTCACAGTGGATCAAAGGGAATAATGTGGACTCATCCAACCAAAAATGTGGACCATGTAAATATGATTTTTGGTAGATATATCGACACAATGGTCACATGTTTGTCCACACACATTGCTGCCAAACTCCTAGCAATTTCTTACTTAAGGGCTCACCACCCTAATTATCCCATAAAGTCTAGAAGACTGGATAATGCCGGAGAGTTTATATCGACGAGTTTTCGATAAAGTATAGCATGTCTTTTGGGTTTCAAATTGAACATTGAATTCCCCATGTTCAAACCCCAAACAGCCTCGCAGAAGCAATCATAAATTAAGCGCATTATCAATTGATCGCCAGGACCTTGATGAAATGCACCAAGCTTTCGATTTCTGCCTAGGGCTATGCAATCTTATATGCAGCCATGTTGGTCCACCTGAGGCCTATTGCTACTCAATACCTTTTAGCGTTAGAGTTGGTTACTTGGTACGAACCTAATGTTTCGTATTTGCGCGTTTTGGGTATGCACCTTATGCCATATTGCGCCGCCGCAATGTACCAATATGGGTCCTCAAAGAAGGATGTGAATCTTTGTCGATTGCGATTCTTCTTCAAATTAGCCTTTTAGAGCCCTTGCACGCGATCTCTTTACCACCAGTTTGCGGATCGTCAGTTCGATGAGATAGTCTTCCTGCTGTTAGAGGGAGATAAGAACGTCAACGTTTCTGAAGAACGCCGCAAATTATCATGGACGTCCCCACTATGTCTCATCTCGATCCCTGTATTCTAGATTCCAGAGTGTTACTCCAGACGCTTTCTCTGATCTATCTAAAGTGACGAGATCACATATACCAGCTGCAAACATGCCTGTAAGGATAGACGTACGTAACGGACGTCGAGTCAACATCCCCGAAGGGTGTGCCGCCACTGAATGACGGTTGGTCGCCCCTGTTGGACGGCCTGGTACACCGGCGGCTAGCCAATCAATCTGTTCTAGGCTTGAAGCGCGACAGATCACTCAGTTCGAAGGATTCACCTCCCTAGAAGTGGAGAAACATGGCACAAAACGAATCCCTTCCTCATTCGCTATCTCAACCATTCCACCTTATGAAATTAATCCAGATTATCCCGAGACCTGTAGTCTTGGTTCATTATGCATGTATGGATGAGTTATGGAATTGGAATGAGATTATCATCAATGATATTCACATATATGGTAGCTACCAAAAATAGTGAAAAGTGACGACTTCGAACTGTGTTCCGTTAATGAATGTCGACGTAGACCCGATTGGTCAAACTGGAAACAAGCAATCCAGGTAGAACTTGATTCACTTGCGAAACGTAAAGTGTTTGGGCTTGTAGTTCCTACACTTCCACATGTGAAGCCCGTTGGCTACAAGTGGGTTTTCGTAAGGAAGCGTAATGAGAATAATGAAATAGTGCGATACGAGGCACGCCTTGAGGCGCAAGGTTTCTCTCAACGCCCTAGGATTGATTACGAGGAGACTTATTTCCCTCATAATGGACGTCATAATGTTCCGCTACCTTATCAGTTTGGTAGTTTTCTGAAAAAACTGAATATACAGCTTATGAACGTGGTTGTAACGTATCTATAGAGATCATGATACGTAAATCTACATGGAAGTTTCTGAAGGACTTTCATAGACTGATTGAAATAGTTCTATACACATAACACCCTCTCTATTGAGTTGAGGCGTTCACTTTACGGATTGGAACAATCCTAGCGGATGTGGTATACCCGTTTAAATGAATATTTGATCAGTTAGGGATATGTGAATAAACTCTGCCCCTGCGTGTACAAAACCGAATTTGTTGGAGTTACAGTCTATGTCGATGACATAAATCTCACTTAGACTCTGGAATAGCTTCAGAAAACTGCCTGGCACTTGAAGTTGGAATTTGGATGAAAGATCTTGGGAAAACTCATTTCCGTATCGACCTGAAGTTTTGAGCATAGTTCAGATGGTATTCTGATCCACCAGTCGAACTACACCCAGAAGGTGTTACCTTTGAGTACACCCATGACCATTCATACGCTAGATGCAAATGAGACTCTTGAAAAGGTTGTGGAACCTAAAGTTCTATATCTAAGTTCAATTAGCGCTTTATTGTACTTAGCTTATTGCATTAAGCATGACATCTCCTTGGTTGTTGATCTTTTGGTAAGATACAACACTGCGCCTACATGCTACCACCAAATAGGTGTTAAAGATGTTTTTCCGTTACTACGGATTTGGGCTTATTCAATCCCTACGCATCTCAGAATTAACCACAACCCCTTGGTTATCGGAATGATGTCTACCTTGTGGGATACGCTGACTCAAACTATCTGTCTGTTCCGCAATATCTTGGAGGTCAACCAAATAGACCTTAGTTGTGACGTCTTCAAGCTCATTGCCATACACGAAGCCACCCGTGTACATGGGAGCATATTCGAAGCACCTCTAATTTTTCATCCTTCGTTAAGTCCCAACGACGATCTATGAAGACAATGACGCATGTATCGACCATACCATAACATGATACATCCAAGAAGTCAACACCAAGCATATTGCGTCTACATCACATCAGCATGAGCATCAGAAGATTGAAGTCAAGCAGATTCGATCCGAAGACAACCTTGCCAACCTCTTCACGAAGTCACTACCGAAGAAGCTTGTTCGAGGATTTGGTATGTGCAAATTTTCTCATTTGCAACGCTTGTAGTTCTCAGGGGGAGTTTTGTCGAACTAAGGGGGAGTATCCTAAAGTATACTCACTTGACCTTAATGTACTCTTTTTTCCTACGATCAGGATCATTTTTCCCATTGGATTTTTGTTGCCTGACTAGGTTTTAATGAGGCACCCATTCTGGGCTGGTCATACCCTTGTGTGTTTTCTTACTACTTACGTCTTGAAGATGTTAAGTATCGACATTGCATTAACTCACTTTTCTCCTTAGACTATGGGTTTTAACCCTCATTGGGTTTTACCATAGCCAGGTTTTGTGATAATTTTTACTTTTTTTATATGCAAGTTCCCTATATGAGACTCGCATGTGTTCTCTATCGTGCCTACGAGACGACTTCATCAACTATCTCTACATCATCTTGAAGATCTGATGCGATATCTACTTGAGTATTTGCACAGTCAAGGGGGAGTGTTGTGGATAATATTAACATGTGATAAATATCATTGTGTAAATCCTAGGTAGATATGGATTGGGATATTCTAATATCCTAAAGATTACATTCCTATTATGATTGTACTTGTTTCACTATAAATAAAGGCACTTGGCATGAGGACTATGTACTATAATTCCTCAAGCCCTTCTCTCTTTCTCTCTATTTTTCATTTTTGTCGCACCCTCCAATAAAATAGGCCACAACAAATCCTAATTAAATAGGATGTGGATTCCTTGGATAAAGGAATCAGTTAAGGGAGATAATTTAATTATTAGTTCCTACTTAATTTCCCCATAATTATCTCCTTGCCAACGGGCAACGAAGCTTGGAGAATTGTAGTCAGCAACGCATGAAGTCTTCATGAGTGAGCAACTCGTATGGAATTCGTCATTTAATAAGGGTAGTATCTCCAATAAAAAATATTTGTCCATGTGTCAACTCCACAATTTTTCAAATTATTTTTGACTCCACACCTAAGTATAAGCAAAGGATTCTGAGTATCGCGTAATGTGATGTGAGAACGTTGAAGTAGGGAACTCATTGGGTCGATGGAAACTTGGTTAAAGATTTTCTTTGAACGTGATATATAGGATAAGTGACATGAATCATCTAATTAATCATGTGATCAATGGCATCAGTAGTGTGATTATTAATGTATTTTATGGCTTCATTAGTGTGATTATTACTGTTTTTATTTATTTATTTTATAAAATTAATATGGTTGTTATTCGTTTATTATTAAACTGATCTTGTACGTCATCGTATCAAATTATTTTGTGTGTAAGGCATAAATTAAAGTCATTGCGTTGGATCATTAGCTATTTGACCATTGCAACTTTAAAAAGTAGTTCTTGGTGTTTGACCTATACATACCCGATTAACAATTGGATTAGGGGTTAGGCTGTATTAATTATTGTTTTAGTGGTCATTAGTATGATATTTAATGTGAAAATATGTTGCACACACCCATACCTTTTATCAATGCTCTCCTTTTTGTATACTTTGTGATTACTAATCTTATTGCTTCACAATAGTTGAAGGACGTAGTCGTCGTGATTCGCTTTCGGTTAAAATTAGAGAAGAACTTTATAATCAGCGTATTAAAATCTATTAGAAAAGTGAATGATGGGGTTTAAGTGTTTCTAGGTTATGCTTTAAAGAAGTCAAAGGCATGCATTACTATATATGTTAAACTAGTTATTTTGTGTGGTACCTAAGCTCATGTGGTGGAGAAATTCTCTTTTGCAATCCATGACACTACGTGGCAACTATTTAATAGACAAATTGAATACATGGCAATCATATATGTCAAGTGCTACTATGGCAATATATTTGTTCAAGAGAGTTTATCTTCATGTGGTGAGAATGAAATAAGTAGTTAGAATTTTCAATTATAATTGGCTCGGAGTTAGATTCCATCCCATTCATGTACTAATTAGAGTTGATGCCTTCCATTATTTATAGAGTGCTCAAACACTATTGGGGATAACGGCTTAAGCAAAATAGCACACTACACATTTCATCGTCCAGAAAATCCGTTTAAACATTTTATTTTTGTTCCTTTCTCTTCCACTGTCTCTTACTTCCTTGAGCTTGTCCTTCGCTTTGTCATTTGAACCGGCTCTAGTTTACAGACTCTAGACATTACATAAGTTAATTACATGTACTATATCACGTATAACAAGAGTGGTGTTATCCACACATTTTTTTTTACTTTTTACACACTCCTCTTAATTTTCGATCAACAAATTTAATGAATTGAAGAAGATCAAATGACAAAAAATAACAAAAGGTGTGTGAGAAGTAAAAACGAGTGTGTGGATAGCATCAACCTATAAAAAATATCCTTGTAATAATTAATACCTATATAATGCTATTAGTAATCATTAAACAATGCACGATGCAGGTAAAAAAAGTTATTTTGTTCAATTATTCCTCTTAGTATCTTTTAGTTAATTATATAGGATTAACTGGCAACATAAACACACTACAAGAAAAGTTGACAATGATCACTAATATTAGTTGTACAGAATGAGGTGGATAAAGCCTTAACAGTGGCTAAGAAGGTGGGTAAAGGCGTATCCACTCTCTTAATCACTGTTAAGGCTTTACCTACTTCATTCTATACAACTAATATTAATGGCTATTGTCAACCTTTTTTGTAGTGACACATGTATAGCACATTAAGGCTAGAAAATATGTTACATATAGCCGACCAATTTAAAAGAATAAAAGCATAATGAACAATGAAATTTATACAGAGCGTCGATCTATAAAGTAATGAAAGAAGAACCTTACCCCTTTGAGGACAAACCTTCTATCCTTAAGAAAGATAAGAAATACCCGCTTTGTTATATATATATATATATATATATATATATATATATATTGCATGTTAATCCTTCAGCATCTAAAACCTCATGTTTTATCAATTGGCCTTTTACCTTTAACATATGTGGACAGATCGATCATCGTTAATTCTTAATCGGCCAACGATGAAAGAGAAGCAAATAGATTTATTTCCAAAGAAAATGACATTAATTTGTGAGTGTCTTTACCAAAAAGAGAAAAACAAATAGTAAGTGGCCTTACCTAGTAGCATACAAGAATCATCCACACTATCAGACGTAGCTAGCAAACTTTTCCAACGATTCCACGCCAAAGAAATATGTGTGTGTGTGTATATATATATGTGGAGGATAGGGGACACATTTTTTGACACTTTTTCTCAATCTTTAGATATAGTTTAATTCAACGGTTTCTAAGTAAAACTTAACTTGTTCTTGTTGACATGGCAATGACATGGAAGTAAATGAAAAAAACTAATTCAAGTAATTTTATTTTCACCAAAAAAAAAAAGTCAACTATCCTTCTACTTCTATGCCTTATCTTTCAATCTCTAGATTTCTGAAACCCTCTCTGCCATAGATAATTGATTACTATATATATATGCATTGAAACCAATAGATTTAAAATAAATAAATAAACATGAGAGTAGGAATTAATTTTACAAGTGGTTATGGTTTCAACTCTTGATTGCAAGAGAACCATTTAAAAATTACAAGCGATATGACTTGTTCATCAAAACCCTAAACCCAAAGTCATGACAAACAAGATTCCAACGTCTTCACTACACACTACTTTGATTCAATTCATACAAAATTTTGAAGCACACAAAGAATATCAAGCTATCACTCGATCTCTTGAAATTTTTTGTTAAGTAAACAAAATTAAATCTTAAGTCTCCATTCTTGGTATTTTTAGGTGATGAATTAGGTTAGTAAAACTTTGATATCTTCAATTTCACATAGTACTAAAGTTGTAATGATCACTTTTTTTATTTCTTTTGGTCAAATTCTTATGAAAACTTTAACCAAATTTGGTTGTTCTGGGCAATCACGAAAGCAATGGAGGTCTCTCCCTCCCTCCCACGTTTTGCAGATTTTATAGTTTTTTTTTCTCCCAATTTTCATCTTTGCTTATTTATTTATTTTTTATGATTATTTATAATCCATGTCATAATTTATGTCATTAATTGATTGAAATCCTCCACATCACTTTTAATTAGGTCCATTAGATGTTATATAAGATCTAAAAGCTACAAAGGAGTATAAAAATGTTTGTCAAAATTTTTGTCCATTGATCATATTCCATATATATACATATACATATCTATATCTATATGACTTAGCAGGCTCTCAAACATATTCTACAACATTTATAGAAGAAAAATACTAATGTACTAAAAATAAGGGAGCTTACCTATCACTAGTAGAAAAAATGGCTTGGGCGGCAAAACTTTGGTCGACGAAAAATTATTCGTCGCCCAAAATGACTATGGGCGACGAAAAAACCATGTCGTCGCCTAAAGCGAGTTTAGGCGACAAAACTTTAGGCCACAAAACTTTTAGTCGCCTGAAGGAACTTAAGGCAACAAAACCTAAGGCGACGACAATTTTTCGTCGCCCATATTACTTTTAGGCGACAAAACCATAGGCAACAAAAAAATTCGTCGCTCAAAAGTGAAATAGGCGACGAATAAGATTATTCGTCGCCCAAAAGATGGAAAACTGGCGCCAAATACCTTATTTGGCGCTAACTTTTTGGGCGACGAATAGTATTCGTCGCCTTAAACACTTTGAGCGACAAATTTTTGGTCGCCCAAACTTTGGACTATAGGCGACGAATATTTTGTATTAGGCGACGAAAAATTTCGTCGCCCAAAACCTATCAGCTTTTACACACCCATTTCTACCCGAGAGGCAGTTTTTGCAGAAAAAATCTGCAAGCAGCGAATCTGAACTACCAAGCGAAAATTATGAAAGTGACGACGACGATGTGTATTGTATTTCTGATTCAGACTAAGTTTGGAAGAGCTGAAATTATAATTTAATAAATTTTGTTGGGTTCATACATTGAAGTTGTAACTTGTAACATTGTAAATTCCTAAGAAGAGACATTGAAAAAATAAATACTTGATTTTCCTAGGAAAAAAAAAAACTTATTTGTTAGTTGCGGTAAAGGAAATGGAACTATAGCTTTAGGCGACGACATATATTCGTCACCCAAAGATGGCTCAGGCGACCAAAAATAATTCCGGGAGACTGGAGAGTATGGATAATTGTTAACTGTAGGATATGATTGATGACTGGGAGACTGGAGAGTATGGATAATTGTTAACTGTATTTTGTTGTGGACACTGCGTAAGAAGTTGGCTATGAACCAAAGAAGTTTTCTTGTCTTGCATCTCCTTTATCTTGGTGATAATGGCTTTTCGATGATCAGTCTTTTGTTATTGGTTTGTGTTTAAAATGCTCTAATTTTATTTCTTGTTTGTTTTTCCTGCTTTGCTTGTCTTGAACTTTGGTTTTGGGGTGGATTGCCTTTGTATGTCTTATTTCTGCACCATCTTATAAGCCTGAAGTACTTACTTTGTACTTCACTTTCTGTCTTGATAGTTTTTTCTTCTCCTTCTATTTAAGTTCTGAAATTTTATCTGTGAGGAAAGAATCTTATGGTGGTTCACAAGTTGCAATGATTTGGTGGGTGGTGGTTCCTGGCATGGTACAATTTTTTTGCTTCCGATGCACTAGAGTGACACCGTTTTGTACATGTCATTTAATTGTAATTTCTATTACCTACAAAATGGTTGTTTCTTTATTTTCTCCTTCCGGTTATCTATAAAACAAGTTTTTCCAAGCGAATGATGGTTGGTTAGGAGATTTCACTTTTTGTGTACTATTCACAGAATGTTTTGTTACTTCAAAAACTATGTATTTGATGGTTTAAATGTGCAAAAACTATTTGAAAACTGCAAAAATTTGTTATCCGTTGTCTACCTGTCTGTTTATTATATGAATTATATGTTAACTTGTTGTAACTTACAGCCTTTCTTTTTCTGCTTTGAAGTTCGTTTCTCTGGAATGGCTGCACGCCACATCCCCGTTCCAAGTCACCGAGTACAATTGGGGCGTGGGAATGGGGACATGGCATGAAATTGGTGGCTGTGTTTTATGTGTGCATTTGACAGGGGTGACTTGGTGTTATGTGATTTTCAGGAACACCATATATTTAACTTGTGTAGCTGATTATTACAACTTATTTGTTTTGTTTTCCTATTCATGTTCGTGTTCATATTAGCGATAATACGACCTTGATCAAGAATAAATGAGTTTCCAAACTGAGCATTGTATTTCTTAATTCTGTGCAGGCTGAGTTTCCACATATCTCTACATGAACTTTAATATGCATATGTCATTTTATTTAACAATTTGTAACTGGCTCATTTTACAGATGTCGGGTTTGATTTCTTCACGCCGGCGCTCTAGTCCTAGTGCAGCTCCATCTCAATCGGCTGCTCAGGATGTCTCCGAGACGCCTGTCTCGTCCACTGCCTCGGTGACGTTTCCTGTAGTGAGTGCTCGTCGGGCTCATCTTCTAACAACAATTCAGAAGAGGTCACCTCGTTGAAGGCAAAAGTTCAAGACCTGGAGGAGAAGCTCGCGACTCAAGAAAGTTGTCTCGTGGCTCAGTTCGCATCTCAAGAGGCTCGGATGAACCAAATTTTACACGCCCTCCAATCGTCCGGCATTTCATTGAATATGCCATCATCTGATTCTCAGCCCCCTCAATAGCTAGTTATTTCGTTTTAAGATTTTAATTTATTTTTATTATTTTGTACGTACATTTTTTTATATAATCAAATTTGTTTTTTTACATTGTTTATTATATATTGTATTGTCTTTTACATAAATATTAAGAAAAAAAAACTTTTTAAAATATAAAAAATTAAAAAATATTAAAATGTTAAATATTTTGGGCGACGAAAATATTTGTGTCGCCTAAAGGTGAATTGGGCGACAAAATATCTTCGTCGCCTAAGGTGAATTTTGGGCGACGAAATATTTTTGTCACCTAAAGGTGAATTTGGGTGACGAAATATTTTTGTCGCCTAAAGTTAATTGGGCGACAAAAAATATTTCGTCGCCTAAAGTGAATTTGGGCGACAAAAATATTTCATCGCCTAAAGGTGACTTTGGGCGACGAAAATATTTCGTCGCCTAAAGGTGAACTTGGGCGACGAAGGAAAAATTTCGTCGCCCAAAGTCTTGGTCGACGGACTTTGAGCGACGAATTTTGGGCGACGAATTAATAGTCGCCCAAATGTTTAGGCGACGAAATTGTACCTTGGGCGACGAAATTTTTTTTGTCGCCCAACCACCTTTTTGTACTAGTGTATAGAGACAAAAACACAAAATACATTTCATAGAACTCCACTAGTTTTGAATCATTTCAAGGAGAGACAAAAGCCCAAACTCCAACAAAATTTAATTAAAATATTAGAATATTTTCTTAGGAACTCCCATTATAATTTCTACTACAACCATACTCTCTAATTTAGGAGTGATAATGAGTATGAACCAATAAAAATAGAGTTTTTATTTTAAATCTATTAACACAGAAGTAACTAATGTTATGGTCTCATTTCTCACTCCCCAAATTTCGAAGCTAGCGATTTTCATGTTCCAAGAGCTGGATAGAGAGTGTAATTGGAGATAATTTTTTTCTTCCTCTCTAAATTTTAGTTAAGAGAACATTTAGAAAGCTCATTGAAAGATGGTCTAATATATCTTCTAGCTAGTTATCTACGGTACCCTAAAAAGAAAAAAAGGTATGTACAATTTAATTTGAATGTTGGTATAGTGTAACACAATCACGTCCAAGTATACATATATACTTAATAAGACGTCCATGGTGTAATCATCAACATTTGTAGTGTAATGCAATCATGTCTAAGTATAATAACCTACATTAATAGTGTAATAGGACGTCCGCAACGTAACCACCAACCAATTATTGTAATAATAACATCATTTTGTGTTCTTAACTATAACCTTATCATATACAATAAAACCTCTATAAAGTCATAAGGTTGGGACCAAACCAATTTTATAACTTTAAAGAGGTTATTACTTAATAGAGGTGTAGTTAGAAAAGAATTATTTATTAACTTATTTATCCTTAATGAATATTGTATGTCTTAAATAGGATTCATAAAGATGACAGTATGGAAATACCAAAAGTTTCATGCCAAGAAGCTTTTTTTTTAAAACATGTTTGAGAAATTAGAAACATTTTGGCTTCAACAAGAAGGTGTCCATGTTGAATATTACGTACTCGCAAGCTCAAAGACGCGACATTAACTCTAAAAACTAAAGCATTATCTCAAACAACTTTAGAGAAATATTTTAGTTCATCTTAAAATTCTATTTGTGATATTACATATTTTTGTACTTTGACAATTATTACTATATGGAGGTATCTTTCTTTAAGATGAGACCAAGAAAAATTATAACTTATTACAATATGAAGTTTATTCTTATACATAACTGGTCTCAAGTTGAGACTATAATTTTTTATGATTTTAATAAGGTTATTCCTTTATAATTAGACGTGACGGAATTACACTACCAATGTTCAATTAAATGGTACCAGAATTCTTTTTTTATTATATAGTGCCATAGAATTTTTCTAATAAATAATAATAATAAAATTAAATAAGTGATTATGGATGTTGACCAGCTTAATTGTTAAATAAAATTCAAAGAACCATTTCAAAATTAAAGGCTAGAGAGAGTCCATAGATAAGCTTTGCTGTAGGTATGAGTGGTACTACTTTATAGGCAGACAAGGCGCATCCATGGTTGCTCTTTGCCTTCCTCGGTTTGTGGCAAAGCATATCACTTAATTTTTCTATGGCTCTCCGTCTTTCTGTCTTCATATATGAAAATTCTTTTTTCCATGTCATAAAATTGATATAATTCTTTCTGGTGTATGTCCTTTAATTCTACTCATCAACATCACAACCTTTTTGGTATATATGAGTGGTGGACGTACGTATTGGTCCCATCCTCATCCATATACGTATATGTTTGAAAAGTTAATTTGTTAGTTTTTTAATTTATTATTATTTAGAGATATTTTTTGTATTTTATGTTTCGGAATTTCTTCTGCATATACGCAAAACAACATAAGAGATTGAGCGCGCGTGGTTTTTTTGGTTTTTGTTTTTGTTTTTGCTAATGCTGTATATTGCTGGCTGGTACGTATGCAAGAGAAGGTCCAAAATCTAAGATGGTGACGACTTCAATTGTTTCCACATACATTATTCTTTGTTATTATTATATAATATATGATGGGATTCTTTCTTTATTTCTCTCTCTATTTTTTGTGAGATCAGAGGGGGGGTTTGGCCGCCCAATCATGGTGGCCATCTCAAAGTGATTCCTTTGCTTCTTCCTTAAGCCATTTTTGTCCAATCAGTATCATTTTTATGCATTACCTAATTGGTAATATTGCTTATAATGCATGGTAGCCAGCAATGCCTTTTTGGGTTTTAATTGCCTTTGAGTGGGACTCTAGTGGAAGTTTACTCACATTTCTTGTCGCGAGTTCTTATTCTAAAATTAATGTTATGCATGCATGCATTCCAGCAAAGTGTTCTTTTACATTATTTAAATTGTGATCATTAAATTAATATTATTTCAATTTTTACATTTACCTTTAACTTCAAGACATATTAAATAAAATTCATAAAACGCTAAAAACATTGAACGGTAAACGTGGGTTAAACATCTTACCTATATTCGGAAGAGTAATGTAAGTAGATTAATAAAAAACTCCTCGCAGAATTTGTTTTTACTAAAAAACTCTTAGACAACTTTCTTTATTATTAAGGGCATTTTTCTATTATTATTAAGGACAATTTTTAACTCAAAACCTTCATGAAGCGTGATTCTCTTTTTGTTTTTATCCTTATAATACAAAAAATGTCTTGTCTAAGTGTTTTTCGATAAAAAAAAGTTTTGTGAGGGACGTTTTATTAGTTCTCCATACAATAATTTCAAATGGGCTCCCTAAATAAACTCATAACTAAAATTTAGAGAAAAGTTAGAAAAATTAATCTCCAATCACACTCCTTATCATGTTCTTAATATAACAAAACCGGTAGGAAGTGAGAAAGGAGTTCATCTTAAGAGTATCTCCAATCATGCTCTCTATTTCTTAGTTAAATTTTTGCTAAAAAGGCTAGAAAGCTATTTTAGGAGCTCCTTACAAAATTTCTACTCCAACATACTCTCTAATTTAGAGAGTCATAATAAATATGAAATAATAGAAATAGAAATAGAGTTTTTTATTTAAAAATTTACTAACAAATAGTAATTAATGCTAGGAGCTCTTAGGACCTCCTCTGTCACATCCCGGACCGACTCCGTCGTAGCACGATATTGTTCGCTTTGGGTCACACTCTCACAATTTTGTTTCCGGGAACTCACGAGCAACTTCCCAGTGGGTCACCCATCATGGGATTGCTCTAGCCTAAACTTGCTTAACTTCAGAGTTCCGATGGAATCCGAAGCAGTGAACTCCTAAAAGGCCTCGTGCTAAATGGAGGTGGGCATGTACATACGGCACATCACCCCTTTTCTGTTGGTCGATGTGGGATGTCACAATCCGCCCTACTTAAGGGGAACCTGGCGTCCTCGCCGGCACATTCGTACCGAACGGCAAAGTAGCTCTAATACCATTCTATCACATCCCGAACCGACTCTGCCGTAGCGCGATACTGTCCGCTTTGGACCACGCTCTCACGGTTTTGTTTCTAGGAACTCACGAAGTTAAGCGAATTTGGGCTAGAGCAATCCCAGGATGGGTGACCCACTAGGAAGTTGCTCATGAGTTCCCATAAACAAAACCGTGAGGGCGTGGCCCAAAGCGGACAATATCGTGCTACGGCGGAGCCGGTCTGGGATGTGTCAAAATGGTATCAAAGCCACTCTAACGTTCGGTATTGATGTGTCGATGAGGACCCTAGGTTCCCCTTAAATGGGGTGGATTATGACATCTCACATCGACCGACGGAGAGGGGGTGATGTGCCTTATATGTACATGCCCACCTCCATTTAGCACGAGCTCTTTTGGGAGCTCACTGCTTCGAAGTCCATCAGAACTCCGAAGTTAAGCGAATTTGGGCTAGAGTAATCTCAGGATGGGTGACCCACTAGGAAGATGCTCGTGAGTTCCCATAAACAAAACCGTGAGGGCGTGGCCTAAAGCGGACAATATCGTGTTGCGGTGGAGCCAGTCCGGAATGTGACGGAATGGTATCAGAGCCACTCTGCCATTCAGTATTGATGTGCCTACGAGGACGCCTGGTTCCCCTTAAGTGGGGTGGATTGTGACATCCCACATTGACCAATGGAGAGGGGGTGATGTGCCTTATATGTACATGGCCACCTCCATTTAGCACGAGGCCTTTTGGGAGCTCACTGGCTTCGGATTCCATCGGAACTCCGAAGTTAAGCGAGTTTGGGCTAGAGCAATACCATGATGGGTGACTCACTGGAAAGTTGCTCGTGAGTTTCCAAAAATAAAATCGTGAGGGCGTGGCCCAAAGCGAACAATATCGTGCTACAACGAAGCCGGTCCGGGATGTGACATCCTTTCTCACTCTATATTTAGGAGCACCTAGCGGCTTTGATATTTTAGGAGTATGTTAGGAAGTGTGATTGGAGATGAAATTTTCTCAATCCTCCCTAAATTTTAGTTAGGAGCTCATTTAGAGCATCTCCAATGAGCTCCCTAAATGAGCTCCTAGCTAAAATATAGGGAGAAGTTAAAAAATTTCCAATCACACTCTCTATCATCCTCCTAGGTCAAAAAACTCTAGGAGCTCCTAAATTTAGAGAGTGAGAAAGGAGCTCCTAGCATTACTTATTAATATTTTAAATAAAAACTTTAATTCTATTATATCACAATTATTGTAACTCTCTAAATTAGAGAGTATGGTTGGAGTATAAATTTTCTAGTGAGCTCCTAAAATAACTTTTTAGTATTTTTAGCTAATTTTTTTACTTGAAAAATAGAGAGCGTGATTGGAGATGCTCTTAGGGAGCTCATTCGAGCTGCTTTTATAATTACTACTGTTTTAATAATAAATAAAAGCTCTATTGGTTCATAACTTCATATTCATTATGACGCCATAAATTTAGGAAGTATGGTTAGAGTAAAAATTTTATAAACAACTGCTAAGATAATTTTCTAGTATTTTTAGTTAAAATTTGACTTAAAAATAGAGAGCATGATTGGAAATGCTTTAAGTTTTTAGTTTTTAACTTTTCAAAATAGCACCATTTGTGCTATAATTTCTTTCTTCTCTGTATAAAACTTTGTAGATTTGATTTGGGGAGAGATGCTCAGTAGTTAGGGAGAGGACTTGACAAGCTGAAAACAAACATTAATTCCCCTATGGTTGAGAAATGTAAAATTACCTGCGAATCTTCAGAAATTTCAATATGTGGAAATTAAAAAGGGGTGGTGCTAACCACATACTCCCTGTTAATTTATTTCTTTTGATCATCTTCAATTCATTCGATCTGATAGCCGAAAATTGAGAGAGGTGTGTCAAAGGTAAAAAGAGGTGTGTGGCTCACCACCCGTTAAAAAATATTTCCATCTTATAATTAGCCAATTTCGTTTTTAATTTCGCCAAACTTGGAAGTTCCTTTGTTTCTCTAAACTAAATTACTCCTAGCTTTTGCTCATTCCCAACATTTTCTTGCGTAGGCAAATGCACAGTAAGTGAAACAATCTTTCCTTGAAATAAGTGGCCAACTGTACACAAAATGGCATCCAACCAAAGTGATAATTTTGTTGAATGTGTTTTATGGCAAGGTCACCCTTACAAGAGAATGATACCTTTCTCGTGTTTCCATAAATGGGTAATGTGCATGAGCGAGTCCCAGTATATGTTTATAAACTTCAGCGCTCAAGTGATAAAGGCTAGTAACTTAATATGACGCTAATTATGTGTTTGAGCTTACTCTATAATATTTTTTAATGATTTGACTGTTAATATTTTATATTTTTGTTCATAGATCATTCTTACAAAATTTCGTCTAAATCGAAAATCATTTAGTAATTTGATTATTACAGTGAAAATTTAATTGCATTTTCGGCGACACTATGTCATCTATTTTTCTTTGTCATAATTAGATAATGAAACACTTTTCGATTTGGACAAAATTTATAAGAATGATCTATGAATAAAGATCTAAAATATGAACGGTCCAAATCATGAAAACATATTGTGGATTGGGCCCAAAAGTGTAGTTAGTGCCGTATTAAATTACTAACTGGTTGACGCTTAAGCGCTCCTATGCTTATAAATATCATTCAAATTGAAAATACCTACTTAATTACAACCATCAGTTTTTTAAAATATCATACGATACATAATCAGTTGAAAAAGTGCAAAGAGTTATTTTGTAGAGATTTTTTTTTATAAATGAGTAATATTGTTTAGCTACACAAAACTAACTATATTATCGACAGAGAGTCTAACGCAAATGATTTTCACATATAATAATGGACTTACTTAATAAAGAGCATATCAGCAACGTAATTAGTTTGTGAATCTAAATAATTTGTTTTTTATTTTAGAAAATAAAATTAATGAGTAAAAATTAAAAACTGAAAATGAAATAGTTATCAGACACCCTTAAACTTGGATAATTTTGAGCAAAAAGTATGATCTTGACGAGGGAGAGGAGAGCTAATAAAGAACCAAATTGAGGCCATCCTCTTGAAATCCAAACTCTCTATCTCTCGCTCCCTCACTATTCCTTCTTTAATCCAACCCACTTTTGATAAGGGGAAAAACTGGAAACCAAATGTGGAAGGGCCCTTTATCATGGGTGGTGTAGGCGGGTCCCAATGCACACGGTTCCAAAGCCTTTTTGGCTCCCTACAAATACCCACATTCCCCCTCCCTCCTTTGCCATCATCACCCACAACCCACTCCTCCTCAAACATCACCTTCATCATCCTCTCTCTCTCTCTCTCTCTACTATTATTCTCTGCAACTCTCGCAACCCTTCACTCCTTCAGTGGTTTCTCTTTACACCAGAGACCTCTGTTGGATGCTTTCTTTCTCTGAATCTCTTATTAGGTAAATTGCTCAGCTGGTTTTGTATTTTCTTGTTCACATGCATGCATATAACCAACCATACTAATTTGCTTTGTAACTTGAAATTTTGTTGCAATCTTCAGCAACTTGTTTTTCTGATTTTTCTTTTGTTTCTTCCATCTTTCTATATACGCAGCTAAAACTCGCACAAGCTACTTCGAATCTTAGCTGATTCAGGGAGATGGGTTCTCTCAGCAAGAGCCTAACTCGCTCGCCATCTTCTCATTTCATGAAGAAGAATATGGAGCAAGAAGCTAGCAAGCAAGGGATCGTCACCGTTCTCAGCCCGTCGGACTCCGAAAGAACAAAGGCTGCTTCCTTGCGACGAACACTGTCCGCGGACATGTCGTCCAAGAGATGGCTGGCTCAACACGGTTTCTCTCCCATGAAGAAGATTGCATCCTCCGAAGAACTCTGCGGCTCCGTAGACATCCGGGACAGCTCATCTTCATCGTCCGAAGACGAAGATCATTACCAAGATCAAAGGAAGGGCAAGTTCCATATTTGGAGCTCAATTGATGAGCAAGCTCAAAAGCAAAAAAACAAAGCTGAGGCTGCGAAGCAGCAGCCGGGACAAGCCGATCTTTGGAGCTCGATTATATGTCAAAAGGTCAACGAAGAAGAGGCGAGCAAAGCGGCTACTGCGGAGCCTTATGTTCATCCTCTTGTGAAGAAACAATCGAGCTCTTTGACTGAAAAGAGTCTTGAAGTTTGCACTGAAAGTCTCGGATCCGAGACTGGCTCTGAAGGGTTTTCTTCATACGCTACTTCGGAGACGAGTGAGGTAGAAGTTGTGGAGAAAGATCACGAAGAAGATCAACTCGTGGTTCAGCAACAAGAAGAAGAAGAAAAAGAGAAACCTCAGCTGTCAAAAGCATTTGATGGGAACGAATTTCGAGTTGTCAAGTACAACTCTGCTGCGAGTAAGAAATTGCCTTCCGTTCGATCTTTCCCTCCACCTCTTCCGTCTTTATCAGGATGTGACGGGGAATCTGTTCGCATGAGGACTCGTCGCGACAATGGGCGACTAGTCCTTGAAGCCGTGTCTATGCCTTCCCCGAACAACTTCCGTGCCCAACGCCAAGATGGTCGCCTTGTCCTCACATTTCTCAATGCTACTCCGAGCTCTTGCGAGGCGCCTAAGTGTGAAGAGGTTGCTAATGAAGAAGTGAAAATTAGAGAGGAAGAACTCGAGGAGAATGTGAACTTTGAGGAAGGAGAGGAGGAAAAAGAAAGCGAAACAAGTGATGGTGATGATGTTGATGAGGATGAGGAGGAAGAAGGTGATGAGGATGAGAAAGCAAGAAAAGAAAATGGAGTCAAAAAAATAGAAATTGTGATGGAGGAAGCACCAAGAATACTAACAAGTAGAGTGGCAAATGTTCACAGGTTAGCACTAATGATGAATAAGCCAATTGGGTTAGCCAATAAGGCTCATGGATGGACTAACAAGTTCAATGAAGTAGTGAAATATGGAGGGGATGAAGAGGAGGTTGAAGTAGTGGAGCCAACCCCAATTGCAAAGTCACTACCTCCACGGCCTGGCCGCATGGCTAGGTTGATACCTAAGCCACCGGCCGCCACAAAAACAGTGGCAGCAGCAGCCTCTTTCAACGCTTACGAATACTATTGGCGCACCAAGCCCACAACAACTGCCGCTCTCAACCCTCTTCCGCCGCCAACGTCGCAGTCCCTCAAAAATAATGGCTTTATGTCCAAGAATCAGTTGGCAAATGAGCAGCAACAATTGGTGGTTCTGAGAGGGAACAAAGAGGATCACTTGCCTCCTTTTTCAAAGGGTTGCAAAGAGCCTAGAAGATCTCTTCTATTTTGGGAGCCATATTGCATTGCCACCTCTTGATTATCCTAATCCTCATAACCTAAGTGTTAATCCAAATCCTTTACTACTCACTACCCATTATTAATACCCGATCCATCCATCCATCCATCCATCCATCATTCGCTTTCTCATCCCCTCCGATCTTGTAGGGTTTATGTAGTCAAATAAAAGAAAGAAACATAGAAGGGAGGGAAAACGTTGATTTAGAAGATCAAACTATATATGATCTCAGAGAAAGAGAGAGAGCAGATTTCAACAGTGCGTGTCATATATATGATTTATATAAATCCCTCTGTTATAGTACCTAAAACAAAATCTTAGCATCATCTTTGACTTGTGTTGGACTGTCTTGTCTGTCTATGCATTATGATTGTGTTTCTTCAACTTTCTTTACTTTTGTAACACCTAAGCGAATTTAATATGGGTCTTGTCTGCCGTATTTGGTGTTTATTTTGGGAAACATCATGATCTACTACTCTTGACATGTGCTTTCTGTTGTTTGGGTTTAGGTTATTGGTATGACTGTGATGCATGTATCCCACTAAATTATATCGGCATATACTAAACATATATCTTAAAATAAGGTCAGACGTACCATTCAATAGTACATACTGTTGAACAGTTTAAAATTTATTTGAGATCCACCACAAATTAATCTGGGACCATTCAATGACCAGACCATTAAATGGTACGTATCACCCAAAAATTTTCTCTTAAAACAAGTTAAATCTTTTTACTCGATTATTGAGCAGCATAGTAAATTATCTAGCAAATTTTTTAGTTTTTTGATACTTGTGGTATTTTTTTTTTAAAACTAATTCTAAATCTAAGGGTGGAAAATTTGAACTCAAAAGCATAAGAAGTATAGCCAATATAGCTATGTATTTCTTCTTGTATATACATCGTGCGTGCAATAATTTTAGGGTCAACAAATTTGTGTATTAAATTTGGGTCTAAGATATGTCAAACTGCCACCAGGACTAATTCTGAGATCCTGGAGGTCTTGTGCGCTAAAAAGAAATGGGTCCTCTAAAAAAACAGATTGAGTCTCTTTAATCAAAAGTTAATTGTAACTTAATATTACAGTCTAAATGAGAGGTTCGGATCTCTTTATAGTGAGTTCGATACTAATCTGTTTCATCCACTATTTAGTGTAAATATATCGTCATTTCAAAAAAAAATTTTAATTGATAAAAAATTTACAAAAACAATCATATAACAAATGAAAAATGATAAACACACACCATTTTTATATTCCTATGCACTCATGTTTAATCTTATTTGATGTTTTGGTTTGATTTATTTAATTTGGCCAAAAACAAATAAGGGTGCATGAAAGACTTAAAAATGTGTGTATCAGCTCCCATAACAACTAAAAGGCCTTTTTTGACTAACTGGCATGAGTTTCAAAACCCAGCACTAGTTGAATTGACAAGGAGTACACCACCAAACATGATAGAATTGAATCTTAGTCAAGCTTTTCACGTTCTTTGTATGGAAAATGATAAACACACAACCTTAAATTTGAAAATGAGTCTAACAAATCGTGAAAATGATAAACACACAGCCTTAATTTAAAAAAAAAGAGAAATTTGGATTCTTTTTTTGTTATTATTATTACAAGCGATGTTTGAACCTGTGAAGGAATAGGATATATGCCGGCACTTTTGTTTTCCTTTCAATTTTATCAGTTGTTTTGTATAAATAAATAAAATGTAATTTGTATATGCAACTTAGGAATATTGTAAATGTAAATGGGGTGTCCAGAGAAAACAATAAATTAAAGTCAGGTGTCTAAAGATATAGAGTGTCCAGAAACAAATTGTGTGGAAACAGAATTTCCCTTAAAATTTTTGTTAATAAAATTGACCCAAAAAGTTTATTAATTGAGAAAGAAAAGGATTTCAAATATATCGTTTGAGAAAACAAACCTAGCAGTTATTAACATATGTAATTGAAATTGCTATAGTATGACAATGATCTACAACTCAAATGACATTATAGGGTGGCTAAGAAAGTGATAGGATTTATGTTCGAATTTCGATCATTTGTTTGTAAATAATGGTTTTGTTAAGCAATTTTTTTTTTTTAGTAGAGCGATAACGTTAGTGGGTTAGACAGTTAATTATTAAGGGGGAGAGGAGTCGGTGGAAATCGAGCCCGCACTAAGATAAACATAATTACTTTCCGCCACTGCAGTAATGCATCATCTGCGTTTTGTTAAGCAATTTATAGAAAACAATAAAACTCAAATTTAAATCCCTCATTTCAAATCCCATCGAGATGGCCCACAATACTGTTCAAATCTATACAAATGTAATTTTCCAAAACGGTGTCAAGAACTAAA
Organism: Gillenia trifoliata; assembly: GCA_018257905.1. NCBI lineage: Eukaryota > Viridiplantae > Streptophyta > Magnoliopsida > Rosales > Rosaceae > Gillenia > Gillenia trifoliata. The sequence continues at coordinate 15,754,770 of CM031081.1, read as the reverse complement.
GTTCCATCAATCTGCTGCTTAATTTAATTAATCACAGAACTAGGGTTTCATTGGCCTGTTATTAAAAGTTTGGTAACGCCAAGTTTTGAATATTTGAAAGATGCTATGAAATCTTTCAAGGATCAGGTCCAGGTGGATCAATTTTCTATATCCCACATAACTACATCCTACGTTACATTACATCGCAATGCAAATGTTTTCAAGTCTAAAGAACAAGTTCAGGCGGACGGATCTCAAAACTCGCTGACATCAATCTCTTTCGATTTGACCAAGAAAAGAACGAAACACTCTCTCGATAACCTAAACCTAATCAAGGTCCACAATTACTGACCAGATTATATTTATACTATACGAGGTATTAGAACATTATATTAATCATATCTCACATTGACACAATGATACCCTGTTTACAAATAATTCAAAGATTCATACGGATCTCATCCTACATCCTGGGCTTTCTGCCTTTCTCGTCCCCAGAAAGATTGGTTAACCACTGCAGCAACCTATAACGACCCTCGGGCCAAAACAAAATCAACCTCGTTTTACTGGCCTCTGAACATAAGATTTGTTAGGGTCTTCGGTCTTCAGCTTAGGAGGTCGAATTTCTCCTTTCTTTGCCTGCAAATGAACCCAAGTAACGCTATCATTTGCTTTTAAATGATAAATTGTTGCTCGTAACAAAGTAACTAAATCAGCACAACTTACCTTCTTTCCACCCTTCATAAAATCCCTCCAGCTTGAAACCTGATCATGATTTTGAAAAGGGAAATGAACAATAGTCAATCAGCCGGCTTGCTAGGAATAATTTAGGGTGTGTAAAGATCAACATACTATATATCCCAACCAATCGACTTTGGAAATTAAAAATTCTGACTGGAACTCTTGACGGAAAAAAAATTACAAAGTGTCATTCAACCTAACCACATTTTAGGAAAATCAAGTTGATAACTGCAGTTTCATCTCTCATTTGTAATTACTAACGGAGAACAGTTCGTCAAGACACTAGTTGATCTGAAAACTGTCCGAAAAAAGATTTGCAAAGAATTCGGAAGAAATATAACTGCAACCAATTGACACACAGAAAAAAAAAAAGAATTTTAAAGCACGACAAATGAACATCGCCCCATGATATATCACATGCATTTGGGGCAATGGATAGGAAATTCCAAAGCCTTTGAGGAAGAATGAATTTCAAGATACGACATATATAGAGATGGCATTAAAAGATTGAGTGGGCATTGGGTAATAATAAGAGGCATGGGCTAGGTTTTCACGGAACCTAACAAGAGAATGGCATAAAAAATAAGTAGAATGTTAAGTAGTTTGAAGTCACCAAGTGTTCACCTATTTAAATGTATGAGACAGGCAGTTGAACCAATGGTTTCAGTTACATTACGCAGGCAAGATCCCATGCATTCTACTAGATTCTATTGAACGAAATAACTTATGGAAAGATGAATTCCTAATTCTACGCATGTACCCGACTAACAATGACAACTGCCCTTCACCTTAGACCTTATATATGGTTTGATTCACCAAGGTCATCAATCATGAGACAACCAACAGATAACACCATTTGGCAACTATCTTTTAACCTTTAAAAGCATATACAAAACTATAAACCTTGTCTAATGATAATAGTAAGGCCATCTTGAGTACTAAACCCAAAATTGGACATTTTGGTCCAAAATGCCTCTCCAACTTGTGTATTTTGCAGTCTTATATTTGGTTTTTGCTACAGTACATCTCTGTCTCTCTCTCTCTCTCTCCAAACCCTGTCCCAATGTGGCCCCAATCCACCCACAAAAAGGGTTCAAATTATCATTTTGGTCCCTGAAATTGGGTGGCGATTCGATCTAATTGGCCAGGTCTAAAGCTGATTGTGGCAGTAGCAGACTGGAGCTGTTGAGGAGAGGATGAAACCCTCTTTCTCAATGTGGCCCCAATCCACCCACAAAAAGTGTTCAAATTATCATTTTGGTCCCTGAAATTGGGTGGCGATTCGATCTAATTGGCCAGGTCTAAAGCTGATTGTGGCAGTGGCAGACTGGAGTTGAAAAGCATATGAGATCCTAAATATGTGTGGATAGTGTCTTTTAGGGTCTTGAAATTGGGTTTGAGACCCTCGTGTTGGAGATGGCTAACAACCTCATATTGTAAATTCAGGCCCGACTGCACACATCTTATGTTGTTCTACATAGGAAAAATGAAAAAGATAGAAACAAACCCTCTGTTCTCTTGTTCCTTCCCATTGTTCCTCATGCTCCCGTTTCCTTTTCCACATCTCTTTGGTTTCTTCTTCGCCTTTTTTCAATCTACCTTCCTCTTCTGAAATCTAAATGAGAATGAAGACAAAGAAAACTATTTTAGGGAACCTTCAATAAGCATAACTCAAACAACAACATTTCCAGCATGCTGCATACCCTCATTTGCATTTTTCTCCTTCGCCATTCTTGTTCTGTTAATATATCTCGAACCTTCATTTTTAGTTCTTGCTGGAACTCTTCTGACTGTTCATACTGTTGCTCGTATTTTCCCTGTATCATATATAAAAGAGGCACAATGATTAGTAGGTTGTTTCCCAAGAAAGGAATTGGAAAGGGCAAAAGAAAATAACTTCTTGAATTACTACCCCTATTTCTAAACACTGCCATTATCTGCCTCATAACAGGGAAGAAATTATATTTATTACAAAACGAATTTAAGGTAACTCAGTAAAAAAAGGAACTACAATTAACAAGTCAGATAAACTACATGCAAAGTAAAAATAAACCTGAATAGTATTTTCAATACCCTATGCTATCAAAGATACATAAAGAGTACTTTGTATCACATTAATCAGAAAACCTGACTCAAAAATTTTTCTTTTTTTAATTTTAATACATAAGTAAAAGAAAATTTCATTAGAAAATAATAAGCAGTACAAAGATAGTGAACAAGACGCCCATTTCTGAAAGGGGAAAAAACACAAACATGAAACCTGCAACAACAAAGCTCTAACCTAAGAGGAATTCAGAAAGACAACTAGAATTTTCAACAAAACAGCTGCTTTCATATCTGCTAAAATAACAAGAAAACTTTTATCTTTTTACTTTTCAACAAAGCTCATGTGATCAGAGTTATTATCTGAATTTTCAGTAAAGAGTCATTCATCTAGGCATTCTTTATGTGGATATTTACCCTCAACAATATGTATAGTAATTCCCAGGACCACTAATGTACTCATTTTGTAATTTCTTTTGGTTGATATTATTCTAGAATTTAATTGCAAGGATTTATCACGAAAAAGAATTATAAGTATCTAATCTGTAAATGATGTCACCAGATTGGTAATAATAAGGAACAAATATGTGAAACATATGCAAACGACAAAGATTTTGGGGAATGGAAAATACCTCATCAACCAATGATTTTATTTTTGAAGCTGTATCTTTCTTCAACTGCTTCTTCCTTTTTGCTCTAAGTTCTTCTGCAGTCCGCATTAAAAATTTATGAATGCTTTTCCTCCTCCACAAACACAAACAACCCCACCCGAAAAGTAAAAACTTGATAATTAAGAATAGAAGATGCATGGAGGACAATTGCATGATGCATTACTTCAAGATTTTAGAACAAACTAATTTATCCAAACACATATATATGCTTGCATGTGAGATATAGCCAATGAATAGCAATAAAATTTATAGAGATGCAATTTCAACACTTCATACAAAATTATCACCAAACAACATTTTGCAATTAGCAAACAAAAGATTAATCAAGAGCCCATTGTAGATCAAAGTTTCAAATAACACACTCTGAGCCATGCCTAAGACGTGAAGTGGAAGGATTTTGCTACAGGCATTAAATGTTTTGCGATAGTCCCATTTAGTGAACACTGTTCGAACATAGCATGCGCTACGCTATTTGCGCAATATTGACGAGGTGAAGGCTATCTGGGCTGTCCCTATTCAAAAAATTAAAAATTAAACTGCCCAAAACCATGTAGATTTGGGAAAAAAATTAAGAACCTGTTTAAACCCTTTCTTTTCCACAATAGACATCAGCCACCATCTTCTTCTGTGTCTAATTTTACTCCTCCTTCAACCGGCCACCCAAAAATCAAAACCCTAAAATCCCAAAATGTTACAAATTAACCAAAAAACATACATTATTTTGAGTTTTCGGCCTTAACCCACTGCTTGTTTGGAATATTTGATTTTTATTTAAGTTTATGGTGTTGTTGAACTTGAATTATATGTATTTTGGTTGATTATTATTCATGGTGATATTGTCGTTGTGTTTTGGTTGATTGCTAAGCATGAATAATGAAACTGTTGTATTGCTATACATATTTTGGTTCATTATTATGCTACACTCTGCAAGTATTGAAAGGATTACGCGTTGTGTAGCGGTACATCCCACACCTCACTTTACGCCTTCATGATTTCAAATGGAAAAATCTAGGCACAAAGACATACAAAAAAGAAATAAACTCTGTTACTGACCTTTGGCTGCATTGACTTGGCTAATAATATAATCCCTTTCCTGTTGATCAAGTAATAGTTGTTGGGCTTTTGCCAATGCTGCCAAAAAATCAATAACCCAAGGTTAAATTTAAGCAAGCATTCAAATTTAGAAATACAAATGTCCATTAATGAATCTATGAATCTGCATCCATGTTCCTCTGTACAAAAACAAAATCATCACCAAACATCAGACTGTCAACAGCTTCCTACCAACAAGGGAACAACATCAAATTGTGTCATCTTGCAAATGTTCAAAGGAAAGACTACCAACCTAAAAACAATACTAACACATATGACAAATTCAACACCTGTTTTTTGAAGCAACCATGACTTCATTGATAATATTTAGTGGCTACAACAAGTTTTGCATAGCTATGAACAAGATGTCCACAATCTAGGTACAAATACATGCTAACTCAATTACATCAAGGGTCCAGCTACAAACATCTCTCTAAACACCTAAATACAGAATTCACAGAAAATTCAGTCTATGGCATAACTGAAGCCATCCATAATCATGTCCCTTCATATATGTTTCCAATATTATGGGTTGGTTATGGGCTGAATTATGTCACAATGCATTCGAATCTTTGGACTTAGTTTCAAAAGTAAACTATACATTTATTTATATATCCAACTGATGTTTAAAAAAAATAAAAGGGCAACTGTAATGAGAATATTTAAACCCAACAAACGGTATAAGACATAAATTTAAGCACCTCCAAATGCCTCCTTAGCCTGTGGATGCTTGCATTTATCGGGGTGAACCATTAAGGATAACTGTAAGAAATTCAAATAAAAAAATGCGTCAATCAGCAATAGAATCACAAGTAAGAAACCACCAACAAACGACCATACCATTTTGATTTGAAGGAGGGAATTACCTTACGATACTGCCTTTTGACATCTTCTGGGGATGCATCAAAGGGTAAATTAAGATACTCAAAAGGATTTAACTTGAAGCAGGAGAGGATCCTACATATTTTTTGAAACGCACAGAAAAAGTTGATTAGATATTTGTGCCATGCCTACAAGTGCTTTTTATTGTGTGCGTTCGTGTGTGTGCATATTCTCATAAACTGACACCACCAGATAATTTACATAGTTAATCTATTAGATGGCCATCAACCAATGCAACTAGAACACAAAATCAAAAGGCAAAAGCAGACCAACAAAAAAATCGAAGAATGTGGACTGCCTCCCAATGCCCTTTTTACACAAGAAAAATCATCCCATTAGCATTGTTTGTGTTCTTCAAACCTTCTCTGCCATGAAGTGTCTCCCTGATGCCATTCTCCATCCCTACCATATCTTGCAATTTCTAAACAAAGGTTCTTTGAATGGGCAAACTACCGAGCATTACTCCCTCCTATAAGTTATAACTACATTAACCAACCAACCCTCTCAAACTACCCATCCCTTTATAATTTTTAAAAAAGAAAAGATCATTCTATTTTGTCATTCGACATTCTAAATGTAAATTGCGGTATCATTCTTTAGGGAGAAAAAAGAAAACTCTCAAACACGGAGTCTCATTTGCTGATTCCGAAATCTTAAACTCCAACAGTATGAATCCTCCCCTCGCTACTTCTTCATAACCACAGAAAGCAAAGCACCCTCATCACTCTCACAATTTGAACACTTGCCTAAAATTATATTCGACAATACGCTCAGCTAGCTATGACCCATTATTCCTTTCTCAAACAATACTACGTAACATATTCTTCTAATCATGTCCAGTCACATTTAACGCATTACGGTGCATACCACAATCCGCAGCTCCACAAAACTTGTCAAATTCTTCTACGAATAAGCAATTTGAATAAGCCTCGTTAATAAATTGAATACACAGACAAACCAATTATACAGATTTCAACCAATTCAATTTCAATCAGGGCAGAACAAATTGCAGCGAAGAGAATTTCAATCAGGGTTTTCCCTTTAATTGCCCAACATGATAAATAACCCTATCGCCCGAAACCCTAGTTTATACAATTAAACTGTCATCACATCCACATACATATAACATAAATACATACATACATGTAGGCATACATACATGCACATAGAGAGAGAGAGAGAGAGAGAGAGAGACCTGAGGACTTGGTTGTCCCGCTCAACTTCACTAACTTCGGCGAAGAAGTTCTTGAGAAGCAAATCGTCGTCCATGGATATCTCTCTCTCTAAAGCTTCGCCTCGGAGATTGAAATCTCAAAAATTGCGTTTTTGAATCTTCCTTCCTCTACTGCCCAACTCTGCTTTTGATTTTAATCAGGTGAGTTGACTCGGCTACCTGCCCAACTCAGTACCAAATGGGTCGGGTTCTGTGGATGAATTGAGCCGGTTAGAAATCTCAGCCCATTTATTAAACGGGTCAGAAATATTTTTAAAAGGCACAACCCGGGCAACTGAAAAACAGTTGCCGGTGTCACTAAACTTTAATTTATTTACGATACTGTTACCGAACCTAAACTTCAACTTATTTACAATACTATCACAGCCTCTTATCTTTGTGATTAAAGAAACTTCATGAAAGTTTGTGGACAAGAAACTTCATAAAGGCTGTCTAATTTATAGTGTAGAAAGCTTGAAGCATGATGATTGGTTGGATCCTGTTGTTTTTTCTCAAAGGGGTATCAATTTTACGTTTCTCCTTCCTTTTTCTTTATTTTGTTTAACTGGTCTATGACTCATTTGAGTTATAAAATTATGTTCAACGCTGCAGTGACAACCATTTTACTTGTTTATTATTTAACCTGGCTTATCTTTATATGGTTATGTTTTTCAGATTTTCCATCACCAGCCCTAGCTCGTTCAATATTTCAGGTAGCGGCACTGCCATTGGATGCCAAGATCAAAATTGAGTGCATTGCTGCAATGTAATGTTGTGTTTTGTGGCTCAAACTTAGGACGATGTCGAGATAGGATCATGCAGAAAGTTAGTCCATGTTTCCTATTTCATTTTGGAATTCTATTATTCAAACTAGTTGTATTCTATTGGGATTGGGTTTTTACTTCTTGGTTGGATTCCTTATTTGTGTTCTCTCATTTGCTTTTTTGGTGGAGGTTACCGTTTAGGGTCATGAGAGTGTGGCCCATTTGTGTGGCTCATTCGTATGACAACTTTGTGAGAATCAATTTGTGAGTTTGAGAGTTAGAGAGCGATTTGGGAGAATCTTCTCTGTTTGTTTGAGTTCTTTGCTCATTTGGTTTTGTTAGAGTTTGTAATTTTGTAGGGTTTGAGTTTGTAAGAGTTTAAACACTCTTCCTTTATGCCTTAACAATGATGCTAAGGTCTCTTTCTCAGATTTTTCCAGGACGAAAATGAAAGAAACAACAAGAACATTGAAATTTGAAAGAGTAAAATTTGATAGCATAGGAGTTGGATTGATGCTTTTCGAGATGGAGAAATCAGGGAAGGTGTATTATTGCTGCATAAAAACTCTAGAAACTTCGATTAAAATGTAGACGATAGAAATAAGAACGAACTTTCGAAGTGTTGGGGTGAATGGCCAATAGATATTCCAAATGAATGGTAACTATAAAGAATGTAGACGAAAGGAATAAGAGCGAACCTTGGAAGTGTACATTAACATTTCCTTTCTCTACTAACCATCTGGCAATATAAATTCCACATTAAATGAACATGGTGGAGAACAAACTAACATAATAAATTAGATATGTTAGCAAGAAGGATATTAGATGCATAAATATTTGAGAGATAATTAGATTTGAGACCATTTACGTATTCAGTTATTAGATTTAATCTTGTAGATTTTTCTTATCAATTGAGGTTCATTGACTTTTGTTCCAACTAAGCAACTTTCCTTTTGTGTGATGATGAGTCATCCTATTTTTAAACTTATACATTTCAATATTTTGCAAATACCATTTATACCCCTAAGTTATTTTGAACGTCCAAATGTGTATTAAATGAATGGAATGTAATTTAACTAATCTTAATTCTGCCAGATTTATTAAACCTTAAACCTTCATATTAAGTTTATTAGACCTGCAAATGAAATTTCTTAAACCTACAACAATGGTTCACTAATTATAGGAACCTAACTAGCGATAACAAACCCAGACCATGGGTTCACTAATTATTGAAACATGTTCATATCTTCAATTTGATTTTCTGATTCGGAATATGTGATTTTTGCCTTAAAATTAAAGCTTGTATTGACGAGGGGAGGGGAAGGCCGTTTGAGAGCAGTGTTAAAAATAATTAAATGCAGGCGTTGATCAAGGGATTGAGAGGAGGATGTTGTTAATGGTTTGTTGTGAGGTTTACCCTACCTCCCTTACCATTCAAACTTTTGTGCACCTCCTCTCCTCATTACAGTGAACCATATGAGAATGAAGAGTAGTGACTTATATTGCTTACATTTTTAATTTCAAGGCAATAAATTCAAAAACATATTATACTAAAAACAAACTCATTAAAATAAATAACTGTAATATCCCGTCAAACTTTATTGTAATTTAATTTTTGAAGAATATTTTGGACACGTGCATGTTATTCTGTACACGAGACCGTGTAATTTTTACTATTTTGGTGGGTGTACAGTGCCCCCAAAACTAAAATATATTTCTCTCTCTCTCTCATTTCTTCCTCCCTCTCCCCGTCACTTTCTCTTCCCTTTCTCAATCTCTCTCCCTCGCTGACTGTGCACACAGTGCACATCGTCAGAAAACCGACGAACTGAGGCAATCCAAAGTCACCACCTTGTTTGTCTCGATGCCCTGAACTCAACGCTGCTAACAGTTTGTCCAAACTCCCAGTCGTGTGACGAAAATCGCACACGGAAGAACCAAACCTTCCTGACAATATTCTCGTCAATCCAAACCGAGGTGAGGTTTCTAACTACTACCATTGGATTCCTCTCGTTGAATAGATGAATTTTCATATGTCATTTGCTTGATTTGGTGGAGTTTTGACGTAGATCGAAGAGTTACGGTAGCCGCGGTCTTTTGGGGAAATACAGGTCATTTTTTGAGCTTTTTCGGCAAAACCAAAGGTATACCGTCATTCTACTTATCTCTAGCTTCATTTTGACATAAAGAACGTAAAATTTGGCTAAGAAATAAAGAAGATATGAATGTTTGAAATTTTTCCAAAAATCGGCCACTTTTCTGGCAATTGCATATGGCGCGTGACTGACGGTGGACAACGGCCGGCGGCTGAGCTCCGGCGAACCCGAGGTAAGGGACGGAGAATATTTCATCAGAATATTCCCTTAGATTTAATACAGATATCGGCATCTTTCGTTAAATTTAACAGCGTTAGTTGACCATCAGTTTGACCCAGCACATGAGTCGCGCGTGGGGGGGCGTGGGACAACCTTTTCGACTTCCGCCTACACGAGGCAACTCGTGACGATGCATACTACCTAGGGGCAATAAGTGTGGTATTTTTTGGAGTGTTTCAGACCTCTGAATTGAGCAAACCAAGGATAAGTGTCGTTAATTAGTTTAATTAGTAACCTTTTAATCATTATTATAGTGATATCTCGTATAGGTGAGACTTATCCAAAAGACTACCGGGGCTACCCAGAACATCCGTATTATATTTGTCATACATTTTCTTATACCGTTGCTCATTAGTAGATGTAGAACACCCAGGTATCAATACTCGGTCCTAGGGCTAGGACTAGCCTTAATGTTTGGAGGTTCACACCCAGTACCGCTACGCAACTTTGGATCCATTGTAGGTACTAGCTTGTTCTAGGTTGCATTAGGCAACAAGGACTTGTGTGTGAGACGCTTTGCGCACAACGATTAGCGTTATGACTCGCGTCATTGTAGTACTTAGCGTATTCTTATTTACATATGAGTGAGCATTCAGTTTTGTTTTCGAGCAGCCCAGTATGGTTTTACCACTAATTTTCGAGAAGTACCCGTATTACTATTTTATAGTATTTTTGAGGATCATACTGGGGAGTATGATGTATTTTCAGAAATTATACATGTTTTCCAGCGAGGGGATAGTATGCTCTTGAAAACAAAGGTTTTATCAAACTTTACTTTTTGACCCACTCACCTTTTATGTTTTGCGCCCCTCCAGGACTTAGTGGCGGTCTTGAATACTAGTGAGACGAGGGCTTCCTTCGGCTAGTGGTGGTTCAGACAACTTCTCCGGAATAAGTAGGATTCGTTCCTACCTTTAGTTTTTAGTTTTCTGTTCTGTTTATCCATCCTCACGGGGATGTGAATGTTTTATATTCTCTGTACTATTTACTATGCTATGACTGTTATGCACCCTATAATAATGGGTTTTACCCATCACCGCACACTTTTACTTCCGCTTCCAACTCTAAATTTTTTCACTTTTCTCAATCATTTGCATAATTGGCTTTCGTCACTTAACACGTGCCGGCCTGCACTTCCCAATTCCTGGCGTGTCAAGATCGATGTGTCAATAACTTTTTAATACGATTTCAATATTATATGCATAAATTTTGAATATATGTGGTCCAAATTAATAGTACCAATAAAAAAATGTAGATGTACACAATATATCCCTTCTAATAATATTGAAATTTTTTCGGTGGAGATGAAACTTACATAATAGGTTACATGTGTTAGCATTGAGATGCATAAATTTTGAGTATACATGATCAATGTCAATAGAAACAATGAAAAATTTATAAGAAAGGAATAAAATAGAACCTTGATGAAGCGTTCGGAGGCATTTTTCTACTTAGAATTTTCTTCGATATGGCCTTGAACCCCTTCAACTTGTTGATGCTAATGTTCTCATGACAATTTCGTCGCCTCAAGACAATGAGACGTCCCATTTATATGGTAAGATGGACCTCCATAGAGCCATATGCAACATATACTTGTAGAAGTCATTTATGTGTCTGTCATTGGCAACATATACTTGTGCAACCATTGTTTATTTGCGACAGTACTTGTTGTACTGTTGCAAATGACTACTTGTGGAACTTTCATTTTTTCTTAATAGGATGTGAAACAAGTTTTCCTTGTCACTTGTTCGAGTTATAGAACATTCTTAAATGGCCGATGCCATTGACTTGGACAGTCTACTCACCATCGACCAGTGCATTGAGAAAAGATGATCGAACGGATCCATCCAATTTGCACACAAAGCAACCTAAACGAGAGAGATCCAAAACGAACAGTGACTGAGCTACTCTTCTCCTTTTGTCAGCTCACAGTCGCCCACCATCAATTCGACGCTTAAAACGAACATGAAGGAATTTCGTAAATCTTGACACAACAAAATAGCGTCTATGACGTCACTTATCACGTAGATCAGTTTGTCTCTTTGCAAAAGGAATAATAAACATAGCCTCTAGAAGAAATAGAGTCCTAGAGAGAGAAGTCTGAGTTTAAGATAAACTGAAAGCTCAAGAGAGAGAATTCTCAGTGAAATTAAAATTACCGGTTTCCTTGTGTGGCTTGGTTATGTACAGGGAGAAAGTCCTTAACTCGTCTGCTAGAAGGGCAGTGTAGGCAGACCGATTGGTGGAGCAGTCCCTATATCGGTGGAGGAATATTCTCATTGGCTGATGCCTTGGCAAAAAGCATGTTTATGTAGGTTCAGTAGAAACATTCTCTGCTAGTTCTTGTTTGCCCGAGAGGCTAAGTTTGGCGAGAGGTCGACGACCATGTCCTACAAGGGAGGACATGATGTATGTATGAGGGCCGACCAGTCTGCAAGAGTGCTCAGCAAGGTTTGGCCCTTGGAGCCTAATAGTTGTGGCCTTTCGCCGTTCTTCAGTGGGCTGGTCTACTCAGTCCACTAGGATTAAGATAGTGATTTGCTCACGTCGTCAAGAGTATTTTCTCCATATAGAGCTCTTAATCCACATGGCATGCCGTAGTTGGGCGTGAATAACTATGTACATAGTTGTCTCAAAGGATTTCGTCCTTAAAATTTAATACTAACTTCGTTTTCACCACACTCAAGTGTAGAACAAAACCCTAATGACTAACGATACAAACATATTAATGAAAAAAAGAGCCTATTTTGACGAATGTAACATAAAATCAACTGTTTGGAGGCTCCACATGACATATGATTTCATATTATATTTTTTCATTTTCCACCAATTTGAACGTCGTCTTACTGTTTGTGGAACCTTAAATTCCAATACATGTTTTCGGTAGGACTCTACCGAAAAGTTGTCAATATTTCGTGAGTTCTCTACTCTCTATTGAAGAGGTGAAATGTATCGGTGCATACCTGCAGAAAATTGCATCGTTCATTTGTTATGTCCTCTTAGGTTGGACTAAACTGAAAAATATGCACAACTTCGATAGGTGCGCTAAAATTTTATATACCATTTGCTAAAATTCTCCCCTGCGCATTCTTGCACCCCAAACTCATCACTTCCACTCGTCTTTAAGCTATAAAAATAGAAGGCTGGGATTTGATTGTTTTGGGGCATGCATACTTGATGCGCACGTGTTGTGTGCATAAGAGAAAACCTCATAAACTTTATAAGTTTAAATACGCTCTCTGAAACCTTATAAGTTTTCCACTAGTGACAAAATTTTACATCTTATTAGAAGGTTGCAGGAAAGCATAGTTGATCATCGGGAAAAGAAACTAGAAGGATAAAAGGGTAATTTTCACTTTACTACTCTTAATTTTGTTCGTCTCACTTTCATACTTAAAGTTTGATTTGTCTGACATTTTTATACTTTCGTTAGTCTATCCGCAAGTGCTCTGTTAACTAATGACGTGACAGATCTGTGGCCCACTAAATTCGTGCCACATGGACAATTAACATTAATAAAAAATTAATTAATTATAAAAAATAAAAAAAAAAACATCTCCCTTTTCTCTTCCCCTCCATCTTCGACTCCACTGCACATCTACCCCACCCCTTCCACTTTAAGCTCCTTTAGCACCAAACTCCTTTTTAACTTTAAACTTTTCAATTTCTTTGAATTTGTTGTATTGGTTTTAGATTTGATGGTCGGTGAAGTTGGTTGTTTGGAAAATGAGACTTTATTTTCTTCTTTATTGAGTTTTTTTTTTTCTTTAGTTTTTCAATAATTTATATTTTTTAATGGGCCAAAATCCTGCCACGTCATTAGTTAACGAAAAACCAAACGGATAAACTAACGGATGTATAAAAATGTTAAGAAAATTGAACTTTAGGTATGAAAGTGAAACGAAGAAAAGTGCAGCAAAGTTGAGAGTAGTAAAGTGAGAATTACCCAAGATAAAACATTCAAGAAAGGCCAAGCTTCATCTGTAGTTTGGTTATTTTCAGCAGAAAGACGCAACATTTTACAACCAAAACTTCACAATGCATGTGTCGGATCAAAAAAAGGTTACTTATCTTCACACAATGTTACATTGTACAAAACAGAGATGAAATATTACACAAAGCAATACCTCTATGATACAATGACGGACGGACGGACGCTCACAAAGATTCTAAACATTTTATATATCTCACCACCACAAATGTCCTCTTCAAAGGGAAATTGATACGCCTAAACAATATATAAATTAATCAGAAGAATACTCAGCACTACCAATCCACGGGAACAACGAAGACTGATTTCTACCTGCCTGTAGCTCAATTTACAAAGGGTGGGTTGACCCGAACTGCAACTTTTAGCACATCATACAAAGTAAAACCTACCCGCCGACCGCAACCTGCTTCTTCGACTTTGTATCTTCTCATCATCTCATGGCCTACCAAATGTAACGTAAACCAAAATTTCAGAAAGCCTTCAAACTTGTTATCTGGAAAAAAGATCACAAGTTTTGGAACTTCTTGTATATGGCATCATGCTCTATACACCACGAGAAACCCCATGTGGAAGAACGGGGGAACTTCTTGTATTTGACATCATGCTCTATACAGCACTAGAAATCTCATGTGGAAGAACGAGGCCAGAATGAATATGACGAAGCAATTCAGAAAAATCAACTATATCCAAGCAAGGGAACCCCGATCATTAGCTACTTGGGGACGACCTCTAGTCGGTGTTGGAGGTCTGTTTGCATTCAACTCCTGGTTTCATAACAAACCAATTCAAACAAAGATTACTACCAAAACAATGACTATATGCTATATGTCCCGATGGGGAAGGGGGAGCAAAAACTCTCCAGTAAAAGTATGCACGTACATACATTTATATATAATGTAATAAATATATGGAGGTACACACACGCACACACATAAAGAGAGATTCACTAATAAGGTCATTCAAACCTTGAGTTATAAGTTATAACTATAAACATCAGTACCTGCATCCATGTATCTTCAATATGGCGTTCCGGTGAAGTTTCTGGTGATGAAATTGCTGGTGGTAAGGGATGAATGAGTTTTGGAACCACCACAAGATCCCTACCCAAGACTAGGATTGCCCCTGCGTTATTGGCCGTACCTGTTGAGTGGTAAGAGCAAACATGAGATGTTTGGTTGACAGCGTTAAGGGCCAAACCTGAGATGTCTGCTGCATAAATAGATAAGGGGGCAAGTACATACCACAATAATTGGTAGCAGAGAAAAGTGTAATCAGATGCCCCTGGGCAAAACGCTCAAATCCATCCATTACACATTCATGCGCACGTACAATCAACTGAAGATCATTGTTATTGCAGAATTCCATGACACGATCAGGCTGCAACATCAAAACACTTTAGATGGCATACAACACAAACAGATATAAAATAAAAAATAAAAAAAATACCAACTAAAGTTATACCATTTTACGATCCCGGTACTTTACAATATAAAAATTCATGGAAGTAACATAAACTGGACAAGCCTCAGTGAACATCAAGCAAGATGAATTACAGAACAATGAATATTTGACTCCATGTTCAATGCAGACCGTCACATTGAACCATTTCCAAGACAAGTATATAGAAAATACCAATTCCATTGTTTCAAGGTTCTGTTTGTTTCGTGGCATGGAATTCTAGAGTACCATACACCTCGGAATGGAAATTTTTAGAAACAAATGGAATAAAATATTTCCCATTCTCAGTGTTTGGAAACAGTTTTATCAGGACACCAACCAAAACAATATTAACAATGTCGCATGTTACTATCTATTACAAACTTAACCCCATTGTTTATCAGAACCCCATTGTTTACAATTTAACCCCATTGTTTATAATTGTTTATAATTTCTTAAATAAAAACCTAATCAACAAATTGTGACAATATCATCAGACTCTGGTCCTTAACATGCTAAAATGCAACTTTGTTGGTAAATAATCTTAATTGCATCCATGTATAAAATCCCACATCCCATTTTGGACTATTAACTTTGATAAAAGATAGCACTGTACAGTATTAACAAAATAATTTCCTAAAAAATGTCAGTACTTGACAACAGGTAATCTTTGTGCAGGACATCGATTCTATATTAAAGAAAGGATATTCATCGATATTGACGAAAGTGCATCAATAACATGTCAAATATGCTTTGTGAGCAAATGTACCCATTATTGATGACACATCCAGACTCCTTAATGACAAATGTACTAATATAGATACCTATTGATTTCTATAACATTATAGGTAATGTGAAATAAAGGAAGAAAACAATTAAAAATTACTTACCCCAAATGTAACCAACCCAGGACCCCTAGCATTTGGTCGTAAACCTTCCACACTGTCATTTTCTGTTGGGTCAGACCTAGAGAGAAGCATACGACAACGTCATTGACCAATTAACATAAAAGTAGTTATAAAATGTATCAACATAGACATGCACTGACCATAACAAATCCATAAGCACAATGGAGCCGGCTTCCATTGTAATAGGACGCTGGAGATTCTCAATCTGCTCCACATGATTTATAGAGCGACCAATACCGCCATGCATACAAATGATTTTCTTTTCAATAAGAGCTGCTAGTGGAAGCCAATTAAACAAACGGTTTATTCGATGCCATGCCCAAATTCCATCTCTCTCACCCTGCTCAGCAAGTCATTCAGTCAGTAACCACCAGAGATTACAAATAAAAATTACAGATATGATATAGTTATAATACAGTACCATTCGCTCAATGCATTCAATCCGAAAACCAAATAGAGCATTGATATCTGCAGCTTCATGGTTGCCACGAATTAAATGTACATTATGGGGATACTCAACCTGCAATATTGACATTTGTTTCAAAAACATTGCATTATCATAGAAATCCTCATACAGCAATCACGGAGAGCTATAAGCATCAAGAGATAAAACTGAAACAGAATAAAAGCACAGCCAAAATGTACCTTCAAAGCAAGCAGAAGAGTAATCGTTTCCAAGCTATGTTGGCCCCGGTCAACATAATCTCCTAAGAAGAGATAGTCGATGTATCTGATTTTTGTTCATATAAAATCAGCATAAATGTAAGAAACATGAAGTTTTGTATTGTAGACTTGTCAAAAGGATAACACACTAAGGATGGGTTGAATCATTTAGGTAAAGAAATCGTCACTAACAGTGAAATATTTATAACTATATTATACGAGATGTACAAAGGTCAAAATCTTTGTGAATACTGAACGGCAAAACTTACAACAAAATGTAACTAAAATATATTATACGAGATGTACAAAGGTCAAAACCAAGCATATACAAGATGGAGCCTGGAACAATTTGCATAGTCACCCACCTTGTCTTACAAATGCAAAAAAGAGGCTTCATTTTATTTAACCTAAATGTTCCTTCCTTCTAAAAACCAAAAAAAAAATTCACACTAGGACTGTACTGGAAATTTATGCATGTCTTATTCGTTGCCATGTTGTCATCTTAGGGTCCGTATTCAAGTGTTAGGATTAGTCATTGCATAAACTTTTTCTAGTCTCAGTAGGACATTCTAGGGTAGACAATTCTGAGTTTGTGCTAGGAAACCAAAAGAACACAAAAAATATGTTTTATGTGATGTTTAGCTTTGTCTGTGATGTTTAGCTCCGAAGTACTAAGGTTGGTTCTATATAAAGAAATATCAGGAATCCCATATTCCTACAATCTCATAATCTTTACACACAAAGTATGTGATACAGATTCTATTTCGCAAACCCCATTGCAAGGAGCATGCATTAGGTAAAATAATGCATTGGGCTTTAATAATTCTCCACAAAACAATACAGTAATTCTCCACAAACCATTAAGATATAACAATCAACGTAATATCATGGGGTGCAGAGACAGGTCCCTTAGCATACGTAATTCAATATTTCAATATTGAACCATATGAACCAATTTGCTTAGTGTTGCATTAATAAAGCCACTTACGCGATATCTCCAGCCGTTGAGGGTGAACCATACTCGTCAAAAAGGCGCATGAGATCACCAAATTGCCCATGTAAATCACCAAATATCTTGATAGGAGCCCTAAGCTGTAAGACGCTTGGTTCACTAGAGAATATTCGCTCAGCACTGTCACAAAGATCTGCTATTTCATTACAATCTAAGAAAAATTGCCTGCGAACCGGAGGCTTCCACCCACGAGGCTTTAAAAGATGTGCCACTACCTGAAAAGAAAAGAGGAAATTTATTGATTATGAAACCCAATAAACTTTATATGTAGACATTACATATGCAGGATGACACTCGTAAATACCAAGTGCTGGGTTACCTAACACCAAGGGTTGGTGTCACCGCATTTGTAGAATAATAGGTAAACGAAGTATCCAGGACACTAGATAAGAAATTGGATACAAGATTCATGGTTCAACTATGTCAGGATGAGGAATGGTTCGACTTGTCAGGATGAGGATGTATAATCCTTTTAATCTTGCATTAGTGAAAGACCAGGCACAGGATAAGAGATACTCTTAATTGAGATTCATATTTCTTCATGGTAGGGTGGGTGGGGCATCATAAATAAAAAAATGATGAATACTTCGAAAAGAATTTAAAGGCAACAGATAAACTCGGATGTGAGAGCAAGGACATGACTTTAAAGTAGCCTCCAATAGTCTGTAGTTGGTTGCATTATCATGCTTGATATTCCAACTCATAGATGCATCTACCTTACGTTTCCAGAATGATGACAGGAGCAAAAATGCATTCACACTATTGAATACAATTTAGGATACCACTCAGGCACTTGTTCTGTTTTGTTTTTATCTTTCTATTTTCTAGCATATAATTAGCATTAATCAAGTGGACAAGGAAGAAGTCAGCAAAATTTACCCATCAATAGTTGAGCAAAAGGACATTTGATTTTATAAAATGTACAGATGAAAATATGGCAATTTTAGGGAGGCAAGACTGTGTCACATAATGTCTTCTACCTTTTTGGGCACACTATTAATGGACATCTGTCGATCTAATAATTTCCTTGCTGCAGTTGCACTCTCTGGAGTCCCATAACTAACCCGCCTGCCTTCATTTTCAAATTGATCAATTGAAAGTTGCCTCACCATGCCACCTAAAGCTCCACCAGTCTCTGCAGCTACAACAACCTGGGAAAGCATGTAAGAAACATTAAGGACAGATCTACACAAGTTTAAAACTTCTTGCCACACAGGTTTAAAGTTGCCTCATAAAATTTAATACTGACAGCTCTATGATGCAGTCGCACTCCAGCTGATGGAATATTATTTGACCCAGCAGAATCAGGCTTGATCAAGGTAGATATCTGCTTCCCACTGGGGGTAGCCTCTGAACCACGATCTCTATCAGGTAGTTCAACTTCTCCATTAACTTGTCGTGCCTTGGCAGCAGCCAAAGTGGCACTGATTGCCTCAGCTTCTGCTGCTGATGCTTCAACTAAATACTCTACACCTTTGCTCATTCTCCTATAAAACAATCAACATTCAGTATCTCTTTAACAATAAAAAGAAGTACAACTCAGTGACTTCAAAGCCTGCAATCAAAATGTACACACAACGACTAGCTTACCGGGTTCCCTGGAGCAAAGCATTTTCAGTACTTATATCAGTATACATGTCACCATTTACTGAGGGTGCAACTGGATTTCCCAGCACAACAGCACCATCAGAAACTGCTTCGGGCAACTGCCTTGCTCTGTCATCAATGAATCCATACCTTCCAGGTAAACGACCTTGTACAGATTGAGCAGCTGCAGCTGCAGCATGAGAAGCTGCAGTTGTTGTTTCAGCAGCAGCCAAATCTTCCGCAACAAGTAGGTCATCAAGCAACACTCCTATAGCATAAAAGAATAAAGCAATTAGTAGGCTTGAAAATTATCAAGTGCAGGATTTTATTAGCTCAGAAAGATAAAATTGTAAGTGAACTCCAGAATTCATAATATAAAAGCTTTCAAAAACCATCAAAATGACAGTTCCTAAAGTCCTCCATAAATTACTAAATTGCTGCACCTACATTATCCTTGCCTGCTGTTTTATCCTAGTTGACTTATCCACCAAAAGACAAATATAACCCAAAAACGAAGAGTTTGAAAACTAAATTAACTAATGAACCAATCATTGAAACCTCAACTTTGAAATAATCATATAATGTATCGGAAACCATGTATTGGAAATGTCAACCTCAAGAAACAAAATAAGTCTATTATTCTCTAAGCATGTCCATTCATGATGCAAAATACTTTGGTGCCTGACAGTTACAACCTACATTCCATCATCACAAAGTGAAGGCATTATTTACAACAATTAACTGCTTGATGGATTTACTTCCTAGATTTACTGAAACAGGAAACAACTGCAGAGTGACTGTTGAAATAATACATTAACTTCTTACCGCCACGTAGACCACCATATATAAAGATCAAGTCACCAACCGCTGCAGCTGCATGCCTGCAACGCCTTGTCAGCTCAACTGCAGCATCTCCACCGGCTGCATCAGCACTGTATCTACCAGTCCTTGGAGTAGTAACCACAGATTTTGTATCACACCAAACTCCTGCTGCAGTATCCAACACTGCACCATAAGAAAAATAGAAACTTGTAAGAACACTTATGGTGAAGAACCTCTTGGAAACATAGGGAATCTTTTAAATCCAACAAATAACAACAAAAATTAAGCTACAAATGTATCTGTTTCTCAAAGAAGCATAGTTAATCTACCAATTTTACACGATGATGTGGTGAGGATCAATTATTTTAAGAACTGGAATAAAGTCACAGCATTCTCATTTGAATAATTGCTTCAGACATACAAAACTACAATAAAGATCATAAGATCTCAATATCTGCTCAAAGCATAATACAAGAAGAATCAGGCACAACATAGTTATCCTAGAGAGTGAGAGTAAAACTAAAATAGATCTACCACAAACTACTGAAAGAAGTTTTTAATTCAGCAACTCTCAAAAAGCATCCCCAATATACATGACCTAAACTTTCACCGACTCCGAGAGATTAAAAAAATCCAACCAGCTTACCTCCATCACATCATACAATAGCATATTTCTCATTGAATTTAATAGAAGAACCAGTTAATGATGAGTCCAGAAATTAAATTCTATTCTGAGAAAAATTTATTTGAACCATATATCTTATACTTTATAAACAGCAAGAATGTGTGTGTTTGCACACTCCATATGTAATCTTCACTCTGAATTTTGATTTCAAGTTATGAAGTAACAATAATTTAGTCAAGGCCTATCCATTCTAGGGTAAGAAACCCACAAGACCTGCCAAGGTTCACTTGAGAAAACTTATCGACATCCTGTTTCCAGGGCTGTGACTCAAGGGTTGGAACCATTCAGTTCTTAGATTCTCTTTCAAGGATCATCCATGCCAAAAGTTGGGGGGAGAGAGAGAGAGAGAGAGCGTACATTCCACACAATGCTTGTAAAAACCTAAATAAATACCTGCAACACTTGATGAATCTTCAACCATGCGGCCACCACCAAGGGCCCCTCCAGAAACATGCAGACGTGCATTAACAAAGACCTAGTATCATAATATATGCTAGTTTTCAGAAATTGAATTCGAATAAGGAAAATAGAAATTAAAAATAATGGATGCATATACTCACTGCTGCATGTTGATATCTTGAAGAAGGTGAGACACCAGGAGCAATTGCCCATTCCCAACGGCCATCCCTATGTTTGGCAAGACCATATGCACTTGCCAATGGCTTCAAACAGAAGAACCAAAAGAAAACTTAACCAAGAATTACATAGCAAAAGTGCATTTTTTTATTCAATCAAAACATTACGAAGCTGTTACTAATATGCTTTGCAAAATTTGAAGAGGGAGGGGAGTCAACAACATTCAGACACAAGCTACGTAAACAGACTGTAAAGGCAAATAGAAATAAGTAATCTGTGTCACAAATAAGCTACTGGTACTTTTGTTTTCAGTTAAGTAGTTTCCTAACATATACCAAAAATACATTTCTCAGAAAGATTAGATACAAACGCGATGGGGTAACTGTTCCACAGTTTATTGCAGAATGTGCTTGACAAAGGGCAAGTACAATATGGAGCCATCCAGCAATCAATATAAAAATAAAATAAAATCACCTTAAATGCTACTGTCACATTCATGCATCCACAAAAACAAACCACTAAAAAATTACACTATTTGACTCACCACACTATTTGCATCCCTCCCTCCACAAAGGAGGAGAAGACCATCAGACCTTGCACTTGCAGTTGCATACCTGGTCATGTCATATACGAAGAGTAAAATAAGATATTGACTTTACAATATCATCAACAAAAAACATGGTGATTATATAATTGAAAGTTAAACAGGGCAACTCAATAGCAAGTCAAAGATGCATAACTTCTAAAGAATAAATTATTCACTCTCAGTATCTTTATTGATTACCAGTGCCACCAGTATTTATGATAAGAAATGCAAAAGAATCACTGAGGATGCACCATTTCAATTTTAACCTTGGACTAGTAGAAAATTTACCCCAATAAACAAATAATTTTATAAGGGAAAGCCTTCCAGGTAAAACCAACTTCCTTTTTTGAAGGTTTCATCAAATGGATGGTAATTAAATGCATCATCCTCTAATGCCACCAAACAACAGCTGCACATACTTTCCATACATATATATATAGCATCCAGAAGAAAAGTCTAAAAAACACCCTAAAGCTTCCTCTCATCCATTTTTGTATCACATTTAATTTCTTTTTTCCTTAGAGATGCCACATTGGATCCAAAATTAGATATCTGTAGATTTCTGTACTGCTTCAATAGACATGTAGTTGGATGCAATAATATCCGAGTCTATTTCGTAATAAACAACAAATAAAACCCTTGGTATATGTTATCTAAAGGGCAAGGATAAATACTCTTACATGTATATGAAAAATCCAAAGGAAAGAGAGAGAATTAAGAATGGGACCTCCCCCTTTAGATCTATAACAAATTAACATGACAAGAAAATGAAAAACCAAAAAGAGTTGAAATTAAGGCCAAGGTACTGAAGGGGAGAACTTCAAAAACTCAACATTTACAGTGGTAAATTTACATATTAAAACAAAACTTATTCCACATAACAAGATGATCCAATTATCAGATCTCAAAAAAAACCTTTACCAAACTGGAGCAATGAGGCTCGTTCAACAAACTGCACGCAATGTCTGGAAAGTGTTAAGGACAGATTCATTCTGCACACTAAGGGGTAACAGCCTTTTTTGGGATAGGAAACATTAACTAAAAGTACCAGCCTTAAACTAAAGAAAAATACAACAAGACGATAGACAAGCTAACAGCCCTTTTTCATGTTCTGAGATCCAATACAGCCCTAGAAAAAGAAATACAAAGAACTAGACACATGTGCACCAAATACATAGAATGAGACAATTACCAGCAATTTCTAGGTAACGAGCAGATTTATTCTCTTTTTTTATTCATTTTTTACCATCACTATTAAGGGTCACCAGCTTTAAGACGAACTGTCAAGGGTCCTGTGGAGGTGGCTTTACCCCATGGTGTCCACCCAAAAAGAAAATCCTATTGAAGATACTATTACCACGTCTAGCAGGAAAAAGCATTAAAAAATAAAAAACCAGCTTCCCAGCAACTAAGAGTATCAAATGTCATATCATCACCACAATCATTTCTACATATTCTCTATTTATTTGAAAATGATTTCTACATATTCTCTCACTAGTGGAACTAAAATCAGTACCCAAGCATTACAGAATTCAGAAATACAATGCGAACATAAACACCACAATAAGTCTATGAAATATATGCCTCTAATGGTAAAGTCTATTGGCTTATAAAATCACTAAAAAATAGGGAGACCAGAATTTAAGTAAGAAGCCAATATCCAAAACTTATAGAATACATATTCATTTTGATATCCAAGCATGTGATCTTTTATACAAATACCATATAAGAATTTCAGTGTCATGAACGTTAAAGAGGGAGAGCGTGAAAGATTTACATGCATGGTGGTGGACCCTCCCCCTCTGGTTCCAACTTACGCCATTCATAAGGTTTGGCAGCTGTGTCGAGAGCCCAAACATCAGCTAAAGGCCGTTTTCCTGAAAACCACACACCAATTCCCCTTCTCTTAATATTTGTAAAAATCTAAGCATGTAGTTTCTTTCTTCCCTTTAATTCAATGCAGAAAAGATAGTAAGATAGACCCTGAAGTGACTCACCATCATTCCCACCAATTGCCATAAGATATCTTTGCCCCACTAATGCCATCACATGCCCATAGCGTGGCCCAGGTCCAGGGCCTTGAACAACAACCCTATAGTAAAAATAGCTCCACTTGGTTAAAAATCACATAAAATTTTTTATTTTTTAAAGGAAAGCAGACAATTCAAGTATAACCTGTGCCATCGAGGACGTTGCTGTGTGAGGTCAAGAACATGAAGATCCTCAGCAGACAAACCAGCAGGACCAATTCCACCCTGTATTGATATGAAAGATTCCAGTGGGAATGTAATTATGAAACATATAGAAAAATTCTAACACAGCTTTGACTTGGGAACCATAACACAGCTTTGACTTGTGAGATATAATATTGAGTGCTGACCTGAATAACCACCATAGTTCCTACAGCTGTTGCTACATGTGCAGCCCTTGGGGTGGGAGGTTCTCCAAAGGGTGTGATCCTGCAATGCATGTCATAACAATGTACCCACTAAAGTAAACACAGGATAAATAACAAAATATGGACAGCCAATGGCTGATAAGATAAAAGATATTTATTCCTCGACTTACCTAGACCATTTATTTGTTAGCACATCATAACAATGCACGTCCGCTGTGGCACCTGCAAGTCCTGAAATTAAGAACAAACAAGTTTTTAAATTAAAATTATTTAAAATTAAATGAATCAGTATTCTTGTGAGCTTCGTTACAAGCAAAGCATTAATCAAGATGTAGATTAGGCCTCATGGTTATTTGGACCACTGAATATAACAGAAAGACCAACAACTTAAATGGCTCAGCACCTTCACATCATAAATAAATGCTAGCTGACCCCTAGAAGCTCAAATAAGAATCCAAACTATGGATGCTAAAAAAATAACCATTAGGGGGCAGGGATTTAGACGCGATTTGAAAACAACACAGAGATTTGAAGCTCCAATGGCATTAGATACATGCCACTTGATCACTTTTAGTTCAAAAGAGAGTAAGTTTCTAAAACCATAACAATAACTGAAAGAAGAAAAATACATGCATATTAATTGGGCTACACCAAAACTACCACACCACTCAAATCACTTGCAATAAATAACTAGCAAATTTGTATCACGCAAAATGAATTTATCAAGAATGAACAGGAGCGGGGCAAAGATAAATGAGAGGCTTGAAACCACAAAGCATTCTAAAACCATTATCAAGATAATAACTAACAACTTGAATCACCGTAGCATCAAACCAGCCAGAGACCGATATTTCACTCTAATTACAAGTACTTTTGTGTTTCCTGAACCGGAAGACAGTGCTTGTATCATTAACAATCTGGGAGCAGACACATAGAGACAACCTGAGATTAAAGAACCTGAACATAACAAGGTCTTTTCACATACAATTTAACGAACTACAACTTCGAATTCCACCACACAGCATTTTATAATCACACAATAGAACATCAAAGAAGAACGAAAAACTCAATCTGAAACTAACAAAGCTAGGTTGATAAACTACTTATATCATTACAGAACCCTTACTATTAGGGTTTCCATGCAGCAAAGCTAATCATAGAAGCTCAAACAACAAAGCTACCCAAGTAATCAAAGAAAATAACATACTTATGCCGGCACTTCCAGCTGATGATGGAGTCCCTGAAGCCGCCGAATTGCCCTCAAGAGCTGTGGCACCCCCAAATAAAATCAACCTGGGGCCAATGTAGCCCGGCGTGCCCTCCTCGCCCACAGCCGCCACCGCAGTCAACGTGTGGCCACACCTCGGCCCTGGCCCGTCCTCTTTTTTCTCTAAAATTGCATTGACCACCGAGTACGTTGGGGCGTGCCGCGGCCCGGCCACCGGAGTCTGCTGTGCCTGTGGAGCAGCCGCCGCCGTCTGAGGTTGCTGCGGCGGAGATCCAGTTCCTGGTTGTACCTGCTCGCCTAGCTGTTGTTCCCCTTCCACTGCCGCCTGAGACGACGTCGTACTGTGGTTTGGCACTGCCGGATCGTGATCGGTCTCCGGCACCATCGACGACGAGTCCACATCCATTGCTTTGAGCCTTCGATTCGCGCCCTAATTTCAAGATCGGAACTAGAATTCCCACGAATTTGCATTCCTAATCAACATTTCGATCCAGTTCCCGCAATCCCAACCTCGCCTTGCACCAATAAAAAAACCTGGATAATCACACCCGAAACCCTAGCTCGGATCCTCAGCTTCTGGAAATCCGGGAAAATTCCGCCAAATTTTCTCGAGAAAACAAATTTTAGGTTTTTATCATTTCCTCTCTGTAGCGAAGGGAAGAATAAGGAAAGGGGTTTGGAGGAGGAATAGAGAGAAACGGGACGGAGACAATCTCAAAGCCCCAACAAACACAAAAACATATCAAACTCTCTCTCCACCAATCGCTGCCCTCTCTCTCTAATAAAATTACAAAAATGTTTGTAATGTTACAACTCTCTCTCTACATTGTTTATATTTCTCATTTCATAATTTAAGTTCCGCTTCAACAGTACATAACACTTCGTAGTGTAAGTGTTTTAATCCTTAGATTTTATTCTCTAAGAAAATTATAAAAAAGCTTGTAATGTTACAACTTTCTTTCTCTAAATTATTAATAATTCTCATTTCATAATTTAAGTTCCGCTTTGATGCTACGTAACACTCCGTGGTACAAGTGTTTTAATTCTTAGATTTTATTTTTATCATTATTAAATTTTTTATATTCCATCTCAGTAATTTTTTTTCCAATCACTTAATTTTATGTACCATTAAAAAAACATGCATTTGATAATGTTTTTTTTGTTTGGCCTGGAGCTTTTATTTATTTAATTAATTGTCATTTTTGTCTCTGCATATTTAAATCTCCTACTTGTTTGTGATGATGATTATTCAGGTGTGGCCATGTTATTAGACGTTAGTTATATACCTTAATCAAACAGTAAATGGTGGGGGCGCCGCCTGATGGGGTGTTGACGGCGGATATTTAAGTTTGAGTTACCGGAATAGCCGGGAAAGACTTCAACTATTAACGGTGGTCACCGGTTCCTATTTCTAAGGAGTTTGCCTTTTTCCCTCACCATTTTGGAGACGGTGGTAACAGCAACGCGCATGGAGGGACGTGGTGAGGTCACACCCTGAAGCCCAACCCAATTTTGTGAGTTATGTGGACACCATCCATGCATGCCAATAAACAAATATAAGGAAATTACACACTAGGTATACTTTTAGCTTTAATTTTGAATTGAGACAAAGTTTTTAAACTATTTCAAAGAGAGACAAATTTTAATACACGGGTAGATGACATCACGGGACATTATTTCGGTTGGTGTGTAAGTGACAAAATTGCCCTTCCCTTTCTGGGCTCACCGTCAAGCTCTTTTCCCGTCATAAGAAGATTTTCAAGGTTGACGACCATATCGGCGTGCCTTATGACCACGAGTCGTCCGACCGAGAGGAGTCTCCGGGGAAGGACTATTCAGTTCAAAAGATGATTTTGGGGACCCACACCTTCGAGAACGAGCCGAATTACCTTATGCTCGCTCAGGTCCAACTTCAATTGGAGGATGCCGAGAACGAACAATGCTCACCATTATGATGATGATCAAGCCGAGGTTGGTGGTTTCGGCTGCGCCAACGGAAAGGTAACGCTGAGTTGTTGATTTTGGGAATAGGTTTGAAGAATTTTGTAGTGATTTGTTGAAGATTTCAAATTTTAGGGTTTTGGAATGTGGGCATGTTTGAATGTAGAGAAAGTGCTAGGAAATGCAAGACATTTTTTTTTTTAAATTTTCTATCATGTTTGTCATAAATAAAAAAGAAATTACTGGAATTTCAATCCATTGTAAACTTGAAAGAAAATGGAAAAGTTTTTTTGTTTTGGTCATTGTAAGGATTTGAATTTTAGCAAAAGTTGTTCTGTGTTGGGCTCACCGCCGACAATCGCGTTCTCTCCCGATATGTGCCATCGAAGGCCATCAACTATAACTATACTTACGAATCACCTCTCTTCGTCAGACGACTCGTCAGTCATCTCGTCGATAAGGTTCAGGTGCATCGCGTAGTAAAAGCCTTAATTTTGAATCGGTTTGTGTTTTTAATGTATGTAAATTTTATGTTTTTTTGTGAATGGGTTTTGTGATTTGTGGTTGTTGGATCGGAGAATTGGGGATTAGGGTTTTGCTGGAGATGGGTCGTTGAAAATTCTTAATTTTATGGGGGTTTCTAGGAAGATTGAGAGTTAAGGATGGAAAATTGGTGTTCGATTTTGGTGCTTTAATTGTTCTAGTATAATTGTAGACTTCCTTTCAACTCAATTAAGTGGTAGGATTGTTATTTTCTTACTAGAAACCAAATTTCAGAACAAACTGATTCTACTAAAAATTATACAAACTGGTTCTACTAAAAAGTACACAAAACTAATTCTACATATATTTGAAATTGATTCTGCAAAAATGGTCGAAGAGCGATTAGACTAATGGCATGCATGTAATTTTGTTGAAAATATACAACTGATTCTACTAAAAGTTATATAAACTAGTTCTAATAAAAAGTATACAAAGCTGATTCTACATATATTGAAAACTAATTTTGCAAAAATGGTCGAGGAGTCGTTGAGCTGATGGCATGCATGTAATTTTGGTGAAAATATACAAATTGATTATACTAAAACTATAAAAATTGGTTCTACTAAAAAGTATATAAAACTGATTCTTTATATATTTGAAACTGATTCTGAAAAAATGGTAGAGGAGCGATTGGATCAATGGCATGCGTGTAATTTTGTTGAAAATATACAAACTGATTCTACTAAAAATTATAAAAACTGGTTCTACTAAAAACTATACAAAACTTATTCTACATATATTTGAAATTGATTCTGCAAAAAATGGTTGAGGAACGGTTGAGATGATGATATGCCTGTAATTTTGTTGAAAATATACAAACTGATTCTATTAAAAATTATACAAACTAATTTTACTAAAATCTATACAAAACTTATTCTACATATATTTGAAACTGATTTTGCAAACATGATCGAGGAGCGGTTCAGCTGATGGCACGCATTAATTTCGTTGAAGTTGTGTGGGTTGGGCTCTGTTAATAAACAAAACTGTTAGGAGTATGGTTGGTATTTTAAAATATTGTTCCCATGTTTTTGAGGTGGGTTTTACTTAATTTTGTGTTTTTGTCTCTCCTTGAAATATTTAAAAACTAGTAGATTTCCTTGAAATGTAACATCCCATCAGACTTTATTGAAATTTAATCCCCAAGGGATATTTTAGACACGTGTATGCTAGACTTTCACTGAGTGTGCAGTGTAATTTTTACTGTTTTGGTGGGTACACAGTACCCTAAAACAAATATCTCCCTTCTCTTTCATTTTTTTCCCGTCACTTTCCATCACCCTCTTTTTCTTTTTCTTCACTCTTCCTCTCACTCTCTCTCTCACCCAAACTCTGAGTGCACAATGCACTTCATTGGAAAACTGACGAATCAAGGCAATCGGAGATCACCACCTTGCTATACTTGACAAGGCAAACACAACCATGCCCTTGGTTGCGTGAAACTCAGTCCAAGACCACCCGAACAAAGACAAACCGACCGTCAAAGGTCGAGGCTTTTCTAGCGTGATCTCACTATTTTGAGCCTCGAAACCACCTTTATTGTCTTGCGCAACGTCCCTAGACTCGAAGCTAAGGAAGAAACCAGCTCGTTCGAATGTGAGGGAAATACAATCCATTTTTCGAGCTTTTTTTGTCAAACCAAAGGTATATCATCATTCTACTCATTTCTAGCTTCATTTTGACATAAGGAATGTGAAATTTGGCTGAGAAATGAAAAAGATATGAAGGTTTGAAAATTTTCCAGAAACTGGCGAGTTCAGACGGTGGCGAAATGCAGCGCCGACGACTGGCCTGAGTTGCAACGACGACTGATTCAGACCAGCCTGAACCTTGTCCAAACCGAATCATGACATCAGTAAACCAGCTCAGACCGGTCCAAATTAGGATATTCTCAAGTATATTCCTTTAATGCCATTAGGAATATTTCGTTAGATTTAACGAAGATATCGAAATCTTCGGTTTAGGTTTACTGTGCGTGAGCTGCTCGTGAGCCGAGGTTGGACCGCCCATGGGGGCGAGTGGGACACTTTTTTCGACTTTCTTCGACGCGAGGCGACTCGTGACAACGTGTACTGCCTAGGGCCAGTACAAATGGTATTTTTTGAAGTGTTTCAGACCTCCGTGTTGAGCAAACAAAGGTTAACTGACGTTAATTAGTTTAATTAGTAACATTTATGAGTTTAATCATTATTATAGTGATATCTCATATAGCTGAGACTTACCACGAGGAGTACAGGGGTCAGGCTAGGCAAGGCGGCTACGACCCAACTACATATCAGTGAGTGGGCTTTGTTTTGAGAAACTTATATTATTAATATTAGTTTCCATTATGATTTTGTGAGTTATTTTCTATCATGCCATGCTTTTACTTACGAGTTAAGTATAAAGAAAATATTATGTTGAGATTTGTGAAATTGTGATGGCATGATCATATGTATTTTTTTTTGCTCATCATACATGCATTCACCCGGTGTCTAGTACTCGTCCGGGCCAGGACTAGCCTTCACATGTATGTTCACATCTACACTGTTATGCTCACCTTGGGTCCATTGTAGGTGCCAGCCTGTACTAGTTTGCATTAGGTATCTAGGACTTGCATGTGACGCGATTAACGCCAGCTTCACATGATCGTTGTACTGAGCATATATCTATTACACCCAGCCTATTCTATGTAGCTACTTTATGCATGGGTTTGTGTGTCTGCATATGTTGATGAGTATACTATATTTAAGAAAATTGTGTTTACCCATATCTTTGGCAGTTGTGCCTTTATATTGTTTTGACAGTTTTCATACTATACTTAGTATGCTTTTAAGAAACTATATAGGTTTTTCAGAGAGAGGTTACTTGCGTTACGAAAAACAAAGGTTTTAGTAATGATTATTTTTACCCACTCACACTTTCTGTTTTGCGCCCCTCGAGAACTTAGTAGCTGGACTTCTGGCAAGCGAGATGGTTCTAATATTTAGGACTTCAGTACCAAATAAACGTAGGATTTCCTTCTTCCGCTAGTATGTTTCATCCATACTACTCAGGATGGAAATAATTCATATTTCTTTACTGCACTTTAACTATGCTCTGAACATTTCATGTTGTATTAAGGGTTCTACTCGTACTTCTACACACTCTTACGCTTGGTTTCAATAATTCTAGACTTAGGTTTTATTAATTGGAATTTTCCACATCATCCGCATGACATGGCTTTTGTCACCCTCTTGGGTGTCGGCCAGCATGCCTCAATTTCGGTACCCTTCGGGATATCCGGGTTGATATGCTAAAAACTAACACACAATTAAAAACCCTATAATGTAATCGTAGTATGGATAAGTAGGGATCGTTTTAAGCCGAAGATTAGAGGGATTTGCTTACCACTTAGGATCCTTCTCCACACACAAACATATGCTTACAAGTTGATTACCAATTATTCCTTCTATAAACCATGAATGACAATGCCCCAAATTAACCGTGAAACGCACAAATTAATTCTCAGATTTTTCTAAGTTCATTGATTTGAATGAAACGCAACTTGCACCAAATTATTCTTATAAAGTTATCTAACTATGAAACACATGATAGATAAACATATCAGAGATCATTAAGCTTTGTGAAAATCATAAACATTGACTAGACAATTATAACCATGAAACTCATGATACTCTTGCCTAGGATTTACTTAACACAATCGATGTCCCTTCGCTTTTTACTACTTATGAATACAAGTTCATAATGATTAGGTGAAACTCACTTATATTCTAGCTCCAAACCCTAGCATGCAAACTAAGTTGGCCACCTTAATAAACATACAAGGATAAGTTCTCTATAAAATAGATAAGTAAATCACATTCACAATTTACGAAGAAATAACTGGGTAAATCAACTCATAATAAACATATGTTCATGGCTTCAAATTCACCCTTACCTATAAACAAAATTAGTTACTCGTGATTGAAAAGCAATTCACAAGAAACATTGAAAAACAAACTAACAAAATCACAAAGGTTCGAATAGATACAACTTTGAATGCCACAGCTTCGACTTGAACGTCTTCTTGTCTTCACCTTGGATGGATGGATGAATTGAAGGGTGAATGGAATGGGTTTTTAGGGCTGAGGTTGTGGTAGAATGCAGCAGAGAAAAAGAAAGAATGTATGCGTCCGATCTTTCTAACAAATTGGTGCTTCTTTTATGTATTTTTGTGTCTCCAAGTGCTTGAATCATTGAAGGACTCCAAGGTAAGATTTAGAGAGTGTTTAGACATCCTTAGGACTCCTTATTTCATTTAAAGTAATTGTAGAAACACGCACAAAACAACTGCCATGTTTTTTCCCTGAAACCATATCCAACTAGGACTCTACTACTTGTTTCGACCTGTCATCACTAAAACAATGATAACTAATTCTAGAAGTATCAAAATTGATATCTACAAACTCTAGTGGAAACTAGACATCCAGATCTTTCCATCCATATATGGTATGACATGTAACTCATCCTGAGGAATTTTGCGTGCTCTGTCAAAGTTGGCATTTCTGCACAACGCTGTCCAAACCTCACTCAGATTCCACTTCTTTGCAATTTTTCTTGTCTTCCAACTTCTATCTTCTAATCCACGCAAAGTCAAGTCATTATGCATCACATGTGTCCACTCCTAATAGTTTTACACGTCCCAAATCCTTGTGTTCCAATGCTTGCCACACAAGCATTCTATTCCAAATCCAAATAACACTCTGTTTCGCTCCTTTAGCCTCCTAATTTCAACTTTGCCATTTCCACCTATAATAAAAATAAAATTAACTAAAATACTACAATTAACAGAAATTAACTAAATAAACATAGAGAAATAAGATAATAACATCGCATAAATATGCTCCTATCACGGGTCGGGGTGTCATGAAATATATTATATGTTTTTGTATCTATATGTAAGGCTCCCAATAAAAAACTGTTACAATTAATATTGGTATAGTGTGATTGTGTAAATTCTAGATATATATAGTCAAGGATTCTTATGTAAATCTAATGATTCTATCATATTAGGTATGTATTTAATTAGAGAGCAAGTTTCTCTCTCATTGTGGTTTACTATAAATAAAGGCACTGACATAAGAGAAATCATTATCACAATTTTCCTATTCCCTATTCTCTCTTCTCTCCCTTCTCCCTTTTATTCCCTTTAGTAAATAGACTACAATACGTTATCAAGCATTATCATATACAATCCAAGTACCTCTAAAACACGATTTTAATTTTGATATTTTTTTAGCCTTGACTGTATGAACCTTCGCTATGATGCATGAACCCAATTTTTACGGTTTTTAAAAGAATTATAATCTTCTACTAAATATTGTGTTTGCATTTAATTTTATATGTTATATATTATTGTTGTGAATTGATGATTGTGTCACCATGATGCATGAACCGAGGCTCGCTCTGACCTCTAGACTGAGACCACACCACTAGTAGTGGCGTCACCGCCCTTTTTCGGGCAAAAATCACACCCAACTTTGGTTGAGCTTGCATCGATCTCCCCAATTAAGCCTGAGCTTTTCTCCCATTTTTTTTCTTTCTGCCCCACGTTGGGCATTGGTTTTTCTAGCGAACTGACCAGCCCAATTTGGGCTTGGGCCTTCTGCCCACTCCTCATAGCTGGCCTACAGCTCACCTACCCCAACTTTGAGCCCGCAACTCCAAACCCAATCCACCCAACTTCTTGGGTCGTGACATTCATACCTCATGGACCCAGTAGACTTATGTTCATCTACCTGTTTGTGTTATATATATATATATATATATATACTAATCAGAACTGGTTAGCTGTTGTCACTTTTGTTATTAACAAAACTTTTAAGTTTTCCATGGAGACTTTGATTGATACAGGAGCACATATATATATATATATATATGCAAATACGTCAACAAAGGGAGTAAGACAGATAAATTTAACTGGAAATAAACTGAGAATACAAATACGAATGAATAAGATTACTGAGAAATAATTTGACTAACCACTCACTTGGCTTTGATACCAAATGAGTCATGAAATCATGGAATTTTGTAAAAAAGAAATTTATGATTTACTTAATAAAGGAATCATTAGGAAAAGTAAGTTGTCTTGGTCTTGTCCAGCCTTTTATGTTCAAAAGAGTGCTGAGCTAGAAAGAGGAGTTCCGAGATTAGTAATCAATTACAAACCTCTCAATGAGGTACTGGAATGGATTCGGTATCCAATTCCAAATAAACGCGATTTAATTAAACGACTTAGTCAAGCAGTAGTCTTTAGTAAATTTGATATGAAGTCAGGATTCTGGCAAATCCAAATACATGAAGATGATAAATATAAAACTGCATTTGTTACTCCTTCCGGTCACTATGAATGGAATGTAATGCCTTTTGGGCTTAAAAATGCACCTAGTGAATTTCAGAACATCATGAATGAGATATTTAATCAATATAGTCATTTTACAATTGTTTATATTGATGATGTTTTGATCTACTCTAAGTCAATTGATGAACACTGGAAACACCTTCACATGTTTTCCAGAATTATTAAGTCTAACGGTCTTGTTGTTTCTGCAGCTAAGATTAAACTTTTTCAATCAAAAGTTAGATTTCTTGGTTACAACATCTTCCAGTCAACTATCCAACCAATAGATCGAGTTATCCAGTTCGCCGACAAATTTCCAGATGAAATTACAGATAAAACCCAATTACAACGCTTTTTAGGGTCTTTAAATTATGTGGCAGAATTTTATCCTAACCTTAGGCAGCAGTGTAAACTTTTGTTTGACAGATTAAAAGAGTCACCTGCACCTTGGTCCAGTAAGCATACAGCCATAGTCAAACAGATTAAATCTCATGTTAAGACACTTCCTTGTCTTGGCATTCCAACTCTCGGATCATTCAAAATTGTTGAAACAGACGCCTCCGATTTTGGTTTCGGTGGTATTCTCAAACAGTCAAATCCTCCAGGATCCAGTGAGCAAATCGTTCGCTTCCATTCCGGTGTTTGGAATTCAGCCCAGAGTAACTATAGTACTATAAAAAAGGAAATTTTATCTATTGTATTATGTATTAGTAAATTTCAAGATGATTTGTTAAATCAAAAGTTTTTAGTAAGGGTCGATTGTAAATCTGCAAAACATGTTTTGAAAAAAGATGTCCAAAACATTGCATCAAATATATATATATATATATATATATATGTTGTTGTTTTATATATTGCGCTAGCTTGCAGGTACCCATGAACTTGAAGTTCAAAAATTTGAATCCGAAGTTTCAAATAAAGTGTCATGAAATCCGAAGTTTTCTTAAAACAAAATACTCATGAAACTCTAAGTTTTTCATGTAAATTTAAACCAAAACATGTCTAATAGAACCCGAATGTTATGCTCTATGTCTATGGACTGTTTTCCATAATACTAACCACAATCTTGTTCCATTCGTTACAACGACATGTTGAATATGAACAAACTCGACTTTAGCGCTTTGGAAGTCTCTGGCAGAAACTACCTAAAGTTGGTTCAAGATGTGAAGCTCAACCTTATTGCAAAGAGTCTTAGGGCTACCATTGAAGCTGAGACAGATAACCCGGTAGGCGAAGTTGACAAAGCAACTGCCATAATCTTCATCCAAAGGCATATGCACGACGCACTACAAACCGAATACCTCGCTGAAGAGGATCCAAGAGCTTTATGACTTGCTCTAGAAGAGTACTTTGATCATCAAAGAGATATCTTCTCGCCTGAAACAAGACACGACTAGCAGCATTTACGATTCCAAGACTTTAAGTCTGTGAATGAATACAACTCTGAAGTTTGTCGAATCCGATCACTTCTCAAGTTCTGCAAAGAAGACTTGACTGAACAGGTTCTTCTGGAGAAGACCTATTCAACTTTCCATACCACCAATATTGTCTTGTAGCAACAATATTGTCACATCCCGGACCGGCTTCACCGTAACACGATAGTCCGCTTTGGGCCACGCCCTCACGGTTTTGTTTCTAGGAACTCACGAACAACTTTCCAGTGGGTCACCCATCCTAGGATTTCTCTAGCCCAAACTTGCTTAACTTCGGAGTTCCGATGAAATCAGAAGCCAGTGAGCTCCCAAAAGGCCTTGTGCTAAATGAAGGTAGACATGTACATATAAGGCACATCACCCCCTTTCCGTTGGTCGATGTGGGATGTCACAATCCACCCCACTCAATTGGTCACATGTCACAATCCTCGCCGGCACATCTGTACCAAATGGCAGAGTGGCTCTGATACCATTCTGTCACATCTCGGACTGGCTCCGCCGTAACACGATATTGTCCTTATGTTTTGGATGATTTGTTTGGTATTCGTTTTAAGTTTTTGAATATTAATTTATGGATTTTATTTCTCGAATAATTGATTGAATGAGTGAACTTTCAATTTTCCTTAGACATGTGACCAATTCAATTAATTTATTTCTAGGTATGCCTTGTGGGGAAGTTAGTTGTCTGGCAGATAGTGCAACCATGCACACCATTTTGTGTGAACGCATCTATTTTACTAACTTCATACTTAAAATATCACCTCTGACAACCCTTTCAGGCTCATCCAACCTGATTGAGGGGTATGGTATTGCTCAAATAATGTTGTCCAATGGTATTGAATTCACCATTAAAGAGGCACTTTACTCACCTCGTTCAGGAAGAACATTGTTAAACTTTAAAGATATTCGAGATAATAATTATCAGTCTAAAACTTCTGAAGAAAATGGAGTTGAATTCCTTTGCATCACTTCCTATGAATATGGCAGAAGTGTATTCATGAAAAGACGGAGCGTCTTCCAAATGGCTTGTATATTACAACCATTCACTCCGTTGAGGTCCACTATGTTGCCAGCCCTAACACTAGGCTTGCAATGGAAACTTTGCTTTGGGATGACCGTTTGGGACATTGTGGACGAACTATGATGCGCTGTGTCTTCAAAACTTCTCACGGGCACCTCCTTACCAGCAACAAGAACTTCGTTCTTTGCAATTTTCCATGCTGAGCAAGCTCCCTGGGTAAGCTAATCAACCACCCATCCATGCATAAGATCCGAATAGATCCTCCAAAATCTCTTCAGCGGATTCAGTGGGACATTTGTGGACCTATTCAACCACTTTGAAGACCATTTAGATAATTTATGGTATTGGTTAATGCTTCTACATGTTGGTTATACGTGTGCCTTCTATCCATACGCAACATTGCATTCTTCAAATTCCTAGCTCAAATCATTAAGCTAATGGCTCACCACCCTGATTATCCATTTAAGTCGATTCGACTTGATAATGCTGGAGAATTTACATTGAAAACTTTTGATGACTATTGCATGTTTATTGAGGTTGATGTTACAACCCGTCCCAAAATTTATGTGAAATTACCAACATACCCCTAGTGGTCAATGTTAACTTTTTATTGACTTTTTGTGACGACTTGTAAAATTTTATTTCTTTACATAATATTGATGTACTCGTCGACACTAACGCGTGGGCGCAAGCGGAACTCAATTCGGAGTTAAAACGAACATTTTACGAAGTTTTAAAGTGTAGGGGCATTTTAGTAATTTTTCACTCCGTGTGTGGGCATTAGGGTTTTTGGCTGACTGCACAGCAGCCAACCCTCCCCATTATTTTCTGCACGTTCTTTCCCTCTTCCCCTCTTTCTCTCCCATTTTCTCTCTCGGCCAAAAACGAACCGAAAAGCCCTAACCTTGGACGAATCACAAAACCGTCAAACCGTCGCCCAAAATCCTTACCATCATGATCGTCTCGTCATTCTGGACGGGGCTGTGATTTTAGAATCTCAAAACTCGAACGCGAACGATCAAACCGACGTCGGAACGGTTTTGGAAAAACTGCCCGTCAATTTCCTGTGCAAACCAGACCAAGGTAAGCCTCAAGACCATTACCATTGGTTTTATTGGATTGAGTAGGTTCAAATCGATATAAAGAACGTCGAATTGGGTGCAGTTTTGAAGGAGAACGAAATTAGGGTTTCCCGAAGCTTTCCGGCCAATTTCAGGCCATCTCCGGCCATTTTTCCGGCCTCAAATTTGTATGAAAATATTCTACTCGTCAATACCTTCATTTTGATATATGGCACGTTAAATTTGGCCAAAGAACGAAGAAGTTATGAATTTTTGAAGTTTTGGAATTAATTTGGAAATTTTCCAGAAATTCCGGCGAACCAGGCGGCGGCAGCGGCTCAGGCGACCGGCGCAAGGAAGAGGACAGAGGAATATTCTGTTAACGGTAACGGAATATTCCTGACGGCGTCAGCATATTCTGTCCAAAAAGGTATATTTCGTTAACTTTAACGGCGCTGACGTCAGCCGCGCGTGGGGTGACGTCAGCAGGCGCGTGCCGCGCGTGGTTGACACGCGCCAGCGCGTGGAACCACGCGCCGGCGCGCGGCGACACGTGCCGGCGCGCGACGACACGTGCCGGCGCGTGAAGGCATTTCCCGGCGCATGGCGGCACTTCCGACCGTTTCCCGGTGCGTGCGGCGGCGCACGGCGGCACCGGCGGCGGTGGACGGCGGCGATCGGGTTTTAGGGGCCCGGAAATCACTTTTCGAGCTCGTTTTCGCTAAAATAATAATATTTTTGGGGGATTTTTCTTTAAGGCCTATTTTTAATTTATTTTAGGGAAGTTCTAATTTGTTCCCTAATATTAAATAGGTAATTCTTCGACTCCGCACACCGAGGAGGGCAACACCGGGGGAGATTTCGCTCCCGAATACTAGTGAGTGGACTTTTGTTTTATTAAATGGCTTTTATGATTGAAAATAAATATGAACTTGGTTTCTTTGTGGTTTTAAATGGTTTTTGAAGTATGATTATTTATATATATTTATTTATAAATATATATACATGTTGATAATTGTTTATGCAACCATATTTAATTTATTTATGGTTACAAATTGGGAAATGGATTTAAATGGTGATTGTGGTATTATACCAAAGTATGGATATACCTTATGAAATGGTTTACACTATGATCTTACTTTTGCATAAATATGAAATGGTATTTGATATGTGATTTTGAGAAAAGATATTTTTTATGCAATATTAAATATTTGGGAATTATGAAAGGAATCTTGTATCCTATATCTAAACACATGAGTATGTATGTATGTTTTCAAACACACTTGGTATGCTTTCACTACGTTGTAGTACCGTCTCACGGCCGTAGGACAAGTCTCACATGTTTGGGTCACACGCACTGTACTCCAGGGGTATTGTCCTGTAAATACCTTAGTGCAAGCTTGTCTTACGTTTATTTTTGTTTATGGGGAAAAGGCCCCACTACGTAAGGACTCGGGTGTGACGCGCTGCGGCGCAAGTGCTTACTTGTGTGTGGTACTAGGTGTACAAATTAATGGATAACGTAAAGTGCTTGTACGGTGATTGAGAGGCTGTTCCTCAACCCGTACATGGGTGATCGCGCATATACCCTGTGTTGGTTTTCCCTTATATATTTTATTGGAATTACGAATTGTGATTTACGAATATTATACTTTTAAGTGTTTCAGCTATACTTATAAAGTACGTTTTGGATACATATTATGATAGTATGATTTTGCAAATATACGGGATTTCACAACAGGGGGTATTATGTTGAAAAGAGAAAGGTTTTGCGAAATCTTTATTTTTGTCCACTCACACCTTTTGTTTTTGCGCCCCCTTCAGGACATAGTGATAGTGCATCCGGCAAAGTCGAGGCATCTGCGTGGCAGCTCTGATCATCTATCCCGACCATGTAGGGATTTATCTTTTCTTTTCAGTTTCTATAATAATATCCATCCCTGTTATGGATAGAGATTCTAGGAACTTATTTTATTATTTGGTTTCCGCTGTTTCAAAATTAGTACGCTCTGAACCATATGCATATTGACATTGATTTCTGCAAACTTAATAGTATTTTAATTTGTTTCAACTAAGTGTTGTTGTGCATTTAATGGCTT
Source organism: Gillenia trifoliata (assembly GCA_018257905.1). Classification (NCBI taxonomy): domain Eukaryota; kingdom Viridiplantae; phylum Streptophyta; class Magnoliopsida; order Rosales; family Rosaceae; genus Gillenia; species Gillenia trifoliata. The sequence continues at coordinate 15,714,658 of CM031081.1, read as the reverse complement.
CGTCACTTACGAGTGTCGGCCAGCACGCCCAAACTCGGTATCCACGTGGATATCGAGGGTGGGGTGTGTCAGTTGATGTTGAACATCTTGTACCCCATGTTCACACCCAAAACAGCCTAGCATAAATGTTCATTAAGCACCTTCAATTGATCGCTCGAACTTTGGTCATGCAATACTTCACGCAACCCTGTTGGTCCACCTTGAGACCCATCTTGAGCCAACCTTATTATGCGCTACAGTTAGTGATTGGATACGAGCTCGACATCTCGCATTTGTGTGTTTTTTGTTGTGGGGTCTATGTGCCAATTGTGTCACCCTTACGTACCAAAATGGGTCATCAACGAAGATTAGGAATCTATGTCGCTTATGATTCTCCTTCGATTATTCATTACTTAGAACCTTTGACAGGTGATTTATTTACCGCTCGCTTTGCGGATTATCACTTTAATGAGACAGTCATCTTGTCGTTAGAGGAAGATAAGAACATAGTTGTTCTTGAAAAACGTCACGAACTGTCATGGTCTAATCCCACTATGTCTTATTTAGATCCCCACACTACTCAGTCTGAAACTGAAGTATTCTAGATCTTCAGAGCGTTCCTCAAAGCATGCTGGATGCTTTTACTGATCTAGGGAAAGTGACGAGATCACATATACCAGCTCCAAACATGCCTACAAATATAGATGTACCAAATTTACAACGAGACATCGCCTCTTAAAGACGAAACACTCTCGAAGGATGAGTGGCCACACCTGCTGTGCAGTCCGATACACTAGTTGCTAGCCAATCATTTGCTCCTACCCTAAAGCATGGCATACATGTTGGTTCAAAGGATTCAAAACCCCGAAAGAGGAAACTCACTGCTTAAACTGACAAAAGCCTTGCAATCGCTCTCGCTTCTAACCCTAGGAAGTGGAGGCTCAAAGATGGTACTAGAGTTGGGATGAGCAACTGGATGGACGTCACCGAAAGAAGACATTGTTGTTGGCCAAAAAAAGAAAGGTAAGAAATTTGAAAGTTATTTTGCATTGTTTTCTTTTTTCGGAGAAAGTACGTAGAAAGTTTGGAAGCGTAAGAAAGTGAAGAAGAAAAAGATAAGGAATATTTATAGAAGAAGTTTTGGAACGAATATTTATAAAAAAAAAATTAGAACGACAAGACCGTAGAATCAGAATGACGTACCTCGAGATTTGTGCGAACTGCAAAAGCACCCTTTAGAAACTTGCAAACAAGCGATGTGACGACTAACGTTGGGGTCCTAATTGTTCGCAATAAATGTGTATAAACGACGCCTCTTTTGATGACTGCCACACGTGAATTTGGAATGCTCGTACACCCAAGATAGGTTTTGGATCCGGATTCTCACACATAATGTAGTCTGGGACAATATCGTTACTCTGATTTGTTCTGAATACATGGTCCTTGAATAAATATCAATCCTCAAGGGATCGCCCTTTTCGAAGCATAGTTAGGGACATTTGTGGGACCATAAATTTTACACCTCTGGAATAAGGCGGATCGAAGTAACTCAACCTCCCCAGACTGGTCATAGTCTAAACGGCTCCAATATCGATGAGTCAAGTAAACGGACTCGCGGTGCCACTTCATTCTGTTTGGCTCCAGAATGTTAGGTGGGGCCCATTAAGCCTTGTTGAGATAGGCCTACTTGTTCCACAAGAGACGAAAACCCAATTCGACTAGGATTGGTATGCTTCTTATATTCATGGAGATTCCTACAATCTATGGATTGGTGTGCATCGTAAGTAATCAGGCAACCCAATTGAGAACTTTATTTACTTCCTCGATTTCATCTGGGATTCTCCTGATTTCATGCGGATTAATATCCCTAAAAGGAGTCCTCCTAATTCATATAAATACACCATTCTAGTGTTCATCCAAGGTATTGAATATCGCACATTGCATATCATTTTTTGCTCTCTAACCCATTGCTTGAGTTATAATATTTCGATATTGAATTGATTGTTGGAAAGCCTTTGGTCGGTTCCACACCAGTGCCAAGACTTCACGGTCCACTCTCTTTTGCAGGTTTCCAAAGACTGTTCCTCCCTTTACAGTGGCGAAAGTTTGGTTTCCAACATATGAAATTAAGCATTATTTCGATTTGAAAGGTAAACCAATATCAACTATTTTTTTTTTGTTATTGTTATTTTTAGTTGTTACATCCCCTATGGGGTAAGTTGTGCTCTACAAGACCTAGGGTCAGACTCAACATTCCCACAAAACCAATCACCTTAATGCCCTAATATTTCATGTCATTTTACATTTTGTTAGTTGTATGGAATAGAAAAATGGTGCCCAACATGTTGACCGTTCGTCATTTTACATTTTTCATCTCATAACTAATCTCAATTTCTACCAAACAAACGGAGTCTTACTCTTTGAAGATTGTGCATACTTTACCATATGTCCGGCTATGGTACTTATGCGATATTCCTTTATTTTACATTTTACATCTCATAACTAATCTCAATTTCTACCAAACAAACGAAGCCTTACTCTTTGAAGATTGAGCATACTTTATCATATGTCCGGCTATGGTAATTATGCGATATTCATTTCCACTTGTAAGTACTAGTTTTCAAGTTCAACTCACATGAATGACTTTGACAAAAAAAAAAAAAAAAAAAAACTCACATGAATGACGATGATGATTTAATGTTATTGACTAACAAAAAAGAAATATAATTAGGGAATTGTTATTGGAACTCCAAAATTCTAAATGTGCACTCCAAACTTTCTATATTTAGAAAGAAAAATACTCTTATGAGGAGTGCGCAAATAAATTTTTGGAGTGCCAATAATAGTTCCCAATATTATATTTCAGATACTTATTAAACTAAAACAGATGGAAATCCTTATGTAGATTTTTTTATTTATTATGCAAACAACATTGGGGAAAGGGATGCCAACTCGAAACATTAGTTGCAAGTGAGAATGCTCTTAATCAATTGAGCTACAAAATCATTGCAATCATTATTTAAAGAGTAGAGGATTTTCCTTTTATTTTCCGTAATATGGTTTTAACTCCATCACACTTCCTTCCCTCCAATAGTCATTGTTTGGGTGAAAGCGCAATTTACGATCACTGTCCATGGAATAGTCACATAAATTGCACGCATGAAAATCAATCCATTGTCTATAGGCATCAAAAGTGTACCAGGGTGAGTTTTCCCATTGCAAAAAGCAGTAGATCAATGTGTTAAAAAAGATACTAGGTTTGAAATTCCAATGAACTTCATGACCATCTTCCACAATTTGAAGGCCAAAATCATCGTCTCCCGTTTCACAATGAACCTTCAACCTTGTCCCACCACCCAGACGGTTGTTTATTCGAACAGTGCTGTCCAAGTTAACATATCCACGAGTAGTACAGAGGAAATGCATAATAAAAATAAGTATAACGATATTGTTTACAGTTTTCATTTTATGAATATTGTATAAAATTTAACTAGAAAGGTAATGGGTGAAGTTTCTTCTCGACCTTAATTTATATATCAACTATCAAGTATTTGAGTTATCGTTTTGTTTCTTGTTTTAATTTTTCAATTTGTACGTTTCTCACTTATTCATTATATTATTTATTACATGTTAACTTTGTATGAGTTACATGTTTAATGTTTAAATTCTTTACAATTTTATAAGAGTGATGGCATTTCCACTCATTGTCCTGTTTTTAAATCTATCCTATATTTTTACCGGTTAATAATTATTTTTTTTCAATACACCAGGTAATAGTTTATTTTTATTACATTTGATGGGGTTGTGGTGGTTTAAAAAAGATAATACTTGGGTACTGAACAGTCAGTACCCAATATACTGACTCTCTTAAGTGGCCCAATGATATAATACCACATGTACATCTTTCAGCTTTTAACACTCAACCAAAAACTCCTTATTTTGCAAACCAAACACCCATTTTCCTTTCACTCTCCTTGTGCTCGCCCGCCCATACCCACACCCACACCCTTTCCCCTCCACGGCTCCACCGTTCCACCATTAAACTCCATTGCCATCAATTTGTGCGTGTATTGAATAATTAATGGACCATTTACAAGAAAACAAATTTCCAAATGAACCCAATTTCGCAGCACCATGATTAGAAGTATTGACCAAAAAAAATGATTAGAAGATGAATTAGTTTTGCTGTTATTGGGGATGGGTGGATTCGACAGAGAAAGAGAGGTTGGAGGAGGAATTGGGGCAGGGATCGGAGGAGGAATTGGGGAAGGTTGTCGACAAGGTATGGGTGGGTTAACGGTGCATAGTGGTTGCAGGACAGAATTTTGCTGAGATTGACGGAGGAGAGAGGTTAGAGAAGGGGATGGTGGTGGGTCGACGGAGGAGAGAGGGATTGGGGTGAGATATTGTCCGTTTAAAAATAATCTACTTATTTTTAGAATATATAACATCCAAAGTATTTGGTAAATGATGACAATGTCGGTTACTTCAAAATTACGGTGTCCGACAACAGTTTTCAAGAAGCAGTCTTGGACCTGTTTTAAAAAGTTACTGTTTTTAAAATCAAGCAGAGATTATTAATGAATTTTTATGCAAACACACATAAACTTCTCACACAAATAATTTATCAAATAGTAAATGAACACAAGGTGAAGAAAGGGAGAAGAAGAATTAACACAAGGAATGATGACCTAGAAACCTCCACTTGAAAAACTAAGGGTCGTTCAACATAGCACACTTTAAGAAAATCCACTAGCAATTATTCAATAAGTACAATCTTTCAAGCTCAATCACTCTAAAATCAGCCTATTCTAAGGGGCAGTTGTAGTACCTAGCAACGATGCTTTCCTGCATATTTGAATCTCAGCTAATGAATGGATTAAGATCTCAATGCATTATCTACATGAACTTCTCCTTCGACTTGAGAATATCTCAATGCGATCTCAAATCAAATCAACTCATTGACAGATTAACAAAAAGATTTTTGAAGTCTCGTTCAGAGAAATAGTTAATCAGAAGTTTATCCTTGACTTATAGATCTAAGGTTTTAAGAAGAATCAAAGAAAATTTAAGCTCAAAATGGCTAAATTTATACTAGAGATTTTCAGAAAACTAGAAAGATAGTTTCCCTCGTTAAAATAATCAAAGCAGCCAAAATCACTATTATATGCACTTAATGAAATGATGTGCATGCTTTGCATGATATAGCACCTCAGCAAAAGAGAAAGAGTGAGCAATGAAAGTTCTCACCTCTTTCTCATGCAAGGTATTTACAAATCAGAGCATCTGAGACAATTTGCTAAACAAAATAACTAGGAGTTAATGACATGTACTGAATTACAACAATGAAAGATAAAGCACAATTAAAAACTCATTTGTCCTAAATGCATGACACGTGAAATGCACAAGAAAATGGAAGGCAATTACCTTTGCATCAACCATGCAGGGGTGGGCACAGTTTGACTCAGTAGGGTTGTGGTGGTTTAAAAATAATTTGCTTATTTTAGAATATACAACGTCCAAAGTGTTTGGTAAATGATGACGATGCTGGTTATTTCAAAATTACAGTGCCTAACAAATGTTTTCTGAAAGCAGTCTTGGACTTGCTTTAAAAAGTTGCGATTTTTAAAATCAAGCGAATATCATTAATGAATTTTTTTGCAAACACACTTAAACTTCTCACACAAGCAATTTATAAAAAAGCACAACAATAACAAACTGGTCCTCTTCCACTACTAACTCGTAACGGAGAAGGACAAAGGGCATATAGTAGGGATGGCAAAAATACATGTGGGTATGGATAACAGTGGGGATCTACCCTTTTTAAACCCGATGGGGAGGATATGGTATTAGCACCCTCCACTCCAAAACCGCCTTGTATACCTGTTTAAGACTTCAAAATATAAAAAAAAAAAAACCTGATTTTATGATCTAAAATTTTTCTTTTTGCCTCATAGTTCAAATTTAAGAGTCATTTTTCTAGTATTTAATGTTGCTTACATTATTATATGCTTTGTTTTATTGTGTTTAAACCAATGTTTTCAAAGGCGAAGGTGTAACGCTAGGCGCTTCTCAAGACGAGGCATAAGCCTTGAGGCGTAAGGCATAAGGCTTTCGTGCTCAAATTATTATAATAAAGGAATTAATAGATATAAAATATATGAGTATAACATTAACAATTGAGTATAATATTACCCTTACTTTGTCTCTAACACTTTTTATTCTAAGTTTTGGTATTAAACGTTTAATATGCTTAGCATTTTTATGTATGGATTCTTATTTTACTTAGTAATTTTAGCATTTTTGGTAGATATGTAATTTAAATTTTATTTAAAATTAGTAAGATGTTATTAGATATGACCTACATAGTCATTTTGAGTTTGAAAGAGCAGCATAATGGGCTGCATCCTATAAACCCATTTCCTTTCCCCATAACACTTAAGCATGTGGGTTTTTTGCTTTCAATTAACTGAAAGTAAAACGTTGTCGTTTGAAAGGCCACTTAATTAGAAGAAAAAAAAAAGAAGGTAAAATGCGGCGTTTGGTAAGGTTTCCTTGCGCAAATCGCCTTTGCCATTTGCGCCTTCCTCGCACGCCTGAACAGGAATCGCTTGTGCCTTTCCGAATTTCCGCGATTCGTGGCGCAACCTAGGGTGTTTCTATGGCGCCTAGGGCGTTTCTATGACGCCTTGCCACAAGGTGCGCTTTGGGGTGCGCAATCGCATGCTATTGAAAACACTGGTTTAAACACAATATCATGTAATTAGAATACTTTTTTATTACGTTAACAAGGGGAAAAAAACATTTCAATAAAGCTTAATGGTTCCCCACATACTTGATGGAGGTCTCTAATAACCGATGTGGTGACTATGGTATTGTCATCCCCAACCCGACCCGCCCCATTGTCATCCCTAGCATATAGTATGGAGTGGATAGCAAATTCTATGAGATTTTGTAAATACAATTTACCAAACACCTCATGACACACCCCACCCTCGATGCCCATGTGGATACTGAATTCGGAACGTGCTGGGCAACACTTGGAAGTGATGAAGCCATTTACGCATGACAACACTTAAATTATACAATTTAAATTGTCAAATAGTTTGCAGAATTTATTACAAATATGCACAAGGTTCATAGCGTAACTAATGTAAGGCAACAGAAATAAAAGATAGTGTCAAGCTCCTAAAATGTCTATCCATAACAGGGATGGATATTATTAAAGAAACTGGATGAAAGATAAACTCTCTACATTATCGGGAGGAAACCAAAGCCGCCACGCTACGCCTCAATGTCAATGGAACGCACCGCTAATAGGTCCTGAAGGGGGCGCAAAACATAAAGGTGTGAGTGGACGAAAAGGAAAATTTTTTTAAAACTCTTTTCTCTTTTTGAAAATAGTAACCCCCTGTTTGGAAACCAGTATATAAATAAAATCATACTGCATATACAGTGGTCAAGTAAAATTCATCGAGTAGAAACATGAATCCAGAAAACCTTCTTGTAGGAGGTAAATTCATGGTAAAACACAAATTCCAGCTTATCCCGATATAAACCATTTTTCCAAGATATCACGATATATATATATATATATATATATATATATTGTTTGTACCATACTTCACCAATCCCAAAACTACCAAGCACCGGTCAACTTTGTACCTTCAGAGACCTACTGAAGGGTTCGCGTTGAGGTGCCCCTGCCGAAGCACATGAGTTTCTCTCCAACCAAGAGGCCCATCACAACACGTGTCAACACCAAAGAAAGCTCATAGAGTCCCACATCGACCGGGGACGAAAACATGGGACTCTTCTAAACTATAAAAGAAGATCATTCTCCTACAATTAAGCTGAGGATCTTAGACCTTTTAATCCCTTATTAGAACTCACTAATGATGATTATATCTAATCTCATGTATCATGTAAACTTTACATTATTAATGAGAACTCATATACCTTCGTGGACGTAACCCAACTTATGGTGAACCACGTACATCTCGTGTTTGCTTCCCCATCTCTATCACATCATACATTATCTTCACTCGATGACCTGAACAATCTAGCAAAGGTCATCTCACCTTGACACTTTATGTTGTTCCAAAGTCCACTCGATTTTGTGCATCAACATATATATATATACACACACACATCAAAATATCACAAGGTATATAAGCAATCACCCATGTACATGCTGAGGGACCTCCCTCCAACCCTGTACAAGCTCTTTACTTTATAATCACTTTTGTACTCCTAGTACCACACCCATGTAAGCTCTGGCGCGATCAGCGCGTCACACCCAAGTCTTTACGTTGAGGGACCTCTCCCAAATAACAAACACAAATGTAAAGACAAGCTTGCACTAAGGTATTTACCGGACAATACCCTTGGGGTACAGTGTGTGAGACCCATACATGTGAGACTTGTCCTACGGCCGTGAGACAGTACTAAAACGTAGTGAAAGCATACCAAGTGTGTGAAAACATATACATTTGTCGGTGTAAAATGCATGATCATGCCCAAGTAAGAAATTCATATATGCAATATCACATTTTCGTAAAATTCAAGTGTCGTATCAAAATATATAATCATGAAAGGTAAATCTCAAATATCAAACATGTATAGGCATGATCAAATCATCGTTCCGAACCATAAGTAACTATATATTTATATAAATACTAGGATAAAAACCATTATGTAAAACAAATGTCCACTCACAGGTACTCGAAAGTGTAGTCCTCCTGTAGGTCTTGATCCTGCAAATGCCTGGATGTACGGTCCCCTAAACATAATTTAAAGAATCGACTTTATAACTTTCCCTAAGTAAATAACCCTTCAAGGTACAACTAATTAAATACCACAAGAAATATAAAGAAATGGGGCTCGAATTGGAATGTTAAATGTAACGGAATATTCTGTAAAAAAACAAAATATTTTGTCAGAAACGGAATATTCTGTTAGCTTCTGCTAGACGAAATATTCCTGGAATATTTCGACCCGAATTTGGAAATGCATCGGGTCAACGGGTCAACGAGTCGGTACTGGGTCAACAGGTCGGGTCGACCTGATCTAGGTTGCAACATGGCCGGTTTCTGCAAATTTTGGTCGGAAAATGTATAAGGTCCGTTTGGCTTCGTTACTCAACCAAATTCCGTGATCTTTATATCAAAATGAAGCTTACGAAGAGAGGAATAAGATTTTACCTATTGAGAATCCAAAAACTAATTAGAGATGGCCTGAAATAGGTCGAAAACACACGGAACTCGCCGGAACTTCGTCGAAAGCTGGGGAATGTTTCTTCCCTTCGATATGCTTAAAAACTCAACCGTTTAAGGCGTATAATATATCAAAATTCATCTACTTGATGAGACCTATCTAATGGTAGTGGTATCGAGGCTTACCTTCACCGAAAACAACGAAAAATTTGCCGAACAGCGGGGTCTCGTCGAAGTTCCTTAGTTTGAACAATTTCGATTTCGACTTTCAAGAGATGAGGATCGGGGCTTCGTTCAACAGGGAGGGAAGGTCATTGTGGTGGTCTGGGTGATTTGGATTCGATGAAATTCAACGAATTTTGGTTTGTGGGTGTATGTGTCGCCGAGAAGAAGAAAGGAGAGTCAGAGAGAAAATAGGTTTAGGGTTTTGAAATCCAAAATTATAATTTTCTTTAATTTAAATATTCTCCCAATTTTCTGGAAAGGGAAGAATAATTAATATAAAAGAAAATTTACAAAAATCTGCTACCAACGTGAAATTACTAAATCGCCCTTGAACTTTAAAGTCCCGTAGAATATTTGTTCTAACTCCAAATTACGCTCCGCTTCTTCCCACGCGTTCGTATCAACGAGTACTATAAGGATCAGCTGAAATAATATATGATACATGTCATGACGACAAAGTCAACAAAAGTCAACACTTACCCTATAGGGGTATTTTGGTAATTTCACAACTATGCGCGAAAATTTGCATGAGAAAATTAGGGACGGGTTGTAACACCTCACCACTTTTTATTATTTTCAAAGTACATCAGAAACAGTGTTTTTTAAAGCACTACAATACCAAATTGGCCCTAAGGGCAGTTTGAGCTAAGTCACACAATGGGCTGACCATAATAAGTCACACAATTGCTATTGACAAAATCCTTGCTATCACTGATTGGCGCCTTTCTCTAATTTCTCTTTTCTTCGGTCTAGGTCTTGGGTTGCACTGCCTTAAAAGCTCGTGTCTCAATCAGAGTAGCCTTTCTCGGAGAAACTGTGGAGCTTCCCTCATAGATGAACTTCCTTTTACGCGAAGCCATCTTGCCAGACCTCTCTACTACGTTGTCATCGAATTTCTTATTCTTCTTCTTTAGGCACTTCAGGTTCCGCGATGGTTCGAACTCCTTTTTTCTCATCTACGGCCTCAATCCATAGCAGATCTAGGATAGGTTGTTCGAAACAGTGCCTAACTGAAGGGAAATTATGAGATTTAAGTGGGATTTCTAATGACTAGCATGCATAAGCAATTCAAAATTCAAATGCATAAGCAACGGAAGCATTAATATCAAAGCCATAGTCATGCAAATCCCCTTCAAGAAGCATAGGTTTCTATTTGATGCATCATTGTAAAATTAAGAACAAAGTGGAGGTTGAGTTTCAATACCTCTTGATCTACTCTTTAGACCAAGGATGGACCACCTCCAAGCTCTTTGCTCTTGGAACTCCTTGAGCCTAGCCTCCCTCCTTGCTTGCTCCACCTTGGCCGAATAGAACTCTTCTAGGTTCTCCTAGTCCCCAACGTTGAAGACCTCTAAAGATCCACACCCACCAAGTGATGGAATGGATGATGGATCTCCAAGAGAAGAGAGAAGTGTAGCACTCCTTTCCTTGGGTTTGGCCGGCTGTGTATGAGTGAAGAGAGGGAGAGATTTTTCTTTCTTTGGTTGACTAACTCAATCACAAAGCCATAATTAGTTATGGTGTGAGGTATGGTGATATGTAACTTATGTAAGTTTCAATAAACTTTCCACATATATAAAAGAAGTGAGTCAACAATTGACTCCACTCTCTCTCTCTCATTCATAGCCGGCCAAAGGAGTGTGATTGGGCTTTTGGGCTTTTACAATTTCAAGTCATCTTATGCTTGAATAAAAGGCCAAAGAGATTAGGGCCCAATGGGCCCGGATTAACTCGAATGGGCCACGCCAGTACCTTGGGTTATTCAAGGTTGTTTGCTTTCTTGTAGGTGGACGAACTGAAGGGAAATTTTCGGAAAACCAAGTTCATTTGAGCAACATCATTAAGACGCACTAACAATTAAAGGCGGAATCACGCTTGTATGCACTCAAAACAAAACTTTACCCAAGAAATTCAAAGCCTAGTAGATATGGTGAACCAAGACTCAAAAGAGTTGAGAATTCTTAAGGTTCAGTGATTCCTCTTGTATACAAAGGCTAATCACCCAAGGAGAGGGCCTTCATTCCTTGCTTCTGGATGAGGATGGCTGAAGAGGATTCTCCAAGTTCCCAAAATTGAGAACTCCCTAAGTTTCCACACCAAGGAGAGCATTGCGAGGAGATTGAGCGCTCTCAGAGGAAGAAGGATTTGCCACTATTTTCCTCTAGGGTAGCCGGGCCTCTTAGAGAGAAAAGAGAGCTTGATTCTCATTCTTTCTCCCAAAGAAACCACTAATGTCAAATGTTATAAAGTTTTTATAAAGATCTCATATCGAGCGCAAATCTCGCACTAAAGCAGTTTCACACATTCTCTAAATGGCCGGCCATGTGGGTTCAATGGGCTGTTTGGGCCCTTAAGTTTCATTAGTCATTAAGTTTGTCATACAACTTAAGTCAATTGCCGATTGCTCACTGCGCCTTACGCCCAAAACTAACCCGAGGTCTATGAATTTAACTTGACTCGCTTGATTAATTAACATATTAATTAATCTGCCATAAATAATTAAACCATTTAATTATCCGCTCATCTCCATTATTTCATCAATCATCTTTACACGGTGTACGATCCATTAGGTTCTTTTAGCGAGGCAAAGGAGGATTAGAACTCTTTTCAATCAATTGTGAATTGAAACATACTTTCAATTCTCCTTTAGTGATCATACACCTTTAGGGCATCCACAAACCATGAGTGACACCTAGCAGTATGTCATGGCTACCCAAGCTAATCAGAAGAGGTGGAGAACCTATTCCGCCTTTAGATTGCAATGCAATACGGTCTTTCTCTAATACAATACTCTCACTACATTGTTTGGTTTGATAGTTTATTCATGTCTACTATCCAATGTGATTCATTATTTATATGATTACATTGAATATGATTTGGAACGACTTCCTAAATCTCATTCATACTCTGGCCAGAGATTCTTAATCATATCATGTGAGTATTCTCCTCAAACGGCTTCAAAGAAGGTTAGAGATCCCTTGTTGCGCATTCACTTGCCTCCATGGCTAAGTGGCTTAACCCCAACTATGCCAGGACACCCTCGGATGGGGTGACTTTGTCATAGTCAAAAGATCAAGGACCTAACCACAAGACAACTATGATGCCTCAGTCAAAGGACTACTTGCATTATCCCAACCATGAGTTCTCATGTGACATGAGTATGAGAACTCCTCGTTGATCGTGTTCAGTGGACTCATTCTATATTGAGCACCTTACGTGCCTATATCTTGGTGTCAGTTACACCAATGACCGAGACCAGTCACTCTCCCCCTCGAGAAAAGATATAACACGCATCGATCTTAATCTGATCACAATGCCCAATTGGCAATCCTATGATCAGGAACGTTTAGGATATGTCTCATGAATGAGAATGGTCTCATGAACCTAACTTGTTTAGATTACATTCTTCTAAGCACATATCTCTTGACTATTGTTTTACATATAACATTTATATGAGACTACTTTTAAACAATAATCTTTATTCTTTTATATTAAACTAAATTAGTTTAACAGTTGAAATGTCCGTAAATTATCATCATATGATTGGTTTTAGGTCGCCATTTCCAACAATCTCCCACTTGCACTAGAGCCAATCAGCTTGGTCATCGCTGATGATGACTCTTCTCGAATTCATTTCATAAATGGTCGAGTAGTAGGCCCAGATACACGATATCTATATGTTATCCATAGAAGCAACCTGAGATTAACGACTTTACCATTATACATGATTCTCAATCATGTGGTTTAGTCTCTCATTTGAGTTCGATCTTGATGAGACCTTGATTCCTTGGCTTGAGCTATTGCCCCATTAGTGCCGAAAGTGTTTGCACACTAAAGACACTTTCTAGTTGGAACCGAATAGAGTTCATGTAAAAGAACTTTCCCATCCAAACAACAATGTTATAAACTTCTATATGGCTATATATATTTGCATGCACGATGAAATACACTAAAGTCATTACTTTTAATGTTTCCACCCAAATATCTTTAGTCATAATAAAGAGATATTCAATGATGGATTAGATTCATAATCTAATACATTTACGCTTCCATTGCGTTACTCAATTCTTCCTCATTCTTGAGGAATCCATCCCTTAGTGTTTCTTAAACACTTAAGGATTCACTCTGGACAGCTTGCCATGGTTCGATCTCGGACTTGCATTGATATTGTCTTGTACCATTCTAGGTACAACTCATATCAACGTTTTTCATACAATATGAAATACATAAATCACCTTTCCTATGATGCATAAAGGACCAATTTTACGGACATTTCTTTGGGAGTCAAAGGCACGTTCCTTTGAGAAGAGCAATCTCCCGCCTCACTAGAGTTGTCCTTACTTTTGGTTTTATCATCATATGAGAAACTTCATAGCATCTTCGTCTATCATTAGGATTGATATAACCACTATATCCCTAAATCATTATAGATTTCATTCCATGTTTATGTAATTATGTCTCCCATATACATTCTATCATTATATTTGTTTAAAGTCATAACTTTAACGAAGAAGAATTTCTTTTATTTCCAAAATTAATATATATCAGTATATATATATATATGCTTAAATTTAGAAATATGATTTTTAACTTACCACCCTTTGTAAAACTCTGGTAGACAAAAAGATTCATTTACATCTTTATGAGAAATCAAACGATTTGCCTCTCTCATAAAATTGCTTATAGTCTATATGTATTCTTCGGAATTAATAGGAAACCCAAGACTTACATCAAAGATGGTTTCTTCCAAGTCAACCATTCTCTTGATTGAAGGGAAAATTTTCGTGAAACCAAGTTCATTTGAGCAACATCAATAGCATGCAATTAACAATTAATTGGCGACCATGTTGTATGCACTAAATCAAAAATTTACCCAAGAAATTCTAAGCCTAGTAGATATGGTGAACCAAAATCAAACTCAAGCACAATTTGAGTAAGGAATCAAATACCTTGTTGATTCCTTTTGCATAAAGGCTAATCACCCATGGAGAGGGCCTTCATTCCTTGCTTGGATGAGGGATGGATCGGATTCTCCAAGTTCCCAAAGTAGGGAACTCCTCTAAGTCTCCACACCAAGGAGAGAGCCTTGATGAGAAGATGAGTGCCCTAGAGGAAGAGAGATTGCCAGCTATTCTCCTCTAGGGAGCCGGCCCTTTGAGAGCAGGCGGCCTCATGCTCAACCAGCTCTCCCAAAAGAAAACCTCTTTATTAAAATGTTATAAAGTTTCTGCTCTCAGGATATCTTCTCAATGGCCGGCCATGTGGGTTCATTGGGCTCTTTGGGCCCTAATGTATTATTAGTCACGGGTTGTCATACAACTTAAGTCAATGGGCTTGACGTCTGAGCCCATTGGGCCTTTGAGGCCCAAAACTAACCCGTGTCTATAACTAACTTATTTGTTTGATTAATTAACATATTAATTAATCTCAAGTATAAATAATTAAACCATTTAATTATTCTTACTCATCTCCATTGTTTCATCAAACTCTACCTTACTCTGCACGACATCCATTAGGTTCCTTTTAGCTTAAAAGTGTGCTGGAGGATTAGAACTCTTCAAATCAATCAATTGAAACATACTAATTTCTCCCTCATGATTATACACCTATAGGGCATCCACAAACCATGAGTGACACCTAGCAAGATGTCATGGCTACCCAAGCTAATCGAAGAGGTGGAGAACTATTCACTTTAGGATTGCAATGCAATACGGTCTTTCCTAATACAATACTCGGCCTCATTGTTGGTTTGATAGTTTATTCATGTCTACTATCCAATGTGATTCCAATACTTATATGATTACATTGAATATGATTTGGAACGACTTCCAAATCTTATTCATACTCCGCCAGAGATTCTTAATCATATCTTAGAGTATTCTCCCCTCAAACGGTTTGAAGGTTAGAGATCCCTTGTTGCGCATTCACTTGTCTCCATGGCTAAGTGGCTTAACCCCAACTATGCCGTGGACACCGGATGGGGTGACTTTGACATAATCAAAGATGAATGACCTAACCACAAGACAACCATGATGCCTCAGTCAAAGGACTACTTTGCATTATCCCAACCATGAGCCTCTCATGTGACATGAGGCGAGAACTCCTCGTTGATCGTAAAGTTCAGTGGACTCCACTTATATTGAGCACTCATACGTTGTTCGGTGTCACCACACCAATAACTCTCGAAAGACTAGTCACTTCCCCAGAGAAGACATAACATGTACCATCTTAACGGACTCGTCAATGCCCAATTGGCAATCCACATCAGAACGTTTAGGATATGTCTCATGAATGAGAATGGTCTCATGAACCTAACTTCTGTTTAGATTACATTCTTCTAAGCACATATTCTGGACTTATTGTTTAAGCATATAACATTTATATGAGACTACTTTAAACAATAATTTTTGCTCCTTTTATATAAACTAAATTAGTTTAACAGTTGAAATGTCCAAATTATCATCATATGATTGGTTTTAGGGCATATTTCCAACAGTAGTCACCTTGCTACCATTTAGCTATGTGGTTTTCATTATTTCGCGTCAAATGGCATATACCATTTCCTTGAGTATGTCGATACACACTCAATGTAATCATAAGGATTTTCATTCTTATTTCTTTCGAATTAAGTAGGTGTAACTCTATGACATAGTCATAGTTCAAACCATTCAACCCGAGACGGTTTTTCAAATCCTTCTTGACTACTTTCTTTGGAGCTATTGGTGTTGGAACTAGGTTGTCATAATTGTTGATTATCATCTTGTCGCTCAAAGAACCTATTCTTTGAATTCTCATTTTTCGTTCACTTGCTCTATCTTAGGCAAATCCTAGTGTAGGATTACAATGAACTACCCAACAAACAACATTTGTTAGTTGGTTAATAGAAGTAATATCCAAAGGTTAATTTAAGGATATCCACAAGATTGTTCTCAAACAATATTGCTCATTAGCACACAACCCCAAATCTTAACATGCTTAAGACTTGTCCCTTCTTCCAACTACATCCTATGGAGCTTCATGAAAACTTTGAAGGTCTTCTACTTGACAATCGTATTGTCTTAGAAGTATATATATATCCTATATATGGGTATTTTGATAACATCCAACAAAACCAAAACTTATTCGAGTTCATTATTCTCCTAATGGAGAAAACTATTATCTTATGATGCTAATTTTCCTTGATATCTTCAAGAAAACTCTTCTAGTGTTACATTTCCTTAGATCAAATCTAAGGAGGCAAATACTTTAGACATCTTACTCATCAACATACCTTTCTGAATTTCTTTTGAAACCTTTACAAAGTATTCGGACTTGTGTTTATTCAAAATACACGATATGTCCAACCGGTGAGCGCATCTTCGTGAATGTCACATAACATGAGTAGTATTAGTTGTGGTCAAGTGCCACTAACATCTAAGTGAATTAACTCTCAACAACTTTGTGATTCCTTATTCTTTTCCAAAAGAATAAAGATTCGAACATTTCGCCTCTATATAGTTTTTCTTAACAAGAAGGGTATTGGATCCGGATCTACCCATCCAAAGCATCCATCTATGACCAACTCGTAATTTATGCTTTTCTTTAGAGGTGTCACAATTCAGTTGGAATTAGTCACTACCTTGTTAATCTTTGGGTTTTAAGCATCGTTATATTCTCTAAACAGTTAACACTACCATATCGTCTCTACTATAGAGACAATCTTAATATATTACAATAATCCAATCATTCATTAATAAAGAACAATGTTTTATCAAATAAAACATTCATCCATCTTACTTTGGTAGTTCATATGAGGAAGTGTTACATCTGCTTTTGGTGAGATCTATATTTGATTCACGTTCCGAATGTGAAGTACTTTCTCTTCTCTTCTCATTAATCTTCTACTTCTATTTGCCACACTTTTACAAATTTACTGTAAAACATATCACAAATACAGAATCAAGCATTCAAGTAGAAGAACCAACTGTCTTGAATTATTCAAGCAACATTTCACAACACCTTCGAAAGATGTGTTCTCGACACTTGCAAGTCATCAAAATACCCTCCCATTGTTCATTCTTTCATAAAGAAAGTTTGTTCCCTTGGAGTTAAGTTTGCCTTCTTCATGTGACTTCCCATTGACTACAATAGTCATAGTCCCAACTCCCACTATCTCTTGGAAACTGTTTCAATTGTGTTATACACATCAAACGATTTTGGGAGGGAGAGCAGTAGTTATTGTTCACTATATAGTTTACAATAAACTTAGTGAATCCATTTGGATAGGGACTCAAAGGTGAAGTCCTTGCCATGTTTCCGTCTCCTTAAGTGGTTTAACACTTCAACATTCAATGATTCGTAATCATTATAAGTCCATGTTTATGGACTATTTTGTCAAAAAACAACCATTATGTTCTAAATATAATTTCCAACTATCAAAAGTTGTTCTCTTTATGATAGACTTATCTAACAGCGTTCTTCCAATGATACGTTATCAATAGGAAGATTGTGAGAATGAGACTACTTAGGTACATATACAATCCATTCAAGACAATCTATGATTGTGGTACCAAGTCCGGAAACTAAGGCACTCGGCTTTTCTTTTGTCAAGTTTTGGATAGCGTTTGCAAATATATCGTAAATAATTACATAACAAGAATAGATTGATTGATTTTAAGCCATTTGATCCTGGGTCTTTAAATCAAATAGCATCACCCATCATTTTCCAAATTCCATATCCCTCATCGGAATTCGAGAGTTTTGGATAGAAACTCTTTAGTAGGGTATGGGAGGCTCATTTCATTACCAAGCCCACTCACAATGATATGATGTTGGCTAGCAAATAATAATAATGAGAGAGTACGCTTACTCATTTACATCTAATGTAAGTACCCATCTTATTTACCCTAGAGAATGACACCCTCACAATGATATGATGTTGGCGCCATTGCACTTAGTTAAGTCATTCCCACCATGTTTGGGTAGGGGTTCAAGAACAACTCACAATGATATGATGTTGATCATTCTTGTTGCCTACCTTCACAACATCATGTATGCATATAGAGCTCCTCCTGAGTGTAAGCATGCACTTTGTACTCCCCATGATAGGGTGAAGTCGGTGCGTACAAGTCACAAACGTTGAGCCTACTATGGTGAAGTGCCACGAAGAGTGTTCAAAGCACTCTACGCTTTATCAACTTAATAATGGTTTGCTGAGGGTTTTAGGTCTCATCACATATATAAACAATCATTTTAATCTTATTAAAACAATTTGGTCCTATTGCAACTATTGGTCCATTTGATTGGATTTAGTAGTATAATACTCCGCCAGCTTGTAAACGTTTTTTTTTTTAAAGCAAGAATATATGGTACCAACAATATAAGATTTGCATTCATTGATGGATTATATAGTTGCCTTTAGGGCCTTAGATGACTATGAACTTGATTCGATCCAACACGAGCCTAGTGTTGATCTCGGTCTAGGAATGGTGATTGATTTTAGTTATGCGCTTAATCACATTAAGGTGTGTTGTCTTATTGGGCGCTTGACCCCAACTACTCCAATTTCAGTGCATATCAAATAAAACAAGAAAGGAGTACTTTAAAGTAAAGAAGATTATGTTTTACATAATATTGACTAATAAATTACAACCAAAATCTAATCTACATACATTCCCATGGTTCAAACAAATTTGAGACGGTCTTTCACATAGCTCAATTATCGTGAGGCTTTAGGTTCATAATCACCCCTTTCTTTAATTAATTAACGCTTTAACTAATCAAAGATGAATGCAACATTTTCATTTGGTTTTGTATCCATATAATTGATTTAATGGAGCTAAATGAAATGAAAATCCAATTCTCATTTAAAGAGAGACAAAACCATTTTTGTTCTCAACTAATTTAGCTAAATGCAATAACTAACTATTGGGCTATATTGTAAAACATAAACTTTTGGGGTCACTTGTAAAACACATGAGTCCAATACTTCATGTAATTACAACTAGAACCCAAAAATTTTCAACAAACACAAAACTTCATTAATGGAACAAAACAATTTGTCCTTTAGTGATTTTGGGCTCAACGAAAACGCAAACTGTGGGTCAGCGCAAATACACAAAGTATCAAAACTTTATGTAATTGCATAAAGCCCCAAAAGTACCCCACATGAAGGGGTGGCCGGTTTTGGAGTAGGGTTTGGTCAAAACTTTTGAATTTTCAACAAAAGTGAAGGTGAAGGTTTTAGTGGAAGACAAGGTATGGGTTGAATAGTGAATGGTAGTTTCAAATTGATTGGTATGGCCAGGCAGGCCAGGGTAAGGTGTTGCCAATTTTAATATACCAATCATCCATCACTAATCAACCACAAACCAAAACTTTTGTAAACAACAAACAATTTTTGAATCAAACCACTGAAACTTTTGTTCTTGCCAATAACATATCAAGAACAATGAAGAACATCCGGCTTGAAGAACATCCATAAAACCCATAAGAGTTCCATGAACATTTTTCACCCAAAAACATTCCCAAAAAATTGTCAAACTTAAGGAAATAACATATTACCATAATAGTACTTAGGTTCCTAATGTCACTTTAAAACCATTTTAACAAGACAACAAGAACCCAAAAAATCCACCTCTTTGGATTTGGCCGAATTTCCCAAAACATGGGGCACCAAATTTTAGCTCCAAAATTCATCATATGAACTACATCTACAACATTTGAGATGGCAAATTTTCCAACAAAATTTACATTCAAAGAAGCAAGAATAAATCTTGGCAACAATTACAACATTCAAATCACAAACTATGAAATCACAAAACCCAAAAGGATTCACCAATCTACTGACCAGGTCGATATCACTTCTGAAGTGGGAAATTTTCGAAAACCAAGTTCATTTGAGCAACATCATTAGCATGCAATTAACAATTAAAGGCGGAATCATGCTTGTATGCACTCAAAAACAAAACTACCCAAGAAATTCAAAGCCTAGTAGATATGGCGGAATCAAGACTCAAAAAGAGTTGAGAATTATACCTTTGTTGATTCCTCTTTACAAGCAAAGGCTAATCACCCAAGGAGAGGGCCTTCACACCCTTGCTTGGATGAGGATGGTTGAAGAGGATTCCAACAAGTTCAAATTGAGAACCTCTAAGTTTCCACACCAAGGAGAGCATTGGTGAGGAGATGAGTGCCTCTAGAGGAAGAAGATTGGTTAGCTATTTTCCTCTAGGGTAGCCAGGCCCTTAGAGAGAAAAGAGAGCTTTGATTCTCATTCTTCTCCCAGAAAATCACTAATGTTGAAATGTTATAAAGTTTCCTTTATAGCATCTCATATGTAGTGGCAAACCCACTAAAGGTTTGCTACACATTCTAAAATGGCCGCAATAAGTGGGTTCAATGGGCTGTTTGGGCCCTTAAGTTTCATTAGTCATTAAGTTGTCATACACTTAAGTCAATGGGCTTGACGTTCGAAGTTTTTCCGTTGGGCCTTAAGGCCCAAAACTAACCCGAGGTCTATAATCGAACTTATTCGCTTGATTAATTAACATATTAATTAATCTCTTGCCATAAATAATTAAACCAATAATTATCTACTATCTCCATTATTTCATCAATCTCTTACCTTACACGGTGTACGATCCATTAGGTTCTTTAGCAGGCAGTGGAGGATTAGAACTTTTCAAATCAATTGTGAATTGAAACATACTTTCAATTCTCCCTTTAGTGATCACACCTTAGGCTTCCACAAACCATGAGTGACACCTAGCAGTATGTCATGGCTACCCAAGCTAATCAGAAGAGGTGGAGAACCTATTCAGTTTAGGATTGCAATGCAATACGGTCTTTCTCTTAATACAATACTCTCGATCACATTGTTTGGTTTGATAGTTTATTCATGTCTACTACATCCAATGTGATTCCATTACTTATATGATTACATTGAATATGATTTGGAACGACTTCCTAAATCTCATTCATATCATGGGCCAGAGATTCTAATTTATCATAGAGTATTTCCTCAAACGGTTTGAAGGTTAGAGATCCCTTTGTTGCATTCACTTCGCCTTCCATGGCTAAGTGGCTTAACCTCAACTATGCCGTGGACACTCCTCGGATGGGGTGATTCTTTGTCATAGTCAAAGATCAAGCGACTCCAACCACAAGACAACCATGATGCCTCGTGTCAAAGGACTACTTTGCATTATCCTAACCATGAAGTTCTCATGTGACATGAGTATGAGAACTCCTCGTTGATCGTGTTCAGTGACTCATTCTATATTGAGCACCTACGTGCCTATCTTGGTGTCAGTTACACCAATGACTCCTAGTGGACTAGTCACTCTCCCTCGAGAAAGATATAACACGGTACTGATCTTAACGGACTGTCAATGCCCAATTGGCAATCCTATGATCAGGAACGTTTAGGATATGTCTCATGAATGAGAATGGTCTCATGAACCTAATTTGTTTAGATTACATTCTTCTAAGCACATATTCCTTGGACTTATTGTTTAAGCATATAACATTTATATGAGACTATTTTAAACAATAATCTTTGCCCTTTATATTAAACTAAATTAGTTTAACAGTTGAAATGTCCGTAAATTATCATCATATGATTGGTTTTAGGGCACATTTCCAACACGAACTTGCACAAGTCCTCCGCCTGCTGAGGTGGGCAAATTTGGTTCCAACACGGGTGGTTTGAGCTAAGTCACACAATGGACCGACCATAATAATTAGATATTAGACTGGTTATTTATGAGCAACTCCATCTGTTCCCCCAAGGCAAAGGAGTGGGTGGCCCTAAGCAGTCACTATTCATTTCATGAATAGTAATTGCCCTAGTGCAACTCTATCCGTTTAAGAGTTGTCTAGACAGTTCCTATTCATTTTTTAATGCATAATTAAACTGTTCACAAAAGGAGATGCTTGTATTATTTTTTGTTTCAGAGTGAAGAAACAAAAAATAATACAAGCATCTCCTTTCTTTTTCATACACATATCCTAAATGTTCCTGGTCATAGGATTGTCAATTGGGCGTTGACAATTTGTAAAGATCAATACATACTATGTCTTCTCTCCTAAGAGTCCGAGTCTCGAGTCATTGGTATGTATGACATCAAGGCAAGTATGTAGGTACTTACTAGAGAGTGAGTACACAAAACAAGATCGTCGTAAGATCTCATACTCATGTCTTATGGGAACTCACAAGTTGGGATAATGCAAATTAGTCCTTTGACCTGAGGCATCACAGTTGTCTTGTGATTAGTTTTTTAATCTTTGATTATGTTAACGACACTCTGAAATGCGAGGATGTCCACGGTATAGTCGGGGTTATATTTCCTAATCACGGAAACATGTGTATGTACAACAAGGGATCTCTAACCTTCAAATATGTTTAGAGTCAAAATCTGTTTAGTTCAGTGGGAGTACAAGGATTGTCCTGTCCTCGTGGACAATGAAGTGATGCTAGCTAATCTGATTCCTTTGGATATCGCGGATTTCGATGTAATTTTGGGAATGGATTGGCTACATCAGAACTTTCATTTGGTAAATTGTAGACAGAAGGTGATTACTTTTCAACGACTTGGCAGGCCTACTGTGACTTTCACTGGCGAACGCAGTGGCCTGAAACACATATTAATTTCCGTTATGAGGGCAGAGAGGATTTTGAGAAAAGGTTGTCAAGGTTACTTAGCTCATGTAGTGGTGAAAGAAAATGTCCCTGCACGAGTTGAGGATGTGCCAGTAGTGAGACAGTTCCCAGATGTTTTTCCTGAGGATTTACTTGGCTTACCACCGGATAAAGAAATGGAATTCACCATCGATCTACTTCCAGGTACTAATCCTATATCTCTTGCACCTTACCGCATGGCTCCGGCGGAGTTGCGAGAATTAAAAATTCAATTACAAGAACTTGTAGACAAGGGATTTATTCAACCTACTATTTCACCTTGGGGAGCTTCGGTTTTGTTTGTAAAGAAGAAGGATGGAACTTTGAGGCTATGCATTGACTACAGACAGTTGAATCGGGTGACGGTTAAAAACCGTTATCCTTTACCTCGTATTGATGATCCATTTGATTAGCTTCGTGGTGCTAGAGTTTTCTCTAAAATTGATCTGAGGTCAGGTTATTATCAGTTGAAGATCAAGAGTGATGATGTTCCTAAGACGACGTTCATAACTCGTTATGGTCATGATGAATGCCCCATCCGCTTTCATGGACATGATGAACCAGGTATTCGGTCCTTATCTTGATAAATTTGTGGTAGTCTTCACTGATGATATTCTAGTGTATTCTAAGTCCGAGGATGAGCATGTTAAACACCTACGCTTAGTCTTGAGGAAGTTGAGGGAGAACCAACTTTATGCCAAATTCAGTAAATGTCAATTTTGGTTAAATCAGGTGTCTTTTTTGGACTAGTGGTGAGCGCGACCATTCTGGTGTTTACAACTTCCGCACCAGATAAATGTAGGATTTCTTCCTTTCACTAGTAGGTTTTATCCATCCTATTCAGGATGGAAATAATTCTTATTTTCTTTATCATATTTTATCTATGCTCTGAACATCTCATGTCATGTATCAAGGGTTCTACCCGTACTTCTGCGTACTCTGCTGCATGATTTTAATAATTCCATACTTTGGTTTTATTTTATTCAGAAATTCCACTTCGTCTGCATGACATGGCTTTCGTCACCCTCTGGGGTGTCGGCCAGCATGCCTTGATTTCGGTACCCTTCGGGATATTCGGGTCGGGGTGTGACAGAATGGTGTCAGAGCCACTCTGCCGTTCGGTATGGATGTGTCGGCGAGGACGCCGGGTTCCCCTTGAGCGGGGTGGATTGTGACATCCCACATCGACCAACAAAGAGGGGATGATGTGCCTTATATGTATATGCCCACCTCCAATTAGCACGAGGTCTTTTGGGAGCTCACTAGCTTCGGATTCCATCGGAACTCCGAAGTTAAGCTAGTTTGGGCTAGAGCAATCCCAGGATGGGTGACCCACTGGGAAGTTGCTCGTGAGTTCCCAGAAACAAAATTGTGAGAGCGAGACCCAAAGCGGACAATATCGTGCTACGACGGAGTCGGTTTTAGATGTGACAGAATAAACCACCAAACACATTCTCAAATCATAAAAATGAAAATTTCCCTTTGTCATTTTTGTTTTACAAAACAATTTTTCTAAAATTATTTTGTTAAACTTTTTCGTTTTACTAAACAATTAAACTTGAGCATAGTCATATTTAGGGGTGGGCGCGGTGCGGTTTCGAGTGAAACCGCAACCGAAATAGAAACTTTTTGCGGTGCGGTTCGGTGCGGTTTTGAAGCCAAAACCAAAATGAAACCAAACCGTTTGGTTCGGTTCGGTGCGGTTTCAAACGGTTTCGGTTTGGTTTTTGAGATAAAATTTATAATATACACCTATTTATGCATAAGACGGTCTTAATTTTCTCATAAATTAATTAATGAAAATGCAGCAAAACCAGCAACAATCTAGCAAAAAACAGCAGCAAAACTGCATAAAAAAGAAGCAAAATAGCAGAAAACAGCAGTAAAACTGCAACAAAAATTGCACCAAAACTGCAGCAAAATACTACACCAAAACTGCAAGACTCAAAGTGAAAAATTGGATGATAGGCTAATGTCTAGTTGAACTATTGAAGTATTGAACTAATTAATTAAAAGTTTAAAACATAATATTTAATATATGGTGCGGTTTCGAAAACCCAAAACCAAAACCAAATCGTTTTCTTTGCCGCGGTTCGGTTTCGAAACCGAAACCGTTTCAAAGCCGCAAAACCAAAACGTTCGGTGCGGTCCGATTCGATTCGTGTTTTGGTTTCGGTTTTCGATTTCAAGTGCCCACCCCTAGTCATATTCGATTTTGCTCGAGAAAATGGCATGCTCCCACTCCCAAGACTTGCAACCCACGTGGAGAAAAGACCAATGAAGAAGCAAAAGGGATAACAAACATTGGAAGCAAGGAACTGGCTTCTTCCTTTCTCTCCTCGCTCAAATTACACAAACGGACATCAGTCTCTCCCTCTCTCCCCTCTCTCTATCTCTCTCTACGCTGTGGAACACTAGGCAGCTTCTTCATTCATGCAAGTGCCCAATCCCTTTGAAAGTCCTCAATTCCCATTCAAATTTTAATGGTTGATTAAGGAAAGTTAATTGGAATGGGATGGGAGCTCAGAAGAGCATTCATGCTGGCAAAGGTGAGATACTAACAAGCCTTCATTTTACCCACTAAATGCAGCCTAACCCCATAATAAAGTCTTAAATTTGTATGTTAATTAATTTGTGGAAGTTTTTCTTCTTGTTTTGTTTTTGTGTGAGATTAATGGGTTGGTTTTTGATTTCTGTATAATTCTTGTTTTTAATAATGTAACAGCCAAGATTGATGTTAATGTTGATTTCACTCACAAGCTTTGTGCTTCATTGATGCTTCCTCCTTTGAGGTTCTTTTTCCCTTCATTCCTTGTACTCTCTGTTTTCCTGAAAAATATAATTTAAATTTAAAAAATTTGCCCTGGAGAAGTTCCACTGAATGATTGATTGATTCCGCTCCTTTTCTCACAGTAATGGTAGTGGCAGTCCTCTGTCTCTCATCATTGGAAGGTAAGAGTGTCCTTTATTTTATTTAATTTTAGCCATCAAATCTGGGTTCTTGGTGTTTGAAGTTTTGGGTCTTCTGGTTTGTGGGAGATGCAATTTGGGTAAAGAAAAGATATGCCGATAACATCGTTTTCGACTGGTTGGATAAACCTGTTACGTTTTTATTTCTCATTGCAGTCTTTGCATCAAACATCCAAATTTATTTGGGGGAAGTGAGAAGCTTGATGTGTCATGGGATAAGGGCCTGTATGATTCTAATGTTTTACTGGCTTATAGAAGACCGAGACCCGAATGGCTAGCTCAACAGTCCTTTGTAGTACAGGTTATTTATTTATCTCTTCTTTTTGTGTATTCAACTTGGAGAATGTGAAAAAACTATAAAAGACTTAACTGAAGTCTATTTTGCAATCCGGTTTCTCTATTAGCGTAACCCCGTCCATAATTGATACAAATTTTGTTTCCCTGTTACATCTCAGCATTCCATTTCACCCGAGATAGGGGTTCATGGCATTCCCATGGACAATTTCTCACGTTCAGGTAGTGGAGGTGTGAATTTATCTCGATTATCAGTAGGCATGGATCTGAATGAGCCTTCAAGTTCCAAGTGGAGTAGCACAACTAGCATAAAGTTCGAGGTACCTTATTACATTTTCCACTTATCAGAATCCTTGTGGTATCTATCTTCTTCTACACTTTCGCTCCTCGGTTTCAAGTCTAATTATATGGATTTGAATTCATTGTGTGCTACACAGCATGTCCGGCCAGTGAATGATAATGGCCGCTCTATCAGCCGAGATCTTGATGGGTTTCCTGTCACCTGCAGGTAATCTAGGTTTTGAGCACTTTAGTTTCTGAATTTGTTTGACAAATCTTTTTACGTTATAAGATGATTATCATGCAGTGGAAGTCCCCATGATAGTATGGTAGTTCTAAAGCAAGAATCTCGGTATGCGAAGGCAAATGATCATAGTTTTTTTCATGTAAGACTTCTTCAAATCGTGATCTATAATGTAAAAGATGATATGTGAAACTAACAGGGAGTTTGTCTTGAATGCAGTTCAGTCTGCAGATAGAACAAGGGATACCAGTTCTATCTAAATGGCTAATCTTCAACAAGTTTAAATTCGTTGCATCCAAGGGAATCAAACTTGGGCCGGCATTTCTCTTGACAAGGTGAGCTAGTTCCTCATTCTGTTGTACAGAGTTGGTTGAGCAAAAGTGCAGAGTTTGTACAATGTGAAAGGTGGAAGCAAGTGTGCATGAAGCATTTGACATGAATTAGAACTAGTAGTCTTTGATGATACCCTATTCCCAACTGGAGTTGCTTTCCCAGTTGAAGAAGGAATATGTTTTGGTAATCAGATCCCAATTACTTCCTAATTGGTAAAGCCCTCTATCGTGGCTATATAAGGAGAGTTTCTGACATGAATTTTGATCAGCAAGCAAGAGAGAGTACCATTCAGAATTCCACTCCAAATATGAGCGAGAATACCATTCCAGAGAGAGAGTGAGCGTAGAACAAAACAATTGAATACCACTCAAGGAGTTAGAGTGAAAGAATATTGATTGGAAAAGTGTGTGTGAGAGACAATAAAAGAGATAAGGGTATGTTTGGGTGAGGAACTTCCAAATTACAAGGGATTTAGACAAAGTGATGAAGAAATGAATCACAAAAAGTTAGATAGGAAGGATTAGAAATGCATCTACACGAGCATTACAAAGGCATGTAAAAGGGATCTATAAATGTCACCTTCCAAGTAATTGTTTTCAAATTCCTCTCACGTGCTTTTGTAATGCTCATGTAGATGCATTTCTAATTTGTCCAAACTAATTTTTTGTGATCTATTTCTTCCTCACTGTGCCTAAATCCCTTGGAATTTGAAAGTTCCTAACCCAAACATACCCTAAGAGTGTTTCCTTGTTTTCTTGTTCTTGTCCTTTCTAGTTGTTCATCGAGCCATGAACATAAAGGTTTGATAAGATATTTTATTTTACCCGTTATTAATATAGTGGAGATTTGTTGTGTCCACCGTGGATGTAGACACATAGCCGAACCAACCACGTTAATTCCTTGGGTTTGAGTTTGTGTTTTTCTCTTTCTTAAACACTTTCACAGCAGGAACTTCATAAGTTCCACTTGGTGATTCAGAAGCACAATCCTGCATATCTATTTGCTTTGTATAATTTATGAATACTTGAACCTTGTTCTATCTATGTTACCCATACATTTTCCTTGGACAGAATGACAGGTGGTTCCACTGTAGGGGACATGGCTCCTTACCAAGCATTTGCAATTGGAGGTCTTGGCAGTGTTCGAGGGTATGGTGAAGGAGCAGTGGGATCTGGGAGATCGTGCCTGGTTGCGAATACCGAGTTGACATTACCTTTTGTATGTAATACCTTCATTGTTTTTATAAGGCTTCAAATATTAATAATCTAGGACATTTGTTGCATTATTTTGTTAGCTTGGAAAGTCATTCTAGTATTTCCTGAGTACT
This sequence comes from Gillenia trifoliata, assembly GCA_018257905.1. Taxonomy (NCBI): domain Eukaryota; kingdom Viridiplantae; phylum Streptophyta; class Magnoliopsida; order Rosales; family Rosaceae; genus Gillenia; species Gillenia trifoliata. The sequence continues at coordinate 15,686,132 of CM031081.1, read as the reverse complement.
TTTCCATGAGATCATTTGTCATTAATTACTAATCGTTTTAAACCAATAAAATAGAAACATTCTTTCAGCTATGCCATATTGCTTAACCTAGACACTTTTTTTTTTAAAGAAACAATTGAATTAAGATCAAAGGAAACAACAAAGAGATTGGTCAAGAAGACCAAACCAGAAAACGAAAACAAACACAACATAGAAAGCTAAAACATAGAAAACACCCAGCACAAACAAACACCTAAAAGCCATCAAGTTGTAGATCTCGACATAAATTTAGATTTATCAGGCGCCTTATTACTTGTATTTGGTGAGTAATTAATCTGTTACAATTTGTTTGTAGTAAATATGAATTCTCACTTTTGTGTTCTTTTAATAAAAATGGTTTGTCTGTTTCTTAAGAATTAGTTTTTGAATTTTCCTACTTTTATCTGAGATGAACTACCACAAGCATTACCTACAATGTTGCTTATTGTATTTACTTTTGTTTTTTTGGTCAACATTGTATCTACTATTTAGAACAAGATGGTGGAAGGTGCTGTTTTCTTGGACTGTGGAACTGATTTGGGGTCTTCTCATCATGTACCTGGTGAGTTCAAATTTCACTTGGGTATATTTCAATTCTTTAACTTGGTTATAGGTTTATAGGTCTTGGAAATTTAATCCAAATAATTAGGTCCGCTTTTTAAGTGTTTCAATAAGGAAAAGGAAATACATTGTAGGCTGTGGCTAAGAAACTGATGAGAAGATTAGAAATAAAGTTGCTGATCTTGAAATTTATGGCCTGATCTAAAACCTCATCAAAGTTGTAATAGAGGCCCTTTTCCCTTCTGGCCTTGCTTTCTGAATAGTTCAATCCCTTCCCTTATTGGGAGGTAAGGTTGTTACCATATACCTAAAGCTACTGATTTTGCACTTACCTCTGTTGTTGTCACTTGTCACCTTGGGCTTGAGACTGGTTCTGTTATATGTGGACCCTTTAGGCAAGGAACTGGGGGTTGGGATAGGTCTTTGGAAAGAACTGATGAGAAGATCCTTTACCGTAACTTGTTTTGACTAATTGATTCCAAAGCACTCGTCTGCATTTTGGCCAAGTATTTCAGTGACAATGTTGGTGTGGAAGACATCTGAACCATACTGCTGATTTCTTCCTTTTCCAACTTGGTAATCTTGGAACCAATATCAGCCTTACCTTCCAAGAATATGGATGCGTATAGAACTTTATGATCATCCTCCATTGGACTCAACTGAAAGGACTTCAATTCTTTACCCAATTTTTCGGTTGATTTCCATCAAATGTCAGAACATCCACCCTTCACAGTATTGTTTTGACTCCAAGAATATTTCACATCTTGTTCATTTCTCATCCTTTCCACTTGACTATCCTCCTATCGATTACGCTGGCAATCAGTTTATTCTCTTCCTTTGTTAGCTTTCTTAACCTTCTTTATCCACCATCTTGGTAAACCCTGCTAATAGAGCACTGATTTACTCTGTAGTTTCTCCAATAGCACTCTTCATGGATTTGACTTATTGTACCATCTTCCCATTTTTCGTTTTAGCATTAGGGATGCCACCTCTGGTTCTAATTTGCAGTGAGTCAGTGACCTTGCAACAATGGTGCTGTTTCAGAACTCAAGGTATATCAAGCAGCTCAAGTTAACCACTGCCACAAGAACACTCAAAGATAAGAGTGGATGAAGAATGGCATGCGTTAAATTTTTTCAGTGAATTTAGTTGCAATTTAACGCTATCAATGTGGTCCCTCTCTTTTCGATTTGATCAGTAAAGGTTCACATTGTTGCAAAGTCCACATGTTTTAAGGGCCAGCCGACAAAGTAATATTTTTTGTGGCCTTTTAGCAGTAAGCCCCAAAAAGCAACACTTAGTTAGCAACTTAGCAGAACAAATGAGATGTGTTCGATACTGGAGAGCTGTGTGTCTTAGAAAGTTTTTCTTTTTCACAGCTGAGTCATTGGTACAAAGTCCAGTCTCTTTCCAGTGGTAACTTCTTCCGCCGATTGGAATAACTTATCACTTTTTAAGTCCCAGCATTTAGTAACCAACCCAACCTGCAAACTAGCTCAACCAAACTTGAGATTGAAAAATTGATACAATCGTACAAGTGAAATTTGGTTGACTGAGTCTGGTGCAGGCTCAGAGGCTTAGTTTCCAAACCTCTTACAAGATTCATGCTCAACTTACTACGTCTGAGGGTGATTATGTTGCTCCTGCTAATCCTTGACCACACTTAACCTTCTGTTTGTTACTACGTGGCCACATTACCTTTTCTGTTGTTATTGTAGTTCTGATCTCCTAAAGTTGTTTCTTTGCCTGATATGAAGTCAATTTAATTTGGGAGTTTCAGGAAACCCAGCCCTGAGGCTAGGCAAACCAGGATCTGGTGTTGGGCTCGGATATGGCCTTCGCTTCAAATCACAGTTTGGCCATTTTGTGGTTGATTACGCTATTAATGCCTTTCAACAGAAAACAGTCTATTTTGGCATCAGCAACCTCGCTTCATGAATGCAACAAGGCCGAATAAGTTGAAGATTTCGCACCTTTTCCGCCTCCTTATCCTCTTTTCCAGCAGCATATGCCACATGGTATTCATTACTGATCGAGTTTCAGATTCTGCAGCTTCCCAATTTGGAATGAAATTCAAGAGCAATGGAAATAGTTGTCACATTTTTCACGAGATTAATCTGTAGATATTCTTTAAATCATATACCGGACATTTATTTTTTGATCGGGAAAGGGTATTTGTATGTACAAATATACATCACCCGGTTACAAAAGATAGTTTAATTCTCTTAAATTTTCTTTCTGATGTCGTGTTATTAAAATTTGTGTGGAAATATTTCATATGAAGAGAGAAGTGATGAAGTTCTTCCTTTTTTATTGTACATTTCTCTAAACGCTTCGGAGTTGTGTCTTCCAACAAATGATCTTAATTTTCGACCCTCTGCTTATGGAACTGTTTTTCAGGTAAACTCTCATTTGCACTCTCTGATGTTTGGTTCAATGGCACCAAACCTCAGGCTCGCAGGTTTTATTCATTACACGCACACCCCTTGCAGTTAGTCGGAATTGACAAAAAGTCCTTTTGTGACTGTAATTGACTTGAGAAACTACCACATTACTGTCTGACGTCATCAACCATGTCCCGGCCAAACCAGAGGTCGACTTCAATCTGGCACCGGCAGGGTTGCCGGCTTCCAACAGGTCATTTGCAGAGAGAGGGGGAAAGAAAGATAAAAGGAAATGAGGGGAGCGAAAAATAAGTGAAAAATGAAATGTTAGGTCTCAAAAGAAGGTTTTGTGCATGTATTTATTTGCTCACTTGTAGTGAAGTGGTAGAGAAACACTTGCAACGACACAAGCGTCACGGAAAAACTATGGGAATTTGAAGGACGCAAAAATAATGTTTGCGTCCTCTGTGTTAATCTGGGTACATTTTAGTTCCTGGCATTGCTACCAAGTACAAGTACTAGAAAATTTAGACGAACTAGTACGGATGCAAACTTTTCGTTAGGGACCACGAGACCTGAGACATGGTAGCAATTTCTGTTATCAAAACGAGGGAGAAGAGTTCAAATTTCTATCAGTCTTCAAACTAACCGCGGAAGATAGAGCGGTGTACATTCTCAATTCACAAGACAACTCTATCTGCACAGCAGAAACTTATGAGTATGGCTGTTAAATTTGACCTGCAACGCCAAGCTCATCCGATGTATATCAATTGCATCAATAACGGGTTCATGAAAAAATACAACTCACGAAAATCTTACACTGGTAGTAATAATACACGTCCAATATCTGTAGAAATTTAGATATACCAAAACGTCAAAAACAGAGAGGACAACTAAGAGGAGAGAGTCAGCAAAGATTAAGGATGACAAAATCGACCATCATTACGCACGAACACAATTAATTGATACTTTGGAGTAGAGTTTTAAAAGAAATTGTTATACTGGCTAGTGAGAGAATCTCTGAGATTGGAATACAAGCCATAGAGAGAATACTGCCGAAGGTTCTCCACCTCATACCATGAATTGAGAACCGAGAGATGCTTATCCGTACCAGAAAAAGCCAGTTGTATCCCGAGACTGCAATCAACAGACCCCCCTCGGTTTTGACAGCTTGACATTTTAATGGCACAGTCTTGCTTGTTAAGGCAAACAAAATTGGAGTTTCCTGTGCATTTAGCACATCCATCTCTCTTCCAATACAAGTTTTGCAGCCTACCCTTTTGAAACTCGAGTACCTTCACCAAAACCCATTTGTTGGATTAGAGAATTTACAAATGGAAAACCGTTTAACAAATATCAACTCATTCAAAGTTACGGAAATTCGCCCCCGCACATGTTTTTTCACGAGTGAACGGATGAGATTTAACCAAACCATTCATTTTTGTCCTTTCATGTGCAGGAGAGGAAAGCTCTTCAAAGTTATACATACTTACCAAGGTAAAACTTGTCACTATGTACGTGCTGTTTGCAACAAAAGCAGGGAGAGACCTTGCAGCATATTTTCGTCCAGCGAACGCCACCATGTACCCACCATATGAATCCTAGAAAGCTCAAAAGGTCATATCATTTAACGATCTGATCCATGTCATGATATAAACACAGGACAGGAAAGACAATACAAGGTTAAGAAAATCAACAAGTCAACATACACAAAGCCAAACACAACAGATGTAATTTACATTTAGCTTCTATTATTTTACAGGGACAAAATTTGTATCTAGGTTTCCCATGACATAATCTTTTCCTAACTTGATTGTTCTATGAGGAGAGGGGTTCCAATTTCAAACCAAGCAAGACGTTACTACGTGGGGGATTGCGAACAGCAGAAGAGTTGGCTTCTTCTACCCTGGCATCTATGAAGTTCAGAAAACTGATTTTTGGGTTACAGGGAAGCTGGAATTGATCGTAAATGGCTTTTACATCTCCACTTCCAAATATACCAAATAAATGGTGGCAAAAGCACTGCTCCAGCCGACATGCGTATAATAAATATCAATGAGCCTGAGATTACCCCTGTGCCAATCTTCACAACCAATATTAAGAGTGGGAGAGCCTTGTGAGAAGAACCAAACTTGACCTTGAGATATAATAGGGCGGGTAGTACTTAGATATACTGTTGAAAAGGAAAGCCCACGCCGTATTCTATCTGAAGGTCAAGTACCCTATCAAAATTCATGAAGCAAATCTAAATCTCTCAATGGAATTTCTAAGTCATAGATTAGCATTTTCTTTTCTAGTCATCGATCAGAAATCATTCTTCTTGAAGTTATGCTGAGTTCTAGAATTTCATTGAACACTCATGCCTTCAAATCACTTATACCTATGATTGAAACAAGCAATAAGAACGTTCCCAAAGTATCCTCTTCTTCTGTAATCTCCTATATTTTCCTTAACCATGTACCAAGCTCACTAGTCAGTGCATACTACTCATGAGTCATGATCATACGTTAGATAGAGCCTCTGAATCATACAAATTTCTCTCCGGTGAAAGCATTACGCATCATGGATTAGCATAACAGTTAATAAAAATTTGAAGAAAAAATTATTCTTTATGTCTCTTAACACAGCTCTAGAAACCTAATATACTCAGAAAATCGAAATGAAAGGAAAAAAGATATCTCCTCTATCTTAATAGCTCATAGTAAGAGTCTGCGAGAACGCATCTGAATCCACAAGAACCCCAGACAATTTCAACATCAATGCAGCACAAGTATGAGCATCGGCAGCTTTGTATCTCTGACGTGGAGCTAACGGAAAATAATCTAAAGCAATTCAATTTTAATCTTCACCCTTTACCCTCAAACAAAGCCAGCTAACGAATGCACTCCAAACATTATGTGGTAAAACAAAAATTTTCTTCACTGAACATGATGCGGAAGAAAACTAAAGACTAGAAGATCCTCGTAGACTTAAACGAATGCAGCGCAGTTTCTTTTCACTATTTAGTTCAGAATTCTTGCTAACTTGACCTCCCCAGCTTATGTAACTCTCACATTAAGATTTATACACTTCCATTTTCCTTTTTAAAGATGACAGATTCTATTGCTCACTAATCGCTACATCGCCGGCTAAAATCGTCACAAAAGGGTTAAATTCCAAGTGGGTTGATGGATTATCACATGAATATTTACATGGTCCCAAGAATTGCTTAATCAAACATTCACATTTCAATCCAGCTCAAAAAACTGTAGCAGAAAGTAAAAGTGTAAAAGATGAGAGTTGAGTTTACCGGTTGGAAAGAAGAGGTGTTGATAGTGAGGAGGGAGATCTCATCGACTTTGGGTCTAAAGAGCGCGAGCTGGGAGTTGGCGGAGGACAGCGAGAGGCGGCGGTCGCAGGGGGAGAGCTGATGCGACTGGTTCCCGTTTAGGGAGAAGGAGTTCTTGGACGAGAATGCGATCCCGAATGTGAAGCCGTCGGACCTCTGAATCTTGGTGTCTGCGCATGGGTTGTACACGCTGTTTGTGTTAGCTGCTCCCACATTCACCACAATCCACGCCATCGGCAGGAGGAGGAGCAGCATCGCCGCCGCCATTGGTGCCGCCGATGATTGCATCTTAGGGGGTGGTAATGCAGTGGGAGGGATGATATTTGGTCGGTGGGTGGTGGTGGATGAAGCTCGGAAGCCAGCTAAGGAAATGTGGGTGTTGGCTGGATGTGGACAGTAGAGAATGTAAGCTTAGTTTTTGTATTTAAGGAGGAGGCTATTGCCTCCCAAAGTCCAAATCTTTGCGGCGAGGTTTAATTTTTTATTTCTTTTATTATTATTATTTATTTTTTTCGTTTTAGGTTTTAATTTTTTTTAGAGAACTTTAATGAAAATCTTTTGAGATTAAAAAAATATAAACACTCAATAACAATTTATTAATAATAAAAGAAAAATATTGTGGTATTTTTGTAAATAAGTGAAAGTTTAGTGGTATTATTGTAATTAAGTTGAAGTTTAAAAAAAAAAGAGGTCGTGGCATTTTTGTAAATAAGCTGAAGTTTAGGAGGCGGTGGTATTTTTGTAAATAAATTAAACTTTGGTGGTACAGACTGTTTATGCACGATTAGGTCAACCTGTGTATAAACAAATGACATAATTGTGTATAAATAGTCAGTGTCACCAAAGTTCAACTTAATTACAAAAATGTCACCACCTTTTTTTTTTGTCCTTATTATTAATAAATTGTTATTGAGTGTTTATTATTAATATTTTGTTTGGGGAGAGGCTTTTCATTAGTTTTCAATTTTTTTTTACCCTTTTCAATTGGAGGGTATGACACACCCTGACCCGAATATCCAGGTGGACACCGGATATCGAGGCGTGCTGACCATCACTCCGGAGGAGTGACGAAGTCATAAGAAATTGATAAAGAAATAATGAAGAAAAATAAATCAGAGTTGTGCTAAATTAAAAGAAATACAGAGCGGAAGTGTATAGTGCGGGTTAAGACCCATGAATACACAAATATTAGAGCTAGGTGCAGTAATTAAAAGATTATTCACATCCTGCAGGATGGATATAGAACACAACTGAAAGGAAATAAACATACTTCCACTGAGGGTAAGAACGGTAATATCAGCAACAGCCACGCGGTCTCGTCAGCTAACTAAGATCTATGTCCTGGAGGGGCGAAAAACAAAGGTGAGTGGGCCAAATACAGTTTTATAAAACATTTTCAAAAGTTTAGAAATAACCCCTCGCTGTAAAACCCGTAGTTTACTGAAAAATATAAGTTTACTAACAGTAAAGATAATAACAAAATAAACAGGCCTACGCCCACAAGGATACGGGTAAAAAGATAACAACAGCAGTATAGAAAATCACATTACTTATCGCATAATCAATGCACACAAGTCATGCAGAAAGTAGCTACATGACAGGCTGGGTGTTTAATAATTTACGCTCTAGCACTACATGCACGTGTAGCTGGTGCTAAGCGCGTCACAACAAGTCTAGTCGTCAAGACGACCTAGAACAGGCTGGCACCTACGATGGATCCAAAGTGAGCGTGTCGGTGCGTGTGAACATACACGTGAAGCTGGTCCTGGCCCGGACAGTGCTAACACCGTGCAATATGCGTGATAAGTAATAATTTTCTAAAACGTATAAACATGCCAACATTTATACCAAAAGCCAAATAAACATGAGTACTAAGTCATAGGCTAGATAAAACATTTCACAAGTTTCATAAAAACATGGCATGCTATACAAGTCAAGGAAATCACATTTAAACACACATATATATATATAGTATTTGGAGTAAAGAAAAGGCCCACTCACTGGTAAGTAGTCGGATCGTAGCCTCCGTACCTCGCTTGAGCTCGTAGCTCCTCGGGATAGGTCTCACATATATGGGAATTTAGTAAACTAATCATTAAACAAGTCTATTCCAATTTAAAGTAAGGAAAAGACTTGAAATCCCCTTTGTTTGCTCGTTTCGGGACTTGAAATTGTTGGAAAAGTGGTTCATGCGCTGCCACGCGCCACCACGGGGCTCCACGCGCCGTCACGCGCCCACACGCGCCTACTGTTCACTCGCCGTTAAAGTTAACGGCGTGCCGTTAACTTTAACGGAATATTCTGTTTGACTGACGGAATATTCTCTAACGGCGTTACGGAATATTCCGTCACCGTTAGGGAATATTCCTTGACGGCGTTAAGGTTTAAACGAAATATACCTTTTGAATATTCCACCGGTTGGATCGGATCTGCTGACGTCACAGACCGGGTTGCTGACGTCAGGACCGGGTTCGATGACGTCACTCCTCCGGTGACCGCTGCAACTCCCGGCCGCCGCCGTCCGCCGCTCGCCGGCGCAGGAATCTGGAGATCTCGCGGGAATTCTGGAATTTTTCAAACTTCTTCAAAACTCAACCATTTTTCACGAAATTGGTGTCAAATTGAAGCTAGTGAAGAGTAGAGTTCGAATTTACCCATTGGGAGTTCGAAAGTTGACCAGAGGTGGCCGGAAATGGCCTCGAAAGCTTCGGCCAAAAACCGAGTTTGTCGATTTCGATGGAATTTTCACATGCAAGCCCTGGGTTTAGTTCCCAAGGCTCCCAGGAGTGGATTCGTGATGGTTTGAGGTTGATTCGAGGCCTGGATCGAGGCGTTTGGCCGAGAAAGGTCTCGCCGAAAAAATTTGATTTTCTGGGTTTCTAGTTTCTGCAATTTTTCTGGATTTTGAGGGACTGGGTCTGCTCGAGAATGAAGATGGTGATGCACAGGGGTGATGGTTGAACGAAGGAAGGCCGAGAGGTTGAGGGTGGTGCCCTCACGGGGTGGCTAGAGAGATTTGGGTGTGTTTGGTTTCTGTAAGTTTGCTCAGTTAATGTGTGTATGTGCTCTGCAAAAATTTTGTGAGAAAGGTTTCTCACACAGACACGAGAGACAAAGGAAAGTGGAAGTGAGACAGAGAGTAGGTAGAGTTGGTTTGGTGTGTGTATGAAAAATCCTACACGGGTAGGAGATTTAAAGAAAAGCTTACATGCATGCAGACAAGCATGCACACAGAGTCTGAAAATGAATACAGAGGTGTAGAGCACCTTGGTTTCAAATGAAACCACGGGAAGACAGCCCACAATTTCAATCCACTGTTTCAGAAAAATACCGCAATTTGGTAAATTACCAAATTGCCCCCGTTCGTAACTTGTCCTTTGCAAGTTCAAAAAATGTCCCGTTCGCGTCTACGGGTTCGTAACGAAGTGTATAAGAAGAAAAGTACTTTAAAAGTATAGAAATAAGTCGATAGAAAATAATTGTCCATGTAGGACTCAATAAGCCTCCAAGGGCATTTTCGTCAATTTACACCGTCGGGGAATAAAATACAATAAAGTTAGGGACGGAATGTAACAGGGTAAATTCAAAAACTAAAAGCTGATCCGGTTCGGTTCACTTCATCTTCAAATCGAAAAAGGAAATGAAAAAAAAAAACGAATTTGGTTCAATTTCATTTGGGTCAAGTCAGTTTAACCTTTTTTTTTGTTGGGTTTGTTCTATCACCACTTGAAGTAAAGTCTGAAAATCAATTCTCTCATTCTCTCTCACACACACCTCGAGACAATAGCACTGGGCCCTCGAGAGGGTCGATGGCTTCCAGATCTCAAGCTACTAAAACTATTGTGAGACATAATATATGGTTATGTATAAAACTATGAACAAGGCTTGGCTGCTGACAATTCAGCAGCCATTTTTGCTGTCACTCACTTTCGTGTGAACACGTGTCCACGTTTTAATTTTTTTAATCAAAACTTGGACACGTGTCCACACAGAATTGGGTATTCAGTAGAAGTGGCTGCTGAATTGTCAGCAGCCAAGTTATTTTCTAAAACTATTACCAAAGAAAGCACAACTTCAAACCTATACCTAATTAATCATATCGTTAAATCCATGTACACAATTAGATATCAAAAGAATATTTCAGATTAGGAACAACTTATAACAGTAACAAAATATGTTATAACTAACGACTATGCAATATAACCTTACACTTGAGTTATAACATTATCATCGAAAGCGTAGTATACAACCTAACCCTAATTAGTCATATTGTAGGATACATTCTCGGGACTGGCTGCAGTGCTCGCAAGCACTGGATGCTCACACCGATCTCACACTCCTTCCCCCCCTCTCTCCTCCCTCCTCCCTCCTTTTAACGGTGAGATCGGTGTAAGCATCCAATGCTTGCGAGCACTGTAGCCTACTCCTACATTCTCACCTTGACAACGTCAAAATCTTTAAAATCATCATTGTACAATACATCATCACTGTTGTACTCTCCACCGTACTCCACATCATCACCATTGAAGTACTCTTCGTTGTTGACCATGTCGCAAAACGAAGTTAGGGTTAATGACCTTTAAGTTGGCAAACCCTATACAAGATGGAATGAAAAGGTGGCAACTCTATGGGAATAGTTAGATGATTTGAGAAAAACGTTATGGAGACGATGAAGAAAATGTTTTGGGAAGAATCTGGCAAAAACAAGAAAAAGGGTGCGTAAATAAGAATTTGGTAAATTATATTTTGCACCCTCAAATTTGGGTGCAATTGTAATCTCATACATCATATTTAAAACATTGTAATGTCATACACAAACATGTGTTTTAGTTGCAATCTCATATATCCGTTAGTCAATTTGTCAATTTAACCGTTAAAAGATGGTGTGGCAACTGTGGATCCTACTATTTTGCTGTCACAAATATACCACATAGAAAAAAAAATTTAAAAATATAATTCTTTTACAAATGTTAATTTAAGAAAAAAAATCTTTTTTATTTTAATTTTCTTTTTGTATGTAGTTGTCACATCATCATTTAACGGTCAAATTGATGAATTGACTAACAGATGTATGAGATTGCAACTAAAACACAAGTTGGTGTATGACATTGTAATGTTTTAAAGATAATGTATATAGTTGCAATTGGATCCAAACTTGAAGATGCAAAATGTAATTTACCTATAAGAATTTTACGATGCAGAGATCGTTAATAGAAAACAAAATTAATTAAAGAGAGAAAGTAAACTGACGGTCAAGATAAGTTGTTGAACTTAATCTAATGGTCTAAAATAATTCTAAATTCTTTTATAAATTTTGGGTCAAACTTGAATAGTACGTACCATTCAATGATCTAAGCGTTGAATAGTTCAAAATTCATTTGGGTTACTACATAATAATTTAGAACATTCAATAGCCGGCCGGACCATTTAATGGTACGGACCGCCCAATATATTTGAGTCTCTCTCTTTCTTTCTTTTTTGGAATAATTTTTTTCGAACAGAAAGGCTGGGATTTTAAATTTGGAGAATTGGGAGAGCATAAGAATCAGCACTTCAGCAGCAGGTACGTCTTTGCCACCACAGCCATGGACGAGACTGAATTTCGACACCTTCTCGATCTCTTCCCAATCGTCCGTTCTCGCGACTACCATGTAACCCTCTCTCTCTCTCTCTCTCTCTCTCTCTCCACCGAAACAAATTGTTTTGCTTTGCCTTTGCTTTCTGGTTTTGATGCTTTATGGAATATGGTTATCTAGGTAGTTTCCTTGTTGTATCAATTAGAACGCGTCGTTGAATATTTAATTTATGGAATCTGGCAATCGTTAAAACTTGTTGGGCAAAAATTGTTCCTGTTATTATTATTTTTTATTTTTAAACGAACAGTGTATAATCCTTTTTCTGGATTTTCAATTTTGGGCAGATATACTATCTACTTTTGAGATAACCCTTTTACATTCCTATAGTTAGAATCTGTAAAGATTGGATTTTGAATGTGAAAGGGAAAAGATTGGATTTTGAATGTGAAAAGGAAAAGATTGGATTTTGAATGTGAAAAGGAAAATATTGGATTTTAATAGGGATTTTATCAGTAAGCTGCTGCTGCCGATGCCGTGTGGAACTATAGAAATTATGGATGCATGCTCATTTACGAGTGGCATTGTGGAAGGTGTTAAGAGTTTATGTTTCTTTTGAGGCATCGATGAGCTGAACAAGCGGGTAGGGGGCTGTGACGGATAAATTGATTTAGATGGATGATGGGTAGCATTAAGTAGTTTTGACTGATGTAGATATCATATTGAGTCGGAGAAGAAAGTAGATTTCAATCAACTTGGTTAAAGTTCAGAGCTAATTGCATTGGCCAACATCATCAAGGATACATATGAAAAGGCCGAAATTTTCATTCTTGATTGACTTGTCTCTTTTTTTGTAATTAAATCAAGGATGAAAATTTCGGCCTTACAGATGATATTGGTGATGGTCAGTTTTTCAGGGTTAGAAGATGAGTACCTTAATTAGGATTTATTTGGTTTAGATTGGATTAGGGATTCAAAACACTTGTTAGGGTTGGGTGTGTCATCCTTGCTTCTTCTTCCTCTTCTTCAATTGTATTTTGAATCAATATGGTTGGAACTCAATCACGTATTCTGTTGAAGGCCTAGATCGGGGGTAAATGGGAAAAATCAAGGGTACGGGCTTCATCCCTACTATAGCTGCTATCGATGTCTTAAAAAAAGGATATATATCGGCGGAGGGGTGAAGGCTTTGTCTAGAAGTGATGGACTTTAGCATAGTTGATACCTCAATAAATAGTGGTTGATGTGCTTGAAATGCTGGTGAGTATACATTTTATCTGGTAATAGGAAAATAGACTTTGATACCCTATCGGATGGTGTTCGGATTGGTAGGCGTTGTATTGTTATATTTGTGTGGACTTTACATGATATACAGCTGGTAGGTTAGAGGTTCTTTACGTGTTGTAAGTGGTTAACTTGTCCGCCTTGTATCATTATTTTTATCCTGAAAAAATCTGTCTTCCATGCAAAAAAAGATAAGCGCAAACAGTTCCCACCCTTTGCTACCTGTTTTGAGCATGACAGGAGATCTGAAAGGATTTTTTTTTCCCTCAACATATCAATGCTTCAAATTTTATAAATAAATCCAATATTTAATATTCATATTGGAGTGTCATTATTTTAATTTTCACACTTGTTTTCCTGGTCTGTTTGTAGTTGATTTGAGTTTGTGTGCTAGAGCAAATATTTTACGTAATATCAAGTTTCTACATGATATGTTATTTTTTGTTAACATTTTCAGTTTGTGAGGGGATGAAATCAAGTCCGTAAACTAACTTTGTGGCATTTAATAATTAGAGACCTTTCGTCTGTTGTAGAGGAATATTGTTGCGCTGACTTGGATCCTTAAGGTTGCTGGCTTGTTTCTATTAGTCTTTTAAACTTTTTGTCTGATTTCATCTGATGTGAACATCAGATCAAAGAAACTGCATCAAGGTTTTATGAAAAGTTTCACATTTGATATTGTTCAAGGTAATAGAAAGCTTCCTGCAATTTGATTCTTCTAGGAAAATTTCCTGAAGTTCGAAATAATTTCTTGAGTTTCTGCAGTGTCAAAGTTTTGAGATGGTTTACATAGAACGTATAAATTCTTGTACTATTGCTGAAAATTAAATTCCAGTATCTCAAATGTTTCAAAACAATTTGGTGGAGCGACCAACCCATTTATTCCGTTGGAACTGGTCATTCCTTTACTATTCATTATGATTTTTTTGGTTGATTATATATTCATCAGCCCATTCTTAAACAACTTTGTATAATTTTAGGCTGAATCAGAACAATCTAGAGAATCAACTTCTAAGTCAGCACAGCATGAAGAGGTATACTGAAATGTTGTACAAATTTCCACTTTACAGTACACACACATGTTGGTTATTGACGTATTCAAATGTTCTCAACAGCATAAAGAATGGCAGGATGCATGGGATGGGGGAGATAAAAATGAAGTGGAGAAGCAAGGACTTGACGAACATGGTATGTTTTAACATGCGCTCTCTATATTCATCTTCCATGGATGCATTAGTAACCAAAAGAAATTCCACCAGTTTTGTGATGTTTAGTATAGAAGTTGAATATATTGCACTTATATGGATGTGTAATTACAGGTGAATTCTGGGAGAAGCTAAAGTTGGTTGCTGAGAGAAAGGTATGTCCATCTTCGCCTTTGATTTTCTTGATTTTCATTGGCTATGTGATGATTGTATTTTACATAATATGATTATGTAAGACCATTGTATTGTGTCATATTTTGACACAACAGGTTTCTGGACATATCGAAACAGAAGACATGAACTTAGTAATGTGGTTTTGAGCATGCAATGATGTACTTATGTTTTAGCCGTTTTTGTTGGCATATAATGAATAATGATGTTAGATAAAACAAAACTCTGAAAAGTTTAATTGTTCCATTTATGAACTTGTTTTATTCAACCTTTATCTATTGGTAATTGAAATCCAGTCCAAAATAAAAACTAATTGTTCTCAGTCCAGGAGCAGAAAAAAATGGGTGTACATTGTAATTTTTGTTGGATGTTTTAATGTAGAGCAATACTAAGGTGAATTCTCTTCTCTTCTGTGTAAGGTTTTGAGAATTGAGTTGATGGACACTTGTGCAATTGAAATAAACATATAAGAAACAATAGAGACCTGATGCAACCCAATTTTTTTTTAAAGTTCAATAGTTCGTAATTAAACAAGTCTAGGATTGAATATCGTACACCATCAAAACAAGTCTAGGGTGACTACAACCACTAGCTTCGGAAGAAGTCCTCTTGGCACTTTGTTTTCTTGTTTGGGTAGTTAAAACGTAAACACATAATACCTCTACTTTGATGCCATATATAGCTAAGCAATACCTCAAAGTGGGATCATGTGTTCCACTACCACAACCACTTGCACTTTCCATATTAAAGCCTATCTCATTTATGTTTAGTAAATAAAGCGCATAATTACAACAATTAATCATTTGGTGCATTTCATTTATATTTAAAATGAACAACTGAAAAAATGAATTATTTAACTAGTCACTAATTCTAATTATATCAACAACAAACATTAATTTTACTAATTAATGAATTAGGGCTTTACACTTAATTATAACTAAGATGAATTTCATCCGCTAAAAAAATTTCAAAACCTACATAATTGCATATCTAGTGGTACCAGAAAGACTCATCATATATCTTTCCATTTAAAAGAAATAAATCTACCCATGGCAGACAATGTAAACTGTATTCTAAAGTCTTCTCCAACTCTGCTTACTTTCTCCAACCTTAGTCATCAGTATAAGGTAACAACGCAGTGCTTGGCCCTCAGCACCTTTTGATTTTCAGCTGAGACACTCAGCTGGGCAAAAAAGCCTTATTATTCATGTTATATTCTCAAAATTAATTGGCCACCCTTTCCTAAGTGGTTACATTAACACATTGGCCACCCGGAAATGAATAAACGATTTAACTGTTGTTAGCTATTGCAAATGTGTGAATTAACACTTGAATTGTGGTGATATTATTAGATAACATCAGTAGAGTGTTTGCGCAGAGAATTGAATATGTTCAAGGGCCTAATCACTCATGTTTTATTGCCACATTTTCAATAAACTTGCACTAGAAGTATATAAGATTTAAACATCTATAAGAAAGGAAAACCTGAACCTATCTATTAACAAAGGCATGGCCATAGCTTCATATTTGTACGAGAGTATGGCTGTAGTAATTTTCGGATAAATATTTTCTCTAAGTTGGGATTTGGATTGGTATAGGCTTTCAGTGGTTCCTTCTATTAGGTTCATAATCTAACTCTGTTTTGAAACTCAGTTTATTTATGTTTTATGAATTAGCAAAATCCCTAAGTAGGACCAATAATTGGTAACGTCCTATCTTATTGAGGCCTTCTTCAGCATTGAATCTAGATTATCTTTCCATGTCCAGAAAGCAGTCCTTCCAATAATTCATGAAAAAGAAATTTCTTGAGCCAGCAGAGCTGAAACTGTAGAAGACCTTAGGAGCTTCGTAAAAGTACGATTTATCTATACAATTAGATAAAAGCAGAAGCAAGGATGGCTCTCGTTTTGAACGAGTGACTCTTTGCAAGGAATCGTGAAACTTGATTTCACGATTCCAAGAAGTTATCTTATTTCTTCAATGCTAATTATTTACATACAGTAACCAAATCCATCACAAAATAACACTCGATCATAAGTAAAAGAAAATAATAGAAGCCTTGGCCATGCATATACAGCTTGGTGATGAGCTGTAGTAGCCTCTTTTTGCTTGTCTGTGTTCGTATGTGTGTGTATGTTGCCGCTGTGCGTGCTTTATTTGGTACTTTTTAAGTGTTTGCTTATTTGTTACTCTCAAGTGTGAGCTTATTTGTTAGTTGTCATATGTATCAGTTGTCATCTGTTTGATGACAATTTTTTGTTGTATGGTGATGCCATAATACGAACGGAATTAACAGAAAATTGAGGAGATATTCTTTCTTAACTACAAAGGATGAAATAAATGAAACAAAAACTAAAGAATAGTTTTGGTTGTCCCCATACAATAGAGAAATATGGAAGGAAAACTAACTACATGTACTCAATTGTTTAGGTGGGTGCAGCAGAAGCAGAGAGATTTTGCAAGGCATTTCAACGAATCCACAAGAAACTCGTATGTACTATGTGCTTTTCAACAAATAATAGTCGTAAATACTACTTTGGTTTCTGTTTACATTGCTGACACAATGAAAAATCCTCGATTCTATTCATTTCAGGTCTATGAAGAACTGAGTTTGGATGCTGCCGAAAAATTCCTGAACTCGTCGTGATCTGTAGCATAGATTCTGTGTGCTTTTGTACATTTCCTTACTTTTGTGTATGGTGATATTAAGCTTTTTGCTTCCTCTTCCGCCAAGCAAACTCTGTAGTGTCAATTAGTTTCCCCCGAACGCCCGCCTTGGACAGGCAACTGAGCATTTTACCCCTGTGATTGTATGACCTTTGTTAAACAATTTGTACCCAAGTGACACGATGGATGGGGCGCAGCTTTCTGGCTCTTGAAAAGCTTACCCTTGAGTTTCAGTTCCACCCAACTATCGACGTTTTCCATCCTTTTGTTCGTTGGACGCCAAATTACGGCAACGCTACAGGATGCTTCCTTTGACATTTCACTTTTCCCTCTCTTCTTTGTAATGTAAGAGCAACTGCAGCGAATTACTTACCTTCATTGAAAACACATTTTCCGAAGTCGTTCCAATGTGTTTTCAAGCTTAAGCCCACGAAACACGTTTTTGGGCTTTTTTGTTTTCGGAAGATTGTCACAGTAAAACCACCTCTTTTTTATATCAGCAGTTAAAATTTTTACTGTTATTTTTAGAAATTTCATTAACATGGTACTAAATTTGAAAGAGTTACTAACGATAAGGAGACAACATTTGGACCCAACGTGGAGATATGGTAATTCTTTCCTTCCATCCAAAGAAAGAGACAATTGGAGTTGGACGGTTTCCAAGCAGAGAGGAGTAAAGATACAATACAAACCGATATGGTGTGTTCACTTTGGACCTTGTTTATTCACATCATATAAAATAGTAAAAATAGTGTCATATGTGTTGGTATTAAAAAAAGAATTAGAATAAATAGTTAGACTCTAGAATTGAGGATTACTCAAGTTGTCAAAGCAGCGTGCTTTCCTTTCTGTAATTTAATTAATACACGTTTATCTCGAATATTAAACTTTTAGAATGAATCATCTTTTTTTTTATACGACCTAGATTGAATCATCATGGATCTCATTATCTTAATTTGTGTAGAATTGTATATATAAAAAAAATTATAGTAGGTAGATCAAATACAAATGATATTGAAAATTTGAGAACTCATCTTGGTCATAGATTATGAATCGCTCAATCACGTAATAATGAAGGACCATTGGACGGACATTAATTGACTCATGTTTGCAATGGAGCTCGATGTACCTTTTAATAAAGGGAGTGGATTTTCACACTCTTTTTTATTTTTGGCCGTCAAATTAAATAAGCACGCGGAAATAACGAATATGAGTAAACAGTGGTACGTAGGAAGAGAAAAATTGTGGGTGTTTATTATCTCCTTTCAATGAAGTGATGGAATAATTTCCTCTAATTTTTATGAATTCCAACTTTTCAATTTTGCATTTAAGCTACTTTTTCCTTTGTCGCTGCAGCACTTTTTTTTTGTTTGTCGGCCGGTTTCTTTTAGACAACTTGATCATATATGCTAACTTTGACAGAGTAGGCTACAATGCTCGCAAGCATTGAATGCTTACACCGATCTCACCATTAAAATGAGGGAGGAGAGAGGAGAGAGGGGGAAAGGAGGGTGAGATCGGTGTGAGCATTCAATGCTTGCGAGCACTGTAGTCAGTCCCAACTTTGACATGTAAAATTCAAGATGCTAATC
Organism: Gillenia trifoliata; assembly: GCA_018257905.1. Lineage (NCBI taxonomy): Eukaryota > Viridiplantae > Streptophyta > Magnoliopsida > Rosales > Rosaceae > Gillenia > Gillenia trifoliata. Next base: position 15,667,349 of record CM031081.1, on the reverse strand, counting down.
CACGAGGGAATCTCATGAGAGCAGTATTACTATAATAAAATTTGAACTTTGTTGCAGAGCTATTTAATTAACTTGGTTACGCTCAACTTTAAGGGATTTGTAATAATATTTTTATGCAAGTGTCAAACTCTACAAATAAAGGAGCAACGACACTTAAAACTTTGCAAGGAGCCAAGTAATCACCTTTCCATTAGGAGCATCCTCCAAATAACAGTGATTAAATAGGGTTTTGCAGTCTCCTTATATATTTGCTTAGAGACATCCGGGTAACTAATCAAATGTCTTATACATGCAAACTCTACAAGAAATTTTCTCATGTCACAATTTCGTCACATGTCAATCTCTTGTTAGACGAGTAGTGCACTTTTTCAGTACGCGACAAAGTGCCAACCTTAAGCGTTTCACTAGTGGAAAGTGTAAAATATCGGCCATTCTTCTAGGTAAGATGTGGAAAAATGACAAGTTGCCCTGTCTGAAAGTCAAAGACGGAGCACCATTCTAGAAGACTACAAGTAACGAATTGACAGTACCATACCACCCATACGTCTACATAAATAGATCCAAAACGACACAGAATATCTCGTTTTGTATTTTTAAAAATAGTGTTATTCACACTTTTTTTTTAATTTTTCACATACTCTTTATTAATTTCTATCATTTAATCATCTTCATTTCTTTTAATATAATGACCAAAAATTAAAAAAAGTGCGTGTAAAAAAAACATATATATATATATGAATAACACCACCTTTTTAAAATTGCCTGCGATGATAAACGCCGAACAATGGCTTGTCCTGGCAAGAATTTGGTCAAATATCCAAATCACCAAACTTGACTTACTCGAACACATGTTTAAGTGCAGTTAAAAAAATCAAATTAAAAAGTAAATAAATAACCCATCAAGATTCAAGACAGGACAACATAGCTCATCTTTAGAGGCGAGGCACTTTGTTAGAAAAAATTGAAAAATATTCAGGCCTTGTTGACTTAGTTCGTGATTCCTTCACAATTCTTTACTACTTTTTATTTGTGAAATCAAAATAGAAAAAAATTTGGCCAATACGATCTTTTATTTAAATAATCTTAAATTAATTTACGGTTAGTCTCAAATGAATTTTAAACCATTTAATGATTGAACTATTGAATGACACGTACCACTCAAATTTAACCCATTAAAATGACGATATCACATTTTTTTTTTAATTAACTATATTTTACACTAATTAAATTGAATAAACGAATACGATTAAATATTAGCGTGTGAAGAGAAAAAAGGGCAAGTGTGTTGGGTGATCTGAGTCATTTATGCTAGTGAGACTTATAAAGCAAATAATGATTGGGATTAACCTTGTGGAAAATGCTAGGATCAATCATTGGCATGGGTTATCAGCAATGCACCAAAAAATTTGAAATCAGGTTATATTTGCCTCTAAATTTGAGATCATATATGACTTTATGCTAAGTCATACATTTTTTACTTCAAATATAACTCTAGAATTAGAAGATACGAAAGTTATATTTACCTCTAAAATTGACTTAAAAGACAAATTTGAATCTGTAAGCATCGAAAATATTATAATTTATACCACCACATTTAGAATCAAATATGAGTCTACAACTTCTAATCTTGGCCTTTGGATATTCCCAAATGTTAAAACTCAAAAGTTTGGATTTTTAACATTTGAGTATGGACATCGAAAGAGAAATATTAAAATCAAAATTCAAATATGAGTTTTTATAATTTGAATATGTGCATTCAACACATAACATCATATTATTACCGAGACGCCATATAACGGTAATTCTATTTTATATAAGCACGATCAACCCCCTTGCGAGCATGAGCTACTAATACAATAATACTAGCAAATCTCTCTATATTTTGATTGAATGTGAAGATAGCAGGAAGCATCACATTCACGGAGTAGGCTACAGTGCTCGCAAGCATTGAATGCTCACACCGATCTCACCATTAAAATGAGGGAGGAGGGAGGAGAGAGGGGGGGGCCGCGCCGCCCCCCAAGGGAAGGAGAGTGAGATCGGCGTGAGCATTCAATGCTTGCGAGCACTGTAGCCAATCCCCACATTCACATTCACACCGACACATTTTCTGATATTAATTGTAGTATTTGGCACCACATGAAAACAATACCGAAAAAAAAAAACAAACGTTTATTATTTTGTATGAATATGATATAGTACCAATCTGATCATGGGGGTTGGGGGCTCCACAACGAAAGTTGAGAGAGGCAAGTGGTAGGCTGGATGGTTGGCCTACCGCCGTTGATTTTTTTATGATTGCTTTCATTTCATGTGGTTGCAAATGCGAGGATGTATCCACATAAATAGCCGATTGATTCCAGCTAACATGAATCATAGGTTGTCTATCTATTCAATCTATATATCAAATAAAACGCTTAATTAAACAAGAAGCCAAACAAACATGACATTGGACCTTTTGTTACTGGTGGCTCACTACAGGACCCGAGAAATTCTTTTGTCACCACTATTTAATATACGAATAATGTACTAATTAAATACCTAACAATCATCTATGTCATCAGTTGTCATTGAGGCAATATATTGAGTTTTTTTTTCTTCTTTTAATAGAATGATATATGTTTACATCAAGGGTAGAAAACTTGAACTAAATCACACAATAAATTAATCATAATAAATTAGTATCGAACTCGAGCAATTTCAAATTAAAATTCCATTTCTTCATCCTTACATTTCCTTTTATAATTTGGTTTAGATGGTCCGTGTGTCTCTAGAAGAATAATGTCGGGTTGTTATTTCCCTTTTTCTAAAATTACATCAAGAAATATGTAATGCGATCCAAAAAGTAGGACCCACATGTTTGTTGTTGGAGATGGTATGTAACGTAATCATACATTCTAACAAAATCTAACCCGGTCAATAGAGCGTATTCACAGTCTAACAAAAGAACATTTCTTGTATATAACCAACATTTTCCTCGATTGAATATACATACATTTTACTACGATACACAACAATTTTCCATTTTTACGAGGGAAAAGCAAATTAGAGAAGAATTCTTGGAAAAAAAAATGGACCAGGCTTAGCCCGGTTTCATTACCACCCTAGGCCAGCACTGTCCCTCAAACGTAGGGCCCATTTTTTTGTTCTTTTTCTTGTCATGTATTACACAGACGTACAACAATATTCGATTTCTGCATTTCATATTTTCATATATGTACACAAAGAACACGCATCAAAAAGACAAAAAAGACCCTAGTGCTGCTACTCCGCTGGTCGGTTTGGTCGGTACTCTTCCATCACTACCCCCTCACAAAATACTTCTTGTAAAATACCAATGTGAAAAGTAACAAAAGCAAAGTACCTTTCTTGCCCCTTTTGCTTCCTTTTGATCTGCTTGATTTGATTCCCCAGGCCTTTTTTGACATCATGTCTGAGACGAGGACTGAGTTGGAATTTCCTATATGGGATTAAAATGGTTTGTGGGCAAAATTTTACGCCTCTCCAAACCACATTCCCACTTGGTTTCTCCAACTTGTTTGCCAATTATCCTCATCTCCTCCTCACTTGGGACCCCAAATCTATCTTCGCTGGTTTTCCTTTTCACCTGCACAAACAAAAACATACCCATTTCACTCACTTGTTTCTAATTCTATTATAAATGGGCAATATTTCAGCAAAAAATGGAAAACTATTGCGTATTACGACGTAAGCGGTCATTCCTTTTTACAAACAAATCACAAGGCGGACCGACACATAAGAACTAAAGTCACATTGTGACACGCGTTCAACAATTTTTCCTTGTGATTTTAATGAGTTACTTTAGCATGCGTATCAAAAACAATATGGGGTCTGGCTACAGTAGATGCATTTACTTAATAGATTCACCATCTAACAGTCAGATGTACAACCACAATGAGAGAGTATTACATCTGACAGTTAGATAGTTAATGTATTAAGTAAATGCATGTACGGTAGCCAAGTCCGGATGGGGTTAAATGCAACACAGTTTATGTTGCACAACATAAACTGAGAAAAACCCCTTGTTTTAGACTTTAATTATGAGGACTGAGAAGAAGACAAGCGGTAGGATCCATCCATCTAAACATGATTAAAACATAATGGGAGCTATTGAGTCTTGAAGGTTGAAGCTACCAAACTGTCAATGTGTTTTTGTCATTATTTAAATAACACAGAAATATTATAATGCTATACGCCACATCTTACAACATTCATCTTTATCAACAACTTTACGTGAAAAAAGAAAATTAAAATTGGAAGGTTTTGCAATCCCTCCCTCTTCAACTTAATGACACGACTTGACCAAGTAAGATTAGTACATAAAAAATAATAATAACTAGCATAATTGCGAATCTGCCCTACATGGGCATTTCAATGCGGGGTTTTCTACACTACACCCATGTATGGGATGCAACGGTGTTTAAACGGTCAAGATTGTTAAAATTCAGTCATGCAAATCCAGACGTCCAATGAATCGGTGTGCATTGTAGAATGTGATTCCGACTCGGACTTATCTCCCCTAACTAATAATCCAATTTTCCCGGGTTACTGTTACTGACCAAATTCACAACTGAGTCGACTCGATAACAACCGAGTCAACTCCTAACTCACCAAATTCACAAACCAACAAAAAAAATTCAATAATTTAAAAAAAAAAAAACTTACCAGAGTGAATGCAGCGAATCTCAGTCCCGGAAAATGACTTTATCGGCCAAACCCAACAAGGGTTTCAGGCAATCCGGCGAGAACTTCCTCGCGAACAAGTACGACTCAGAGAAATTCGACTTTCGCAGCCGATAAATCAGCTCCGCCGAAACTTCCCCGGGTCGGTATGTGTATGGGTGCCCGTTAACCGTGCCCGTCCAATTGACACGGGTCAGAGTGTAACGAGTTACCCCTTCCGGATCCGCCATTGACAACAAGGTCGGAAAGTAGTGTTCTTCCGGGTAGCATTCGTCTTCTCTGTAACACGGCACTCTGAACTTTCTCCAGAGCGCGCGATCCTTGAGCACCACGAGCGCGTGATGGCGCGTAAGGAGGAAGAACTGGGATCCGACCCGGAATTGATCGAACGGAACCTCCGGCATCATTGCGAAGCGTCCTCGGGCGGAGTACCGCTTCCAAAGATTGGCGGATTTGGAGAGGATCTCAATGAAGCTCTTGTAGCGGATCTTGACGCCCATCCGGGTCAACTCGGCGTCGTCGGAGTCGGTGGCGGGGCGGGTCAAGTCGAAAGTGGTGGAGAAGAATAGGGAGTGGTAGACGTAGCGGAAGGAGTGGAGGGGGATGCAGTTTTGGGAGAGGACGGCGAAGAACCGGTTGGCAGGGTCGTCGATGACAGCGGAGGCGAGGAGGCGGCGTGTGGCGGAGATCAGGGTAGCGGAGGCTCGGTAAGTACGCTTGGAGGGGACGAGGCGGTTGTGGAAGACAGTGCCGGGGGGAAGGGTGACGTTGGCGGAGGGGTCGGCATGGACGTAAATATTGTAAAGATTGGGGTTGGTTTCGGAGAAGAAGCGGGACCAGAGGGGGGCGAAGTGGAGGTCGGTGTTGGTGAGAAAGAGGAAGGCGATTTTGGGCTTGGAGGATTTGGAATCGAGGGCGAGGTGGGAGAAGGTGGGTTTGGGTCGGTTAGGGTTAGGGTTGAGGGCGCGGGAGAAGAGGGCTTGGTCGTCGAGTTCATCGGCGGGGGAAATGGGGATGGGAGGGGGGGTGGGGGGGAGGAAGCGAGGGGCGAGGAGGAAGAGGAGAGGGAGGGAGAGGAGGAGGAAGAAGGAGACCAGAAATGGGGTGGAGGAGAACATTGGGTTGGAGCATGCCAGGGAGGTAGCGGTGGAAGCGGTGGCGGGTGGGGGACGGTGGGTGTTGTGGTGGGGGTCGGGAGGAGGAATGGAGGAGGAGGACTTCTTGGAGGTGTCTCTGTGTTTGGGGGTTGACGGCGGCGGCTGAGGCGGCTGGTGCTTGAACAACTGCAGTGGAGTCAAAGAGTGAATGGTGGGTGGAGGATGAGTTTTGGAAAGTCGGGAGATTTGGAGATTTGGAAGGGAATCCAGATTGGTTGTTGTGGGTTTCGCGGGGGAAGAGAGTGGGGGGATGTAGAGACAGAAGGCCTGTCTTACTTGCGCTGTTACAGATCATTCAATCCAACCCCTAACTTCTGTTATTTGTTTTTTTTTCTTTTCTGTTTTTTGTTTTTAAATATGACTTTCAATGTTGTCGTCCTTCCTCTTTTTTTTTTTTGTTTTTCAGGCATGAAAAGGGTGAGATTTTCAGTCTTTGGTAATCAAATTTAGGTTGGTTTGGAAATGACTTTAAAATGAGTAAAAATAATTTTGGCGAAAATGTTGTTAGAATTAATTTTTTATAAATATGCAAGTATTTTTGGAACTCAAAAATATTTTCTTTAAAAACTCTTTCAATCATTATAAAAAGACTTTTAAACGAATTCTTAATATATTCATATAATTACCACGTAACTAAAACGTATGCTAGAAAATTCAAAATTTAAATATTATGTTTAAAGAGTCGTTTGGGAAAAATCTTCGGTGATACGTACTATTCAATGGTACGGCTATTGAATGATCCAAATTAATTTGCGGTGGTGAGCCTCAAATGAATCTTAAACCATTCAAGAATAATACGTACTATTGAAGTTTAACCCGGTTGTTTAAGGCTGTCAAACTCTAGCCCTCTAATGTACCCATGTATTTACTAAACAAAAAAAAGTGCACCCATGTATTTTCTACATCAGTACATTCAACTTTAAGAGTTTGATACTTTTTTGGATATTGTCTTAGTACTACGTAATGTTTTATACTACGAGTTCTAGGCGGTTGAGATTGCAAGTTGAGATTTTCACTCGTAGTGTTAAACACTATGTAGTACTGAAGTTTTTTTGTACTTTTCTTGGGCTAGCTACGTTTTAAATGTTTTTTAAATGTATTGTATGTTTTTTAAACGTTTTAAATGTTTTTTATATCTTTCGTCTATTTAAATGTCTTATCTTTCATTAAATTCATAAATGTTTTTTGTCAATATGGTGCAAATGTTGCTTACACGTAAGCCCATATACATATCTGACACTTTCACACCACCCTAGTTTGATGCTTGGTGTACAAGCTTGGATTCTTTTTTATCATTGGTAAATTTAAGGTTTTCCCCCCTACATTTTTCCACATCAACGTACTATGTGAGTTAAATAGTATCTTGTTGTGTACGCATTTGGGGGTGTTACAGAGGTACAATGAGTTCATTTGAGGCCACGTCCCTAATGAAAAATTGTCGATTGAATATGTTACATGGCTTCAGTCTGATGATCAAAGCGCTAAAGTATAGGGCCAACTTGATTAAATATCCCACAAAAAGTGAAAGTATTTCTTGGTTTCGTGTTGCTTCGCCAATTTGTGAGATGTGATTGTGTAGAAAGTAGAAAGTAGAAACAATTGGTGGACGCGGTTCCAAAACGTCTCCCCTTCTTGATTATTGTTGGCAGCACTCTTCACTATTAGAAATCCATGCCAAGCACAAAGATTCAACATCTTCTTTTTTCCAATTCAAATCTCTTTGGGCTCAATTTTGGGGGCATCTTGAAGAAATGTGTAAGTGGGAAGAAAAATGTTGAAATTTTTATATGAAGAAATTAATTTTGCGTGTATGGATGAACAAATAGATGGATATTTATAGAGTTTTAAAGTAGGATATGAGTCAAATAATTTTTAAATATTATTGTAACTGTAGAATTTAAATTTGGGTCATTGGATCATATTTTTTTTTAAACCGTTTTAATTTGGATTATATTTGTTCTCATCCATTGAATCACAAGCTAACTTTACCATTGGATAGCTCTTATGGTTTTTTTTAGTGCTAAAAGCTAAATTTTAGGTTTTAGGTAGGTGAGCTAGAGATGCTTTAAGTTGACACACAATTGAAGACTAATGAGACCTTTAAACCTTGTTACCAATTCATCACCAATTCATCACGTGGTAAACGTTTATTAGATGGATGGTTCCCTTTCTAAACACATGACAAATATCTGTTGAACGGGTGACACCACTGAGACTGAACCTTAGTTACAAGAAAGAATCTGTCCTCATCAACAGGGAAGCAAGTACAAGGCGCATGGACTTGTTTTGCTAGTCGTTTTAAACACCAATTTATGTCAAACAAACCAACAAACAAACAAATAATTCACATTTTCTATACTAATGGAAAATATAAGTATACACCCAAAACTAAATTACAAATTGGTAAATTACTCCAAATATAATCTAAATAGGTGAATCACAGTTTCTCAAGTCAGAAAGTAGCATAAACAATGGCATGTTAAGAACCAAAATGATAAGGCATTCAACAATCAACATTCACGTAAAAACACAAAATGATATACACGATATCCGCCGAAGTTTCAATTCCCAGATTGTTCTATCTACCAAACATTTGCAGATCTGTGGTTTACAGATGTCCACTTTCATGATATTCACCCCGATTCCCACAACATTATTGGCAAAACCATATTGTACCGATCTTCTGAGCACCCGAGCCAATGACAATAACATTGAAGGCAACTACAAAAATTGTACATTTAAATAGTAAACACATGCTAACATAATTAACGACACTAAACAAACCTGATTACAACAATCACACACTGATCCTACTAGTCTTATTCCTTCCAACATCACTAATTGATCCATTCTTGACACTGCTGCGCGGAAACCACTTTAAAATGGTCTGACAGTAACAAAAACAAAGCGGTTGCCGCCTCCCAACGTAGCTCAATATGTACAGATTTATAACAGCAAGCACCTCAACGGGAAATGCCAAGAACGTTATTTTCCATGGAACATTTAAGTTACGCATCAACGGCTTGCGAGACTGACTTTGTAGGGTTTGAATCCTCTCTTCCACTGGGTTTTGATCTAGCCTTGATGGGCTTCTGAGAAGTGGGCGTCCCTTTGACATTAGATCTTATAGGATGTCTGGAAGTTTGGGAGCCATTACTTCCCCCTGACCAAGGCAAATGGATAATGAAATAAATATTTAGCAGCACAATTATAGGTGGTTTCGTAAAAGGTAGAAAACAAACATCATAATGCATTGCTTGAATTACGATGCAGCGTTTAAGACAAGTCACTTGGGGAAATGAAATCAAGGATATGCCACCTGCTTATTCTAGAAACAGATATGCCTATCTGAAGGCTTGTTCATTTTTAGAGAGAGAGAGAGAGAGAGAGAGAGAGAGACTCACCGCTATTAGGCAGAGACAGCCGCTTCTTTGTCTGTTTATCTGACTCTCTGGATCTCTCTTTCGGATTACTATGGGATCTTGAAGTAATAGCAGGTTTGGAGTTTCCTTCTTCAGCTGCATCATCCAAATATGGCTTCGACTTTTGCTTTCCAAATTGGGTATTGGATGCCTCAAGCATTCCAGCTGACTTACTTGGTGAAGAATCACAGCCATCAGAATGAAAGGGACCTGCTTTTTGACTTGAAAGATTTGATTGAATATTTGAAGAAATAGGTTTCTTGCCAGCAGATTTTAACTGGGGTATACTGCCATTCTTATCATCAGCTGATTCATTCTCATGTACCATTACTCCATCCCTAAGATTAATATCTAGAAAGCGGTTCTCCCAGGGACGGACAGCCATCCATCTTTCTAACCAGTTCCAACCCCAGCTGCTTTTATCTGGTTCAAACCCGGAGGGAGCTGGCAGCTGTCTTGATCCAGCTTGCCACTGCATAAAAACAATATCTTATGTGTAAGCTTGTGGAGCTGAATTAAATGCTTCTAACAATTTCCAACCGGGGAAAAAAAAACTTCTAACGACCCATTGTAGGTCAATATAAAAGATTGATGCAGCTGAGCTGGGCTAATGTGTGTGTACAAACACACTATAATTCCACAACTTGAAGGGAAAAAGACATCAATCACATTCACATCAAAATGTCCAACAAATGTTATGATTTTTATGTTTTCCCCTACAATTTCAATAGGGTGCTGTTTGGGGTGCAGAATGACTTTTGGAGTGCTAATTACAGCTCCCTTTCAATAAATGGGGTCATATTTTGATGTCAAAGTTTGCTTTTCACGTGTCAAAGTATCCAGAAAGTCTAGGGTATGCCTTTTGAAATACTCTTGACTCATATGTTATAATGTTAATGAGTATCAGTGGTAAAGTATCCGATAAGTCTTGTCCGTAATACTTGAAAAGGAACATTTTTACTTCTACCAGCAAACTTATTTTAAAAGAACTCTATTTGTTATCTCTTTGTCTGCCTCAGAAACAAATTCATAGGTAAGTATATTACTTGTACATGTTAGACCCCATAAATAAGAATCTAGGGCAGCATGTGCCTATTCACAATGTGTTTGAAGGTTAATGTAGACTTCAGTTTAAGTGGAATCAAATGAGGATTCGGAAATCATCACAAAACGCTCTGATCTAATTATATGAAATTCAGTTGGGTGAGTAACTGAGAGACCAAACACTCAAACAAGATTGCTTAATGATGATTTCTAGAAGTAGCTGGCCCAACTTCACACAATTTTATCAGTTGAAACTTCCGTTTGAAACAAAAGACCTAGCAAAGTGATATTTGTTATAGTTATCATCCTAGCTAAATATCATATTTAAGCTCAGAAGCCTAAACTGAAACCACTATTTTCCTTTCAATCTTCCTTTTAGGAAAATTCACAATCAAATTCAGGCACAAAAAATAAAAAGAACAAAAATGCTAATACAAAGAAATCAACAGAGCTCATGTGTCACCTGATGAGCAAGAGCATATGCCATGGCTCTCTCACGCTTAGCTGCAGCCTCCTGCCTCTTCAACAACTTGGCTTGAATTTCTTGAACAGATCCTACACTGTCACACCACCCTTCCTGCACCACAGTCAAAAGCAAGAAGAAGCTGTCAACATGCCTACATTCTAATGGGAAACAAGAATGGAAGTGGAAGAGGTTAACAGAGATGTACATCTATAAGAGCTTATGTCAAACATAATGGTAATTGACAAGTTAGTAAGTCATTAATATGCAATACATGCACGTTGGATCCCGTTTGTGTAATTACAGAAGAATTATAAACTTTAAGAATGCTACATCAGCAGATTTAATTGCCTACTTATGCAACTAAATTTACTAACCTTATTTCTATCGTCATTAGGAATAGAGAACACTGGAAAGAAATAGGCTTGGTTTCAATTAGAATATCAGTTAACTAAGCGTCAGCGCCTCACAGAGCACATATCACGAGATTGTCAAGATTTCCTACACACCTATGTTAGACATAGGCATAGGGCCAATAATCTTATTTGGTTTCCTCTACGATAGAGATTTTGTTTGGTTTCCTTTATTGTGGAAATTTTATTTCGTTTGTAGTTTCCGTTTAGGTTTGACTTGTCACATTTGAGTATGGCTTGGCCTCTATAAATAGGCCAAGATTTAACACCATCGTATTAAAATTATATGGGTCCCCTAAATATGACTGCATGACATCTTGTTATTGGTTTGTGGTACCACACCTAAACAATTGCATGGTACCACTGTTCTATTTAAGACTTTCTCCTCCCATAGACAGGCTTTGATGGATTAAGGCCTTTGTTCCCTTCTATCTTTCTCCTCTCCTCCACCTTTATACTTTTTCTCCTTCCCTCTCTTCAAATTTTATTTCACTTTCAAATATTAATAGCTTAACTTTATCGTATCCTCTGGGGCCCAAATTTTATTTTCAAACTCTTTACTAAACAATTCTTTTGAATAAAATATATTGCGGGACCCAACTTGCTAACTTGAAGAAGTAGCAACTGACTTTGTAAATATACAAGGTCAGTTGCTAATTCTTTAATTTGCTAATTGGGTTGCTACGTCCATTGGAGATGCGTTTTTCCTATGTGGCATAGCAAATCTAACTTTGCTACCCAAATGCTACCTCCCTTGGAGGTGCTCTTATAACACTTCTCTCTTCTATGTTATCAAACTTGATATACTAAGGAACTGTTTGATAACCAGTTCGTTTTTAGTTTTAGTTTCTAGTTTTGTGTTTGAGATAAAGGGGAAATACATGGGACAAATGAGGGATATAGAAGGGTTGAGGAAGGATGATGGGAGAGACATAACAAATGTACAAGCAACGGCATACAAAATGAAATCCAGAAAGCAGAAATTAAAAACTATTTTAAGTTATTTCGCCTTCAAGAATTTGTTTTCATTCACCCTTCTTTATTTCTTCCCCTGTCTTCCATCACCCTTCTTCATCTCACCTTTCCCCCATAAACTTTCTGCATGTCCCAAGCACAAAAAGTGAAAACTAAAGACAAAAAACGAAATGGTTTTCAAACGGGCCCCAAGTATACAAATCACACTTAAAAACAAACCAGAGACTTAATAGGTTAAACAGCATAACACTGACAGCCAGATTGCTCACAAGCCTAATTAAGCTGAGCCTACTCTGAGTGTCCACCTTCACTTGCAAAGAAAGATTTTTGGGATCTAGCTGGATATTTTCTTTTGTTACTTTTATTGAACACAAGATATCAATACATTACAACAGAAAGGAGTCTATCACAAAAAGAGAAAGAAAGTACAGTTGCAATAATCCTGACAAATCTGAACTGCTAACAAAATGTTAGCTGATAACTGCCCTCCTATCTAGATGAATATTGGACAGAGGTACACCACTGAAGTCAGTTGAAAGTTGAACCGATTGCCCACATAGACAACGAAAACCTAACCTGTTCCATTATTATTGCCCTCTAAATGACTTGAGATTATCTAATCATCCCTAGACAGTTACAAGGTTGCCTTTTACTAGTTTTTTGAGGAATTCTACTCCTTCCGGATTTTAACTCCACCTAAAACACGAGAGCTAAACTCTAAAGCAACAATTCTACAGAAAACTTAGGCCTAAGCTACAAAATCCTATTAAGAGTAAACCAAAGTAACCCCTAATAATTCTTAAAAGCAATATTGTAACTGTTTCAGGTGGGGGGTGAACAAAAAAATGGAAAAAGAGCTGGATGCTATAAAGGAATTGGGCACCCGTTTGGGAGTTTTCAATAATTTCCTATCAAAATAAAAAGCAGCACATTGGGAAAGCATGAAAATAACGACTCCCATCTGCACATGGCATACTGTTTTTTTTAATTAAAGTAGACACGGAATCTATTATTGCTTACTTCTATTTCTCGAACACGAGCCTCGTTTTCAAGTTGTTGCTGAAGTTTTTGTTGAGCCGTTTGACCTTCCAATGCCAGGCGAACGCGCCTTGCTCGCACTCGAGCCTGAACTCTAACTAAAGCTTGCATACAGCGAAGAGTTATTGCAGCTTGTTTTCTCACAGCATGGCCTCTGACAAGGGCTTGAAGTCTCACCAATCCTTTTAAAGCTCGAAGAGCTCTTCTAGCCTGATATATATCACCAAAAGATTATAATGTGATCACAATTTAAAAAAATACAAAAAGGTCAATGAAGTCAAACTGTATGGGAAAACACAAAATGCAGCTACTGTCAAACAATAAGCTTTCTCAAACAAAATGAAGCTAAAGTACAAACTTCTGAAGAAGATGTGCTAGATTGGAGGCAGATTGCAGAACACGAAGCTTTATGCAAAAAGCTTTCTCAAACAATAAACATTTTCACTTTTGCTCTTCCACTACGGGGCTTGATAACATGTCAGTCCAACTATCTAAGCCAGAACAATTAACCAACTCCGACTAAACAAATACATTCTAGGCTTGTTTTGCAGAAAAATAAACTTATGAAACAATACAGACTGACATGTTTGCCAAAACACAAAATGAAAAATGTTGAGAGTATAAATTCAACTAGCCACCTCTACATTCTTAACGATGACCTGATTTTTTTAGTTTAAGACTTGGTGCTCGCATCCAAATCAATATTTTATTTTGTCACAAATAACCTGATAATCTGCCAAACCGAATCTTGCTCTATGCTTGAGAAACACTGTGTTATGCAAACCAAAGATCACTGCCAATTTTATTGGGGCTCATTTAGAAAGCTAAGCAGTATCATAGTCTACTTTTTCCTTTTCTTGTGGTTACTGCAATGCTAATGGGTGGTATCTTCAGCATATATTTGTAGTTAAGGGACTGTTTAACTTATTGTGGTTAAACTCTAAGGGGCAGTTTAGGATATGCATGTGATTCAAGAAACTAATATAACAGATATGGAACTTTGGAATTTTATCACTCCAGTAATATTGTGCTATGCAATTCCAACTACTAAATACATTTTTTCCTTCTTGTCTGTAAATGTGAGCATGTGCGCATAGCAAATCCTTCATTATTTCTATTAATTAAATCTTACTACTGTATCAATTTTTTAAGAGGAAAAAAAAACATATACTACAATATAATCATTAGAGCAAAAGGAGACATTTTGAAAGACGAATCTGATATAAATTCATTTGAAAAAGTCACACTTGAAGTAAGCAATACAAACATCATTATAAGTGCTCAATGAGTGCAAATACGATAGGAAAATTTAATACCAGAAAGCCACGAAATGCTGTTTGGATGCGGGTGGCAGCCCATTCTTCTCTCACATTCTGCTCACTTTGGGCATTGTGTATTTGAAGTGAACCAGAAGATGAATCCACAGCATCTGGGTTTAATTGAGTACTGGCATCTCCAACTGGTGGAGCAACATCTGCATCAAGCTCACACTTAAGTCTATTTGCGTCAAACTCAAGAGAATTCTTTCTCCTGTGCCGAAACTTGTAACCAGCTTTTTTCTGCAACGATTGAAAACAGTAAGTCAGACAGTCTGGTACTTTTGGACAATGTAACGATATCCCAGAAGAATCCAAGTAAGTTATGCTACCCACATTGTCATCTTTTTCAGAAGATTGAGACTTTTCTGATTTCTTTAACAATGCCTTAATCCATTTTCCAGATACTCCCATGTCGCCAGTCACTTTAGCTCAACCAAATGAAGACCTGCTAAGGGAAAGTTTTTTCCAGTTAAGTTGTAAGTACAGAAATAAGACTTATTACTTATTATCTTAAATTCCAACAAGGATGCTTCCCGATCTCTCACCTAACAGTAACGACCTCCAACCAAGGAACTATTGCTACTATAGAATAGTCACTTCAGTAAACATGAGCACCAACCCAAAATTCGAGGCAACCTCCTCATTTCTTGGACACTTCAAAAGCAAAAATACCAATAAAAGCATTATAAATATGGAGATAGAAATTTCAAAAAGTAACCGTGCATATGAAGCAAATGGAACTGGAAAACAAGAGTAATCATACAAATTCTAGAATCTCAGCCATATATGATAATGTTAATTGTCCTTAGACCGACATGTAAGCAGTGTTACCCTGTTACTTCATAGCAAATCTTGATATCGCTAAACACAGTTCCACCATGGGTACATACCCTGTAACTTCCACAGCCAAGATTCTGAGACTGAATACTAGTCAAATTGTAAAAGCATCCAAACTTTCTAAACAAAATTGTTTAGCAATCAAGTCCCACGTGGATAAAAGACCTTAAGGGAGTTTTAAGTAAAACCCGAGAAGCTAAAAAACGCTTTACGATTAATAATACAGTACCGCAATTGCATAAAACCTTACAAACCCACCAGATAGCCAAACATTTTCATCAAACTCACATCTTTACTGCAAACCAATTGATAATATGAAAACCCCAATTGCATAAAACACTTACAAACCCCAACCCCAATTGGGATCAACCAAAGCCATCTTCAATACCTACGAAACACCCCCACTACGCCCAAATCCACTCCCTCTATTCCAAATGACCGAAATTCGCAATTTTCGAACAATTCAGACTGAACCCTCGATTCAAAAAATCCCCAAAAAAAAAATGTAGTACTACTAATAAAAGAACAAAAATAGAAACAATTGGGCAATGAAATGATTCGCAGATCCACCGATCACCAGCAGAAGATACCCAATTCACCACAAAGGCAGAAAATTGGACACAAACAAACACAGAAAGAGCAGTAAAAGGAGAGAGTACTCTGTGTGAAATTACAGAGAAAAATGCGAGATACCTTTGATCCATCAATCAATGGGGTCAAATTAGTCAAACCCTCAGTCAATTTTCCCTCTCTCCTTTCCAATCCCTGCTCACTCACCTGAAGAATTCAACTTTTGGAATTTGGAATTTGGAGCTTCATTCAAAAGCGAATTTTGCAGTTGGTGATAAAAAAGGCCGGCAGTGGGAGTGAGGACCGGTCTTGGCTAATGTGCACCGGGAGGTTTGTTACAACTTTTTCCTTGATACGGCGTCGTTCAGAGGGTCGGGTCCTTGTCACGCATGCCATAGAGTGAGTGACACAGTCAATCACGGGACGAATGCCACCCACCGAATATATTGAAAGATTGCATTTAAATTAAACTATGGTTAGATTAATTTAAATTCCGAAATTTGTTTCTTATATCAATTAAAATTAATTAATTTAACATCAATATATGTTCATTTGCCGGGTGAGTAAAGTTGCTTTATATTGATGGAGATCAAATCTTCTGCATGATCTTTTTGTGTCCCTCTGATTTCTTGACACCTGTCTACTCATTAACACTTCCTTTAACATTGTTAACTGCCCAAAATTAAAAAAAAAAAACCCTAAAAAGAATTTAAAAAATAAAAAAACGAAGAGAACGAAGAACCCAATCGTCCCCTGGCTCCAGCCACCCAGCACCGACCAGCACCGACCAGCACCATCCCTCTCCTCTTCCTCCTCCTGCTCTCTCTCTCTCCTTCTCCCTTATCATTATTTTTCAGAAAAGTCCACATCCTGTGCAAAATCTCTGATTCCCACCTCTAGAACTTTCTAGGTCAACCGTGGATTTCGTATTTCCCCTCACTCCTCAAGCTTTGCTATTCTTTTCCGTTTATTCGTTGCTTAGAATTCCGGTATGGGTTTTGGATTCTGGCGAGATTCTCAGTGAGAAGAGGAGAGGGGTGGTTGGTTCATTGGTTGTGGAGTGGGTGGTGGTCGATGGAGACATTGGGTCTGCGTTTTTATTTATTTTTTAGTTTATTAAGTTTTTCATTAGAGATAACAGGGAGAGTTAACAGGATTAAGGTAAGAGCTAATGAGTGGACATGTGTCATGAAATTAAAGGGCCACAGAAAGGCACACTCATTTTAGGCGCAGAAGAATTGAACTCATATTAAAAAGCTGAGACCACGTTTCCCGGTTAGGTGGGGCTTTTTGCCCCTGCGCACGTTAGCATTCACCTGGGCTCAGGTGAAATTTGGGAGCATTTGCTCACCAGTTCTCCTAATCTACCATGTGTCTTATGGCCTAACTGTAATTGGAGTGTTAAATGGCCCATATTAAATTTGAACAGAAGTTTAATCCACTTTTCCACCTTCAATCCACGTATTTTAGGCCGTCGGATGAAAGAAATACTGAGAGGATTTCCAATTATTTTCACTAAATATTATTATGGTTTTGACCTATGAAGCGCGGTTCTTTATCTTGGTGACGAACCGCGCTCCTGGAGCGGGATCAGGATCGGGAGCGGCTGGATTCGTTGGGATTCGTCAGGATTCGCAGGATTTCATTAGGATTCGGCTTGGGTACGGCTCAGATCGGCTAGGGAGTGGCTCCAAATCGCCAACACCATTTTTGAGTGGTTTTTCCACTACCCAGTTTAACGATTACGATGGTTGTGGCTGGGTTAACTTGCCGGAATCTAAACTGTTTTAGTACAGAGTCGGCGAACATCGTGAGGAAGAAGATGATTGTGCCTATTTTTTTTTTGAATATTTACTTAAACGGTACCGTTTCAACTGTTCGCCTTTCTTCTACGGTGCCATAATTTTATCCCCCCTTCTATCCCAGCCCCACCATCCAAATATTTACCTAAACAAGGCCAAATAATATTTACCTAAACAAGGCCAAATAATATTTACGTAAAACGAGGCCAAATAATGTTTACCTAAAACGAGGCCAAATAATAATTAAATTTTATAGCCTAATGTTTGTTATGTAGTGGACTTAAATTTGTTATGTATGTTGGATTCGAATTAAAATGTATTATGTACATTGGATTTGAATTTGTTAGGTATGTTAGATTTGAATATGCTATCTATGTTTGAATTATTTTAATATATATTTTTTTAATTACCAAATCTTTGTTGCTCTCAAATTAGGGTTCTTTGAGTTTTCACAAATCTCCAAATCCCACGCTCCAGTATCCGTGCTTCTTAGGTTTTGACAATCATGATAATGATTTTTCAAATAATTGAAATTATCATGTTATTTTCTTGATAATTATTTGGGTATGATGGTATAATCCGAATTGGTTGGGATTGTTGGTGACTTACAAGCATCATGAATATGGGCTGTTGATTTGGAACTAGAGATAAATCAAAACACAAACTCTAGTTGGATGAGGTGTGTAGCTATGTGAAAGCTATATGATTGGAAGACATTGAGCACGTGTTCTTGGATTAAATTTTGCATGAGGAGCATGCAGTGACAGTTAGGTTTTAAGCAAAGAGATTCTCTAAAATGTTAAAGTGAATGCTCATGTCGCCTTATAAGAACAATGGGTAAAAGTAGATAGAGCCCGTTTTAGTACGTGGCTGGAGAGAAAAGCTTTCCTTTCGTTAGTGGCTACAAATTAATTCCATTTCAAGTATGGTTAGATCAAAAGGTTGGGGGGCAATTCTTACTTCGGCCTTGATCAAGCCTTTGCCTGAGAAGATTGTTTATTTGGCTCGAGAAGAAGCTAGGCCACTTATTCTTCCGTTTGAGACAGAAGATTTGGTTGGCCTAAAAGGACAAATTGAAGTTTCTGAGCCAAATGTAAAAATTGACTAAGAAGATGATGACTCAGAAGATTTGTCAGAGGAATGTTCTAATGACGAATAAGGCCGAAACACGGTCTTGGACGAAGAAACCATGTCAATTGATATGGTTATTGGAAATAAAGCCGATACGGAGCAATTATGTTCAGATGCGTTGTTCGAGTTAAAAACCGAAATCGGCGAAGTAATTATGCTCGGGGGGCATTATAACTCAAATTACTTTGCCGCCAAACAACAAGAATATTTGAAGAAATTCCTTGTTATTTCACAGCAAGGTCTACCACAAAATCATACTGAAGATGATGATATGGAGAGATCTCGGCTCGGAATAAAGCATCGTTGGCCACCTTAGCTAATAATTAACTTCGAAGGTTTTCATATCTCAGGTAAATGACAATGTGCCATATTCTTGAGTCAATATCATACACAGGCTCAATACAGTCATAAGAATCTTCTCTTTAATTCGTTTAAATTAAGGAGTTGTAACTCTCTGACCTAGTCATAAAGTTCAAACCATTCAACTGAAACGGTTTATCTTATCCTTCTTGATCTATTTGGAGCTTATAGGAACTTGATTGTTAAGTTTGTTGAATATCAACTTGTGACTCAAAGGACTTACTTGAGTTCTATCTCTTGTTCATTTGCACTACCTTAGGCAAATTCTTTTGTAGGATTATAATGAACAATCCAACAAACAACCTTTGTTAGGTGGTCTATAGAAGTGATATCCAAATGTTTATTTAAAGATATCCCATAAGTATAAATTTTCAACAAACTTTGCTCTTAGCACACATGCATTAAGTCTATTGACATATGCAATTATGCATGACAACCCTAAATCTTAACTTGATTAAGACTTGACTTTCTTTCCAGCTACATCTTATAGAGTTTTGAAATATAATGGAAGACATTCTAATTGACAATTATATTGTATTAGAGTGCATCTGTAAGACATGAGTTTATAATCAACAAACTATATCTTATTAGAGTTCATTCTTCTCTTAATAGAGAAATTCATTATCATCTGATGTCACTTTCCTTGAGACCTTTCAAGGAAACTCTTCTAAAGTATTCTTATACTTTGATCAAATCTAAGGTAGATTAATAGTTTTAGAAGTCTTACTCATCAATTTACATTGGATTCTTTTAAACCTTTTGTAAAGTATTCGGACTTGTGTTTATTAGATACACTTTAGTCCAACCGAGAGTGAGCTTCGATGAATGTAACACCACATGAGTAGTCTTAAGTTGATGTAGTGAACAATTATTACTAACACCATTGTGAATTAACCTCAACAATTTAGTGACTCTTTCTTCTTTCTAAAAAAATAAAGATTCGTATTTTTCACCTTTATATAAGTTTAACAAGAAGGCATTGGATCCGGATCTAACGATCCAAAGCATCCATCTAAGGCCAACTTGTAATTTATGTTTTTGAGGTGTCACATTTTAGTACGGTTATTCACTTCTTTCAAACCTTTTGGGTTTTGAGAATCATTTGTTTTCTAAACAGTTAATAATATCGCATCATCTCTAACAAAATATAGAGCATTGAAGATCCAGAGGCTTCTACGCCACAAGAACTGCACTTTGAAGCTTAAAGAATGACTTCATTTGAAAACAATATCATGTTAATTTCGTTACCTTTTTGTATAGTAAGACAATATTGTTAGTCTTTTTAAAGTATGAGGACTTTATATGTTTCTAGATGTGATATCAAGATGACAAGCCATCACACTGTTTGATATATGGCTAATTTTCAAAATTAGATGTGTTTCTATTGATAATTATCTGGTGCATGTCGCGTTACATTTTGAACATGAAAATGCCTTAGAAAAAACAAAGCGCATCGGCTACACTTCAAGGCTCTATTCGTATCACAAAAACAATTCAAAGAATTCAATCAATAACCGCCTTGCATGTCTTCTTGGTGTGCCTTTCCACCAAACTGCATCGGCCGCACTTCAAGGCTCTGTTCGTATCACAAAAAGATTTGATCCTTTTTGTTGCGGGTCTCCCGGGAGCCCGCTTAGTAATTGGAGGGAGCATAACTTGATCTTGATCAATTGAACCATCATCGTCCAATCATTTCCCAAGAATTAGGCAACGAATACCTAAGTATGAAACTCCCTGTGCACAACTCTTTAAACCTCAAATGAATGGTTTTGCAAATGTTAACAAATGAAGAACCGCGTGAAACTAGAAACATCACAGTTTTCATTTTGTATGTACACTTTGCTATCACAAAAAGCTCCATTATCCTAAAACAAAACAAAAGAGACTGAAATCATTAATACAGAACATAAACCGACACTTCAATGAAGTTGCTACGAAATTAAAAATATGTCACCAACACTCAAACACAATCAAAACAAACACCAAAACTCTACCCAACGAACATCAAAGTTGTAATCAACTGAGAATTTGAAGGAAGATTACATATAAGAGCAACAACCAAATACGATTGATCTCCAAACACCTCAATAAAAAAAAAATGCATCAACCAAACATCATGATCAAACTCGGAGTAAAAAATCGCAGAAAATAAAGAAACAAAAAAATTATTTACCATTGAAGTTTTGGTGCGATAATTCAAGCTATTGAACACGAGTTCTCTTCGTGCGACTAGCGCGATTAAATTGAAGGGGCTGATAACTTTTTAAGGGCAAACACGTCATTTTGTAATGAATTTCCATTAAAAAATTGTTCCACTTCTTATAACCAATCAAGAAAGTCTTCGGTGTAGATTTCCATTGAAAGAAGGAAGAACTACTTTGATGCGATAATCACAGTCTTGACCACTTCTTTGATTTTCTGGCAGTATAAGCATATTTTCTACTTCTTCACTATTGGAATCATTCTCATAATTTTGGTGATGTGAGCTCAGTTTTGGTGATGTGAGCTTTTTAGTTGTTTGAGCAGTTTTGTCTGTCATAATTTGGGTTTGGGACGTTTTATTCTTATAATCTTGCTGAACTTGGTGCACTTTTATTCTTGTAGATGAGCTTGATGTAATGTTGAAGTTTATTAACAAATTTATTTATTTTGATAAAAAAAATGACAATATTATACTTCAATCTAATTTCCATGTAAAGGTTGCAATTTAGGAGAAATTACATTTACTTTAACCAAGTCACATACCTTAGCAAAAAGTTTCAAATTTAAATTCTATATTTGGATGAAGGATTGAAGAAAAACATTTGAAATATGTTAGTCTATTTAAGCAATATACATACATGCTATTAACAAATTAAAGGCTCTAGCATGCTTGTAAGCACTCAGATACAAAATTTTGCCCATGACTTTCAAAGCCTAGTAGTTGTGAACCAAGACTCAACTCAAAACTTCACAAACTGAGTTAAGATTTCCTTTACCCTTGTTGATTCCTCTTTGCATAAGCAAATGATAAAACACCCAAGAGAAGGCCTTCAAGATCACTTCTTGGATCTACACCTTTGCTTGAGGATTGTGGTTGCACCTCGACATCAAATGAGAAGGTTGCTTACGTACTTCGACTCCTTTGAATTCGAAGATCAAATCATTCATAGTTCATCTTCATGGTGATTTTGGCCAAGGGAGAGGAAAATGGAGCATTTTGCTTCTTTCCTCAACATTTTGACTTTTTTGTGAATAGTGACCATAACGTACACTTTATAGCCAAATTGCAAAGAGTGGCAAAAATGTAAATAATGACACATTCACTTTATGGCCAGCCTAAGGATTTCATTGAGCTTTTGAGTCCTCTGATTTTATGTTGTCTCACAGCTCAAGTTATTGGGCTTAAACTATTCAAAGCCTATTGGGCCTTGAGGCCCAAAACTAACCCGGGGTTGAAAACGAACTTTTTCAACCATTTAATAGACAATTAAACCATTTTATTAATCCAAGTCATAAACAATTAAACCATTTAATTGTTCATACTCTACTCCATTGTATTCTTTAATCATTACCTTATAAGGTGTACGATCATTTAGGTTCTCGTTAGCAAGATTGTAGGCGATTAGAACTCTTACTAATCAATTGTGAATTGAAAGTCCTTTTCAATTTTTCCTTTAGTGAATATTGGGGTTTGTTAATCTTCAGGGCTTCCACAAGCCATGAGTGACACTTAATAGCGTGTCATGACTATCTAAGCTAAGCATGAGAAGGTTAGAACCAATTCAGTTTGGGATTGCAATGCAATACAGTTCCTTCTGTATATCAATATTCTTGATCACATTGTTTGGATGATAATTGGTTGTTTATTCATGTCTACTATCCAATGTGACTCTCTTGTCTATATGATTTATGTCAACATACTTCCAAAATCTTATTCACGTGCTCTAGCTAGAGACTTGTAACTTCCTGTCAAAAGTTTGTTATAAAATAATTTCCGAGGGGATATTTTGGACACATGCATGCTAAATATTTACACGGAGTGTACAGTGCTTGGCATTATGTACCATGTGATTGTGCAGTGTGGTAGGTGGGCGTGTAAGGTGTGAATTTCACGGCTTTTTCTATTAATAAAAAGGTCAACTGGTGTTGTTTCCGCACCACCAAATCCCAAAATATCTTTTTTTTCTTCCTCTTTTCATGTCACTTTCACCTTCACCCTCGCCATCTTCCTCTCTCTCTCCCTCACCGACTGTGAACAGTGCACATCGTTGGAAAACTGACCAACCGAGGCAATCCAAAGTCACCACCTTGCCCTACTCGATGAGATGAACACAACCATGCTCTTGGTTGTGTGAAACTCAACTCGGGACCACCCGAACGAAGACAAACTGACCATGGAATTTCAAAGCTTTTTCTGGCGCAATCTCGCCGAGTTTAGCCTCGAAACCACCTCTATTGTTTTCCCCAACGTCCCTAGACTCGAAGCCAAGGAAAAAACTAGCTCGCTCGAGGTCAAAACGACGAGATCGAAGAGCCAAAGTAGCCGCAATTTTTCGAGGGAAATACATGTCATTTCTCAAAATTTTTTGGCCAAACCAAAGGTACATCGCCAATCTACTCATCTCTAGCTTCTTTTTGACATAAAGAATGTGAAATTTGGCTGAGAAATGAAAAAGTTATGAACGTTTGAAAATTTTTCAGAAACTGGCCATTTTTCGACGAGTTGCAAATGATGGCAGACAGTGGAGCTCCAGCGAACTAGAGGTAAAGAATAGAAAATATTCCTTTAAATTTAACGAAGATACCGGCATCTTTCGTTAGATCGTTAGTTTAACCGTCAGTTTTAACTGGCTTGTAAGGCGCACGTGTGGCGCGCGGGAGCCGAGAGTGGGCCTCGCGGGAGCTGAGAGTGGGCCTCGCGTGAGCTGCTTGTGAGGGCGTGTGGGAGGTTGTTTTCGCTTTCCGTTGACACTAGGCGACTCGTGACAACGCGTACTACCTAGTGGCAGTATGTGTGGTATTTTTCAAAGCGTTTTTAACCTCTGAATTGAGCAAACAAGGGATAAGTGTCGTTAATTAGTGTAATTTGCAATTTTTATGAGTTCAATCATTACTAGCGATATCTTATATAGGCGAGACTTATTAAAAGGATTATCGGGGCTATCCAGAACAACTCGGCTACGTATAAGTGAGTGAATGGGTCTTTGTTTTGGTAAATATATATTTATGTATGGTTTTCACTGCTTTCTTTAAATTGTTAGCATGCCTTATATAATATGTGACTGTTGGAGGTAGAATAGTCATATTATATTTGCCATACATTTCTTTTACTGTTGCTCATTAGTAAAAGTAGAACAGCCAGATATTGTAGTCAGTCCTAGGGCCAAGACTAGCTTTGACGTTTGGAGGTTCACACTGACACACCCCACCCTCGATACCCACGTGGATACCGAGTTCGGGCGTGCTGGCCGACACTCGTAAGTGACAAAGCCATTAAATGCATGACAACACTTAGTTTAAGTAAATTAAATTACCATAAAGTTGCGGAAATTAATGTCAACATGCACAAGGTTCAGAGCGTACTAATTTGAAACAGCGGAAACAAATAATGAATCAAATTCCTAGAATTTCTATCCATAACAGGGATGGATATTATTAAAGAAACTGAATAACAGAAAAGATAAATCCCTACATGGTCGGGAAATAGAATCAGAGCTGTCACTCGGATGCCTTGACTTCACCAGATGCTCTATCACTAGGTCCTGAAGGGGGCGCAAAAACAAGGTGTGAGTGGACGAAAATAAAAGTTTTCGAAATACCTTTCTCTTTTCAACATAGTAACCCCCTGTTTGAAATCCAGTATATTTGCAAAATCATACTACCGTAGTATGTATCAAAATCATACTATAATATAAGTATATAGCTGAAAGTAAATCTCAACGCGAAATCCGTAAATAATACCATAATAGATGTCAACCCATACTTTATAAGTATAACTGGAAATATATATATATCAACATAATTCCGTAAATAACAATTCATATTCCCATAAATCGTTTCGCCATATATATATCAATAGTATAGATAAGAAATCCAACACAGGGTGTATGAGCAATCACCCATGTACGTGTTGAGGAACAGCCTCTCAATCCCCCGTACGAGCACTTTACGTTATCAATCAATTTGTACTCCTAGTACCACACACATGTAAGCACTTGCGCATTAGCGCGCCACACCCGAGTCCTTACGTAATGGGGCCTTTTCCCCAAAAATAAACATAAACGTAAGACAAGCTTGCACTAAGGTATTTACCGGACAATACCCTTGGAGTACAGTGCGTGCGACCCAAACATGTGAGACTTGTCCTACGGCCGTGAGACGGTACTACAACGTAGTGAAAGCATACAGTGCGTAGAACATTCTCTTAACGACATATTCCTTGGACTTATTATTTAGGCGTATAACATTTAATGAGACAGCCTTAATCAATAATCGTTGCCCTTAGATTAAACCACATTAGTTTAGTATGTGAAATGTCTGTAAAGTATCATCTCATAATTGAATTTAGGACACATTTCCAACAGAGATTGGGACCAAGGTAGTCAGTAGTTGAACACAAAAAGTTGATATAAGGATTAATAAATGCACCCCGTGATCATTACAAATGTACGTAGTAGAGATTTGCAAATGACACATTCTAAGTATGGATTAGCAAAATCCTGTCACATGCCTTTATAAGCCTCATTTCTAATATTTTGTGACAAATTCCTTAATAATTTGACCCCAATTCTTGGAGACTTAGAAATTCCTCATTCAAACATAACCATGGCCGACTCTGAGGGAGTGCAAGTGGTGCCACCGCACAGGGCCCCCGATTTTTCTTTTCGACCATGTTCGTAGGAAATATATATATACTATTGAGTGTGCATAATTATCAAAATATATGGTGCGGCGGTGGTTTGTCTTTTGCACTTTATGAGAGGGACCACATTCGATTCCTAGCATTGGCAATTTTTATTTTGCTTATTTTTACAAAAAAATTGAATTAAAAAGACACCAATAGTAATCGAAACAAGGACCATTTGTACAGAATTAAACAAGTGAACATTGCACAATGCTTACTTCCAACTCCACTGTTGATGTTTTAGTTAGTAAAATACAATTTTTTTATTTTACCAACTTTGAAAATCCGGCAACAAAATGAGATTGGAAGGCATCAGTTTAACTTTGGCATAGAGCCTTCAAAATTTCAGAGACGGCCTGAACATAACCACGATTTTTATGAGAAAGTAAAGATGGATTTGTTGTAGATAATATTAAACATGTGATAAATGTGATTGTGTAAATCCTAGGTAGATATGGATTGGGATATTTTGGATATCCTAAAGATACATTCCTATAAATAAAGGCACTTGACATGAGAAATATGTACCACAATTCCTCAAGCCCTTCTCTCTTTCTCTCTATTTTTCTCTTTGCCGCACCCTCCAATAAAATAGGTCACAACACATTATCAACACGCTCTTTATGCTGTACTAAACAGAATTATACCAGAGTTTTGGCCATCTTCAATCATGGGGAGTATTAATTTCAATAATTTTTATTTTGATTTCCTTTTTATTTTATTGAATTAATATACTTGCTATTGATTCAATTCTCTTCCTGTTATTTTATATTGAACGAGATTCAACGCATTGAAGATGAAAATTCGAAGTTGAAGGCAATTCTACAAACAAATTGTTCAACCACCATCATCAGCAATCCAGGTTCTTCTAAAACACAGTCTCAATTGTCGATATTTTTTTAGACCTGATTGCATGAACCTTCATCATGATGCATGAACCCAATTTTCTGCGTTTAACGAATTATTGATCTTCTGCAAATATTGTGTTCGCATCTACATTTAATATATCTATCATATATTAAGTGAATTGATGATCGTGTGAATGAAGAAAAAATTAGGGTTTTTTCTTTTTTTTTTTTTTCGCTTTTCTGCAAAAAACAAAAAAATTATTTTTATGAAAAAAAAAAAAAAATTTTAAAAAATTTTTTCCCCTTTTTTTGAAAAAAAAAAAAAAAAACCTAAGCCGAGCCGCTCTGGAGCCGGGCCGGCCTGAAGCCGACCCAACTTGGCTTCAGCCGAGCTAGCCAAGACCCACTTAGGCCTCTATCTCTCTTCGGCCCAACCAGCCCATGCTTGGGCTGTTTGTTGTTGTCCCTGCTTGGCCCAAACTTCAAAACAAGCCTCGATTTGGGCCTGCTTCTCCTTCAATTTTTTTCCCAGCCCATGTATTTATTTTTATTAATTTTTGGGCTTTAAGGGCCTGCAGCCCGCACCCTATTGATGGCTTGTAGCCAAGTTTTTCTCTTTGTTTGGGCCTACAGCTCCAAACTTAATCCACCCAAATTATTTGGGTCGTGATTTTCACACCTCGTAGGCCCTGTAGACCTACGTTCATCTACCTGTTCACGATATTTATGTTAATTTTTATTTTGGTTGTTTTATATATTGCATTTGCTTGCAGGTATCCATGAACTTGAAGTTCATAAATTCGAACCTGAAGTTTCGAATAAGTGCCATGAAACCTGAAGTTTCCTTACAAATTAAATACCCATAAAACTCGTAGTTTTCATGAAAGTTTAAACCAAACCATGTCTTAGAACCCGAATGTTCTAACTTTTATGATTATGGAGAATTTATTTCCCATAAGCACCAACCACAATCTTGATCCCTCCATCCAGTGGATTTTCGAACCGTAACAAGTTTGACTTCACTAACATGGAAGTTTCTGGCAGAAACTACTTTATGTGGGCACAAGTTGTGAAGCTCCAATTGACTACCGAGAAGCTAAGCAACATTGAAGCCAACAATGACGTGGATAAAGCTAAATAAGCCTCCGTCATGATCTTCATCCGAAGACTTATGCCTGAAGCATTGTAAATGGAAGTACCTCAATGACGAGGATTCCATGGCTCTTTGACTCGCTCTACGGACCGTTCTAATCATGAAAATATGTTCTTGCCCGAAGCAAGACATATCTTCCCTGATGCAAGACATGATTGAACCACATCCGTGAATAGGTACAATTCTGAAGTTTATATAATCCGATTGAATTTGACTGGAGAAGATTTTCTCGTCCTTCCATGCCTCTAAAATGCTCCTGAAGAAGCACTGTAGAGAGCGGAGGTTCACTAAGTTCTTGGATCTGATTACTACCACATTGCTAACTGAAAAGCATAGTAGTGAAAACGGCACCGCAGTGATTTGGCTGGGAGGTACCGAACGATATAGATCCAGCTTCAGTTGGAACCTACCGAATGGTATAGACCCAGCTTCGGCAGGAGTTTACCAAACGGTATAGACCCAGCTTTGGCTGGAGTCTACCGAATGGCATGCGCTGCTTTGGCAGGGATGTACCGAAGGTCACGCTCTGTCTCGGCAGACACCTACCGAATCTACTCATCCTTCTTTGGCTGGAGAGTATTGAATAGTGGTAGAATCAGGGTCAACCAAGGGGGTGGCATCACGACCAAACAGGTGATCCCTTGGCAAACTAAGACCCAAAACTTCAAGAATAAGGGACAGTATTCTCGAACCTCAACCGTGCAAAATCTACTTTCGTTTTGATGGAATAGATCATTGGTTATGCACTTATTTGTGCCTCTACCAATGTTGTTGAGGCGTACCATTCCCGTAGTCAATCTGTGAGACTAATTTTGCTTCACCTAACACATATGGAAAAGCAGAATTTTGACATGGAAGGCCATGTTGGCCAAAACCCCTATCTTTTGGTTTAAAGTTTTGAACAATTTTTCCTTTTTGTTTGGATAATTGTTTGGTGTTTGTTTCAGTTATAGATATTGTCCTCGAATATGAGTTAATTGAATCATGTTTCTTATACATGTGACCGAATTCAATTAACATGTGATAAGGTATAAATGTGGGAAAGTTAGTTGTCTGGATGAATGTGCTACTATGCACACTAACTTCATACCTAAATCACCCCTCTAGCAACGAATTCAGGTTTACCTAACCTGATTAAGGGCATTGGCACTGCTCCTCGTTGTATTAATGGTACTGAATTACCATTAAGAGACCTTATATTCTCCGTTCCAGAAGAACGTCATTGAGTTTTAAGGATATTCGAAAGAACAATGATAATAAAAACCACTGTAGAAAATAGAGTGAAGTATCTTTGCACCACCTCCAAAATATGAAGCTTGAAGCTATGTTTTTGGACCAATGGGCTGCCTCCCAATTGGGACATGCCACATATAGATTGGCCTGAAGCGGGGTGATTCGAGCAGTTTACTTGCTTTGGCACGACCGTTTGGGACATTCAGGTCGAAACACGATGCAACATGTTACACAACGCATCACCTTACCTGGAGTAAGGATTTTTGTGCCTACAAGCACACTTTGCCAAGCCTGCTCGTTGGGAAATTAGATTGTTATATCATCCCTAGCAAAGCTACTACATAACCCTTTTTTCACAGTGGATTCAAGGGAATAATGTGAACTTATCCAACCAAAAATGCGAACCATGTAAATATGGTTTTTGGTTGATATATCGACACAATGGTCACATGTTTGTCCACATACACATTGCTGCTAAACTTCTGGCCATTTCTTACTTAAGGGCTCACCACCCTAATTATCCCATAAAGTCTAGAAGACTGGATAATGCCGGAGAGTTTATATCGCAGAGTTTTTGAAGTATTGCAAATCTTTTGGGTTTGAAATTGAACATTGAATTCCCCATGTTCAACCCCCAAACAGCCTCATAAAAGCGATCATAAATCGCATTATCAATTGATCGCCCGGACCTTGGTGAACACACCAAGCTTTCGGTTTCTGCCTAGGGCTATGCAATCTTGTATGCAGCCATGTTGGTCCGCCTGAGGCCCATTGCTACCCGATACTTTTTAGCGTTACAGTTGGTTACTGGGTACGAACCTGATGTTTCGTATTTGCGCGTTTTGGGTATGCACCTTATGGCATATTGCGTTGCCGCAATGTACCAATATGGGTCCTCAAAGAAGTATGTGAATCTTTGTCGATTATGATTCTCCTTCAAATTAGCTCTTTAGAGCCCTTGCACGCGATCTCATTATTGCCATTTTGCGGATTGTCACTTTTATGAGACAATCTTCCCGCCGTTAGGGGGAGATAAGAACGTCAACGTTCCTGAAGAACGGCGCGAATTACCCTGGACGTCCCCACTATGTCTCATCTCAATCCCCGTATTCTAAATTCCAGAGTGTTGCTCCAGACGCTTTCTCTGATCTAGCTAAAGTGACGAGATCACACATACCAGCTGCAAACATGCCTGCAAGGATAGACATACGTAACGGACGTCGAGTCAACATCCCCAAAGGGTGTGCCATCCCTAAAGGATGGTTAGCCGCCCCTGTTGGACGGCCTGGTACACCGGCGGCTA
The DNA here is from genome assembly GCA_018257905.1 of Gillenia trifoliata. NCBI lineage: Eukaryota > Viridiplantae > Streptophyta > Magnoliopsida > Rosales > Rosaceae > Gillenia > Gillenia trifoliata. The sequence goes on along the minus strand of CM031081.1, from coordinate 15,636,691 downwards.
GCCAATCAATCTGTTCTCGGTCTAAAGCGCAACAGATCACTCAGTTTGAAGGATTCACCTATCTAGAAGTGGAGAAACATGGCACAAAATGAATTTCTTCCTCGTTCGCTATCTCAACCATTCCACCTCATGATATTAATTCGGATTATCCCGAGACCTATAGTCTTGGTCCATTATGCATGCATGGATGAGTTATGGAATTAGAATGAGATTATCATCGATGATATTCACGTATATGGTAGCTACCCGAAATAGTGAAAAACGACGATATCGAACTGTGTTTCGTTGATGAATGTCGACGTAGAACGGATTGGTCAAACTGGAAACAAGTAATCCAGGTTAAACTTGATTCACTTGCGAAACGTAAAGTGTTTTGGGCCTGTAGATCCTACACTTCCACATGTGAAGCCCGTTGGCTACAAGTGGGTTTTCGTAAGGAAGCGTAATGAAAAGAATGAAATAATGCGATATAAGGCATGCCTGCCTTATGGCGCAAGGTTTCTCTCAACACCCTGGGATTGATTACGAGGAGACTTATTTCCCCCGTAATGGACGTCATAACGTTCCGCTACCTTATCAGTTTGGTAGTTTTCCGACAAACTGAATATGCAGCTTATGAACGTGGTTGTAACATATCTATAGGGATCATGATATGGAAATCTACATGGAAGTTTCTGAAGGACTTTTATAGACTAATTCAAATAGTTCTAGACCACAGAACACCCTCTTTATTGAATTGAGGCTTTCACTTTATGAATTGGAACAATCCGAGCAGATGTGGTATACATGTTTAAGTGAATATTTGATCAGTTAGGGATATGTGAATAAACTATGCCCCTGCGTGTACTAAACCGAATTTGCTAGAGTTGCAGTCTATATCGATGACATAAATCTCACTTAGACTCTGGAAGAGCTTGAGAAAACTACCTCGCACCTGAAGTCGGAATTTGAGATGAAAGATCTTGCGAAAACTCGTTTCCATCTCGACCTAAAGTTTCGAACAAAGTTCAGATGGTATTCTGATCCACAAGTCGAACTACACCCATGAGGTGTTGCCTTTGAGTACACCCATGACCATTCATACGCTAGATGCAAATGAGATTCTTGAAAAAGGTTGTGGAACCTGAAGTTCTATATCTAAGTTCAATTAGGGCTTTATTGTACTTAGCTCATTGCATTAGGAATGACATCTCCTTCGTTGTTGATCTTTTGGTAAGATACAACACTACACCTACACGCTACCACCAAATAGGTGTTAAAGACGTTTTTCCGTTACTCAGGATTTGGGCTTATTCTATTCCTACGGATCTCAGAATTAACCACAACCCATTGGTTATCGGAATGATGCCTACCTTGTGGGATACGCTGACACAGACTATCCGTCTATTCCGCACAAGGCACGTTTCCAAACAGATTATGTCTTTACCGTTAGGAACACCGCAATATCTTGGAGTTCAACCAAATAGACTTTAGTTGCGACGTCTTCGAGCTCATCACCATACACGAAGCCACCCGTGAACATGGGAGCATATTCGAAGTTCTTCATCCTTCATTGAGTCCCAACGACGTTTTATGAAGACAACGCCGCATGTATCAACCAAACCATAACATGATACATCCAAGAAGTCAGCACCAAGCATATTGCGTCTACATCACATCATCATGAGCATCAGAAGATTGAAGTCAAGCAGATCCAATCTGAAGATGACCTTGCCGACCTCTTCACAAAGTCACTGCCGAAGAAGCTTGTTCAAGGATTTGGTATGCGTAAATTTTCTCATTTGCAACGCTTGTAGTTCTCAGGGGGAGTTTTGTCGAACTCAGGGAGAGAATCCTGAAGTATACTCACTTGACCTTGTTGGGGACCTTTTTTGATCAAGCAAAATCAGAGATTTGAGACACTTGAGCCCCCTGGTTCGTTTCAAGCACCAGGCCCTAGGATATCTCGAAAGAAATAAGCATGTCTTAAGAGGTATCTCAGTTAAGATCAATGACTCCAATTTGCAATGATTGAATAGTTATAATGACAAATTGTAACTTGCCTGAGTGACGCGTGGTATGGAAGCTGAAAGTCCACCAGTTTGGCAAGAGAGATATTGTGGTTGTTATGTTGAAGGAAAGCAAAGCTCAGGGAAAGGGTGAAGATGAAGAAAAGGAAAGCTCAGGGAAAGAAAAATGAGGGAAAGGTTAGCTCATGAGGGAAAGATTAGCTCAGGGAAAGGAAGATGAGGGAAAGCTTAGCTCAGGGAAAGGAAGATGAGGGAAAGGCTAAAACTCATAAATTTGAGGTTTCTGGCACTAGAGATTGCTTGCTCTACCTGATGCCTTCCCTCTCCCTCTCTCTCTGCCCCCTTCAAATGTGTTGAGGGCTTGGATTTATAGGCACAGTAATCTCCTAAAATCCCCGTTGGGTAATCCATTGGTTTTCCCTTTTCCCTTGATTTTTGTTAAGTCTTCCTTCATTTTCCTTTCTGGGTTTCCTAAGTGAACTTAAAGTGGCAAGGTCCTTTCTGCACGCCAAAGTAAGGTGCGCGGCTTAAGGTCGGGTTCTGTCAATACATGAACCTAGGCAAACTATATTTTGAATCTAGTTGGTTTCAAAGTATGTTAGCTAGCTTGTAAAGGAAAGAAAAGGTAAGGATTATCTCTCAGCCTTCCCAAGTGAGATTAAAACTGTGGGCTTAGATTTTGGGATTTTGATGCTCCCAAGCAGCCCAAAATCTTCACAAGTTTTAATTTCACGTAGGCCCAATGAACTTTCGTAACCGTCCATACCACAACCCACTCGGCAAGCCCCGTTATGTGGCTTGGGCCCACTTAAGCTTGCTTTATGAGGAGTAGTTTGGCGTGATTAGAAAAATGCTAATGTATAAGCTTGTTTCATTACAGCCTGGCGTGATAAATATGCGTGATTTTTATATGGATTTAGTATGATATATATATATATATATTTGCGTGGCATGATTGTGAATTTGCACTCCTTACTTTGCACTTATGAATTTATTTTCGGGCCCTAACATTAGCCCCCTTGATTATTTGGTTCATGGGAGAGAATTGAGCTGGACCAAAGAATCAAAACTTAACGCTACACTTAAAACGTGACTTCCTCTTTTCTGTGCGTATGATGGTCTTATCACTTTTGCTCCTGATTTGTGGTGTCAATTGCCTTCCAAATCGAAAGCAAGGGCACATAGCCTTTTCCTTGGCACTTCTTCTAGAGAATTAGTCGTGGTGAGTATCAAGGAGTGTTCAGTAGTTTCCTTTGAGGGCAGCGGTGTACAGACCGCCATCGTCATCTTCGATTTCGATAGCGAAGCGCTTTGCTTCAGTCTTTATCTCTCTTTCTCTCTGAACCAATCTACCCGCAGCAGTTAGGTAGTATTGGGAATTGAGGAGGCACCTTGATTTCGTATGTAATTTTCGTTAAACTTCGATTTTGGCCCCTTCTTTTCCCTTCTCTCGCTAATTTTCCTGGCCCTTTTTTTTTTCTTTCTGGATTTTGGGTTTCGTAACACTTGACTATGGTTGGAAATTCGAACGCCAGTTCTCTTCCAGGAAATCAGACTTGTGCTTTGTGCGGTAAAAAATTTTAGTTGCTTCTGGTCTGCTGTCACTTGTGGTTGAGAATTTCTGATTTTATACATCTGACGCTTGAATGACTTGCGCAATGGTTGGAAATTATCAAACTCTTCTTGCATAAGTGTTATTGGTATGTACCTTCTCTGTCCGGGCTTCTTACACTGATTCTGTTTTTTGTTTGTTGGAATTTTGATAGTTTATTGTTTAATTCATTTGCTTGATAGTGCCATACGAGTAAGGTTGCGTTGCGTGTGATGATAATTAGCTTGGCATGATGGGATTTTCTTTAATGGGACCTTCTCCTATCCTGATAGCTTGGCATGACCAGATTTTATTATTATTGTTTATCGTTCTGGTGGCTTGGCGTGGCTGACTTTTACTTGATTTCGATATGGACATTCGCACGGCACATTTTATTTTGTTTTGCTCGATGATTATTTCGATGTTTGTCAACGTGCTAGGGAAAGGGACAACGAGTATAGGATGGTAGACTGACAAAAGAGGCTTCTGGCACTAAAACTGGGGCTTGATGCATGTATTTGGCAGGTCACCTTATATAATTCTTACCTTCCATCTAACACATAAACCTGACAAGAGAGTTTATCTTTTTTTTTTTATGTGATGATTCCCTTGCTTGGTGTAGCAATGGTAATTATAGAAATAATACGCATGGTGTTAAATACTCAAATACGATAGTTAATTTGCGCTGTTTGATTTGACAAATTTTAAGTCTTCTTGCATACATTTAATAGCATGGTCTAAGTGAATTCTTCAGTTTCTCCTTTCCTTCTGCTTGCTTGGCATGTTTTTATATGCAAAAGACAAATTATCTTTTTTTTTTTTTTTGAAACAAGTCAATACAACTTGTTTTCTTCATCTCCTTTATTATTACTTTTGCTTGCCTTCCTGTTTGGATTCCTATTTGTTTGTAACTCCCCTCCCTTTTCCGTCCATACAGAATCAAGAAATGGCCTCGAGTTCTTCAGATCCTTTTCCGTCAGTGGTGGATGAATTGTTTTCTATAGAGGACAGACTGTAAAAGGGAAAACCACCTCCAATGCTTGGTACTCTAGCTAAATCTTTCAAGGGTGCAGAACCTGCCCTAAATTTCGTTGCCGTAATCAACCCAAAGCATATCTCTAGATGTTGTATCGAGAGCGGGAGGTTTCCAGCAGTTCCATTGCTGTTTCATTCTCCTTGTGGTGAGGCTGCAGGATGGGCTTGATGAATTGGGAGACACCAATCATTGCATAAGCTTAAAGAAAGCTAGAGTCTTAGATGCCATATTTCTAGCGAAAAAGCAGGTTGTTCGTATTGAAGCCAAATCCTTTCGACACTTGATCAGAAGATGGAGCACAGAAACTCACACCTTTGTATGCGCTTGGGGAGAGTTTACCCCGACACTGGAAGATGTGGCCAACATTTTACACCTTCCCATAGTGGGTGACACTGACCCATTCAATGTTGGAGTGGAGGAAGCTAAACAAGGCACATTCGAGATTTTAAAGAAAGGTGCTCCGACCTCCTCGAGTAAAGCCTTCCGGTTTAATGAGTGGATCAAGTATTTTTGGTTTGAGGGGCAACAAAGCAGTTGCAGATTCGAGGCCATGCTTTGTTTGTGGTTGGGGAGATTCATTTTTTGTAGTAGCCAAGACAATTTTCGAAAGCAAGTGATCCCTTTGGCTTTGGCAATGGCAAGCGGTCGTGTGCTTCCATTAGCTCCCATGTTTCTCGGGTTCTTATATCGTCAACTGGATGATATTCATGATCTTGAAGAACGAGCTGCTGGAAGCGCATCTATAAGGACTTTCGTGTGCTCGAGCTTCCTGCAAGTGTTTCTCTGGGAGCGTTTTAAAAGCCTTAAAATATGTCCTCATCCATATGAGAGCGCGAAAGAGCGTTTGGTGATTAGTATACAGTCTTATATGCCGAATAAGCTTCCCTTGATTTTTCGTTGGTTTACAAAGATACAGGAAAAGAAGCAAAACCTTCTTGATTTGTTGGATGACATAAAAAGCTTCACATTTCGTCCGTATATTGATGTGCCGAAAGGGTTTGACTCAGTGATGTTCTACACTAATCAAGCGAGCGGTGATAATGCTAGTATAACGCTCATCCTGCTAACTGAGAATTTGGAGTACCCTTCACTTACAGAAAAATCTTTAAGTCTGTTGGCTCCTGTTCTGCGTACTTTTGGTGACGATGATGCAAAAATTTCTATCTTGTATGCACCTTATCGAGTGAGGCGCCTATTCGGCTTTGATCAAGGCATTCCCAAGGCACCGCCTATCGAGCATGATTTTTCGTTTGACAAACTTTTTTGGAGTGTTGATGTTTTCCCATCCTGCTTGTCTCGAGATCACTACCTTACCCACCAGAGAAGAGTTGGTTGTATTTCAAAGTTTTATATGGGCTATTGGCTTCATTGTTTTGCCGGCATTACTAAGTTCCATGGCAATAAACAAGTCAAGCTGTCTCCCACCCTTATCAGTCATCCAAGATTAGTGTCAGGTGAGGCAGTTATTTCCATCAGCTTCAAGCGTAACCCACCCCTCGTCACCAAAGAAGATAAAATTTCTGGCGAATCAGAGAGGAGAAAAGCGTCATGTGTGGGTGAAGGAAGAATGAGTAAGAGGAAGCTAGAACATCAACAAGCCTGTAATGATACTTCCAAGGAACCGGTGGTGCAGCAAGCAACACACCAGCAAGAGAGTATTTCAGCACCATCAACAAAGCCTCAGCGAACAGGTATCCTGTGTTTGTTTGTTTTTATTACTTTATTATATATATATTTTAATACTATACTCGCTTGACTAGGTGGCAAGAAAAAGCATTCTAAGCCGAAAGTTGTTCAAGACGGTCCTTCTCATAGTAGAATAAACAAGGATAAAGCTATAATTCAACATAAAAATCCTGCACATTCGACCGAATAATCTCCCGGCAATGCGTCGCGTGTCGCTGGAAAGCCGAGAAACTTTGGCGCTACTCCATCGAAAAGGGGTAATAACTCTTTTGCCCTCTTCTCCGTATACTGCCTATGTATATTTTTTTTTTCTGGACATAACTATATGTTATCGCTTTTATTTGTCGCTTTTGTTTTTTGAAATTTCAGGTAAATCTTCGAAGGAAGTAGCGGGTCTAACTAGTTCTTCTGTTGCGTATAGACGCAAGAGCCCCCGACTCGCAATTCAATTATCTTCAGGTTCTCCTGGATTAGTAGGGTCCTCCGATGTCTTTGATTCGGGTGAAAGGAAAAAAAGTACTCCTTCCAATACAGAGAAAGATGCAGACATTAGCACATATTCTGATACAGTAGAGAGCAGTGACCCGCATAATGTCTTCGAGCGTAATAGTGATGATGAAAATGACAATCAGGGTCTAAGCAATGGTGATGATGGTAATGAAGTAGTAAATGTCATGGCCATCGATGATAATGATGATAATAGGGGAAACATTATGCTTGGACGTGATATCAGCGGATGCGATTATGATCATGGTACTGATTTTCAGTCAGATTCTCCACATCCTTCAAGCATGACAAAAAATGAAGGAAACAGTGATTCATCCGATATGTTGAGGACTGCCGCTGAAAACACGGATGATGACCATATCCAGGTATGTATTAGTGCCCTTTACCATTTTGCCACAATTCTGCCCTGATTCACCTTTCTACTGTATGAAAGTTTATGACTACTTTCTTTACGGCACATGATTGCATGGGTATATGAATGTGATTATAAGCATGACGTATTTCTTCGAGAAGTACTAGCCTATTCATCCTCATTATATACGTACTTATATATATATACATATATATGTGAGTTTGAAGTGAATGTCCCAATATGAGCTTTTAGCTTTTGGCACCATCTCCTCTTTTGCTTGCGGTAGACATTTTTTAATAATTACACTTTCCCTTCATATAGGTTATTGCTGACAGTGTTAACACAGTCGTTTCTTCGCCTGAATTACACTCTGATAGGTCCCTAGTTGTGTATGAAAATGTTGTGAAAAAAAACATCAGTATGCATCCGCGTGTGGTTCCTCCCTTCACAGAATTTTGTGAATCTGCCATTCCACAGGCAGTTAGTGGAGTGCTTGGCGTACAGAGCTGTTTCGATTTTCTGTTATCTCTGGCTCCACCTATAAATATTCCAGTGAGCGAGACAATCGCAGATGGACATGATCTTCCAACTATCGTACAATTTACAATGGCCACCAGTTCTTCGCATGAAGAAACAGCTCTTGGAAATGCCCATTCAAATCTTCCCAACGAAGGGCCAATTAAAGGAAGTGATTGGGCAACCTGGTTAGGTGCATTCAACACATTCAAAGATAGCTTCAAGAATGGGGAGAGGATTTTGTATTCAGTTGATGATTTTCTTCCTCCACATTCAAGTTTTAAAATCCGTGTTAACTTCAAAGGCATGAAAATTTATCTCGGACTAGTCGATATTTTGAGCCAGTTTCTTGAGAAAGCAGGTGATCTTGGCGAAAAGTTTGCCCATTTATCTCCTTACATGAAAAGCATGGTCCTTGAGGAGCTTGGAATTGTTCTTTATGATATGCAGCGCACGCTTTGCCTGGAACTTACTGAACAAAAAATTCTCTAGTGGCGAGACATGATTTCTGACGTTGTCACCTTAGGCATGCCCGTCGGTTTTTTGTTTAAGAAGCTGGAAAGGCTATGCTATACAATGTTCGGGATGCGGCTCGGGAGAGATAAAGGCACCCTTGCTTAGCTCATCAAAGTTAAAGAATTGGAGCATGTTCTCGAGCTTAGGCACAAGGAATCAAAAAATGAAAGTCTTAAGTTAGAGGAGATGTGTGAAGGAAGTCCTTTGGAAGCTGCTGGCTATTTACAGTTGGCTGCAGAACGTGGCATGAAATGTCTCTTGGGCTGCAAGACTTAAATTTGAGTAAAAGAATGCTTTCGACTCCGTTTTTTTTTTTTTGCTTATGGATCAATTTCGGTTATCAAAAAAATCTGCTCGTAAGAGGCATCTTCCTGAGAATCCTTTTCCGATACCAAATCAAGGTTTAAACCAAAAGTTTTTGGCAAAGATTTATTTCTTACTTTCCAGCACCTAACCCGAGCTTCAGGTGGCGAAAATAACTTCCTTTCTCGCATGTTCATTATGTAAAGTGAGTTAGGCACGAAACTTTGTTAGCATGGGAGATCATTTTTTTTTTTGTAGTATGTCATAGATTTTATGCTTGGCTCTCTATTTATTAGCTAACTGCCTGGGATCCCATCTTGGCCTTGGCTTGATTACTGCTGGAACATGTTTATCTTTAAACACCAGGAAGTCTTTTCCTTTCCGTATTATTTATTTATTTGTTTATTTATTTATTTATTTACTGCTTCCCTTTATTCGTGCAGACTGTAAGGGAAAGGAACAACTAAAAAAGATTCCTGACAAAATGCTCCTTCATTTCATTGAAAGCCCAGCCTACCGTGGTTTTACAAAGCTTTGTAAGGAAAGCAAAATAAACCTCAAATAGAAGGAGTTTGTTTTTGCTACAATAAAAGCTAGAAAATAAAATAGTGACTCAGCAGTAGTAAGGCTTGAGCCATTTTCCATTGATGGGATCCGTTAACTTGCCGTCTTTGACTGAGATCAAGTAGTAGTAACCACTCCCGTAGGCCTCCTTGACTACAAAAGGTCCTTCCCACTGCGGGGCAAACTTGGAAGGCCCAGAGACTTGTTTTCTTATATGCTCAGCCGTTCTAAGCACAAGATCTCCTTCCTTGAAACCTCGTGGCTTGACAGTTCTGTTATAAGCCTTAGTGACTTGCTGGTAGTACAGTGTTGTCTTTCTTGCAGCTTCTGCTCATCTTTCTTCCAGAGCTTCAAGGTCTTTCCAGCGCCAATCCGCACAAGCTGCTGCGTCCCACTCCACATCATTGACTGTTGAAACTCTGGCTGTGGGAATCATCATCTCAACATGGGCAATGGCTTCGGATCCAAATACTAGAGAATAAGGGGAAAAACCTGTGGCATTTCTCGGAGAAGTGCGATAAGCCCATAAGACATTGGGAAGGTGAACACTCCAGCCCCCGGCATAGTTGTGTACCATTTTGCTTAAGATCCGCAATAATGTCTTGTTTGTAGCTTCGGCTTGACCATTTCCTTGCGGATAGTATGGTGTGGAGCGACGATGCTTGATACCATAACCATTAAGCGTTGCACTTACTTGCTTGTTCACAAAAGGCGTGCCGTTGTCACTTACAATCTTGTATGGTATCCCAAATCTGCAGACAATATGCTCCCTGATGAAGTTGGAAATTGCAGCTTCTGTTGCTCTTCGAAGAGGAATCGCTTCAACCCACTTTGTGAAGTATTCAGTGGCTGTGAGAATCCATATGTGGCCGTCAGAAGCAGGATTAATTGTGCCAATTAAATCCAGCCCCCAAGTGTGGAATGGCCACGGAGTACGCATGTCTTGAAGCAACGTCAGAGGCTTGTGGATCAAATTTCCATGGATTTGGCACGTATGGCATTTCTTAACTGTGTTGTGTGAATCTTCTTTCATTGTAGGCCAATAGTATCCCAAATTTAACAATTGCTTGTGTAGTTTCTTTCTTCCCTGATGTTCTCCGCATTCTCCAGCATGTACCTCATGCATCACTTGTAAAGACTCGGGTGGTCCCAGACATCTCAATGGTTCACCATTGAACCCCTTGCAATATAGTGTTGACCCGTCCACAAAATACCTTTTGGCTGTTCCCTTTAGCTTGCAAGCCTCTTTGGAGTCGTTTGGAAGTGATCCGTCAATAAAAAAGGCTAGGTAAGGGGCCCTCCAGTCATCCGAGATTGCTATCGTGAATGCTTCTTCGGTGGATAGTATCTTGGCACACCTTGGACATTTAGCTTGGGTTTCGGCAGCTTGCTACTTCATCTCTGGCCAATAGTAGCCTTTCCTTTGCAGACGTCGGTAAAGGCTGACCACTTGATCAATACCACAAGTGATTCCATGAATTTCCTGCAGTCGCCTCTGAGCTTCTATTTTTCCGATGCACCTAGTCAGCACTCCGCCTGGCAGACACCTATACAATATTCTGGAGACGGTAACGTACTCCTTCAAATGTTTGACACTAACTTTCCCACTTGGCATGGACAATTCTTTCTTGATGGCTTCTTTCCAATCTTCTTCTTCCGGCAAGTCCTCCATAGTGAGTTCATCAATTACTGGAATTTCTTTCCTTATCACGGTGATGTTGGGCTGCTCCTCAATGAAAGAAAGTCTGGATCCAAGAATGGCTAAGGCATCAGCATATCTGTTGGTTGTACCGGGAATATGTTCTAGCACAACTTGTTCAAAGCTCTCTAGAAGCTTTTCAGCCATGGTTCGGTACGGTGCCAAAGTCACTTCCTTTAGTGCAAAATTTCCTTGAACTTGGCTCAAAACTAAGTTTGAATCTCCCACTATTTTTATCCTTCTTACTCCCATTTCCCTTGCTGTGGAAAGACCCATAACAAAAGCTTCGTACTCGGCAACATTGTTTGTGCATGGAAAGCTTAGCTTGAAAGATAAAGCAGTGGCTTGCCCTTCCGGATTTACTAGCACGACACCAGCTCCTCCTCCATTGGCTGTGGAAGAACCGTCAAAGTACATGACCCAAGGTTCTTCATCTGCAGCAGCTCCAGCCATTTCCGACAGTGCACCAAGGACCTCTTTGGATATAGTTGCCTCTTCATCCTCAGGAAAAAGTGCCAACATATCGACTACAGCTTGACCCTTGATAGCTTTTGGTGTTATGCACACAATATCGAATTCGGAAAGCTAGAGTAGCCAGCGTGCTAGACGGCCAGACAATATAGGTCTAGTCAGCAAGTACTTTACCAGATCAGACTTCACCATGAGATGTAGCTTGTGGGCAAGGAAATAATGACGCAGCCGTTGTGACGCACAGACAAGGGCAAGGCATAGGCGCTCCGTCCTTGGGTAGCGTGCTTCTGCTCCTCTCAATTGTCTGCTAACATAGTATATAGGTGCTTCTTCCCCATCAGCATTGTCTTGGGCAAGCAAAGCTCCTACAGCGGTGTTTGTTGTAGCTAAGTAAAGCTTGAGCGGAACCTTTGGGATTGGCACCTTCATGGTAGGAAGATTGGTAACTAGTTGCTGCACATGTTGATAAGCCTCATGGCATTCTTTGCCCCATACAAACTTCCTCCCCTTCCTGAGTAATGGAGTGAATGCTCATGTTACTGCTGTTAGCTCTGGAATGAAACGTCGAATGTAGGACAACTTTCCCAGTAAGCTTTTCAGTTCTTTTGGGTTAGTAGGGTGCATGAGAGAACCTATAGCTTGAACTTTGTCTGGATCAACATCAATTCCTCGCTGGTGCACTAGGAATCCCAGAAACGTGCCAGATGAAACACCGAAGGCACACTTCTTAGGATTCATCTTCAATCCATACAATCGACACCTTTCCAACACCTTCCTCAGGATTTGCCAATGCCCCTCTCTGGTCTTTAATTTCACGACAAGATCATCCACATAATCCTCCACTTCATTCACCATCATATCATGAAATACAGCTGTCATCGCTCGCTGGTATGTGGCACCGGCATTTTTGAGACCAAATGGCATGACTGTGTAATAAAAATTGCCGAACGATGTGCGGAAAGATGTTTTCTCTGCATCTCTGGCAGACATTTTGATTTGATTGTAGCCGCTAAAACCATCCATAAACGACATCATTCCTTGTCCGGAAGTTGAATCGATCATGATATCCATGTTAGGAAGTGGAAATTCATCTTTCGGGCATGCCCTGTTAAGATCTCGGTAGTCGACGCATATCGTTATTTGAACAGTGTTTTTCTTTTTCACAGGAACTATGTTTGCTAACCAAAATGGGTGCTTGATGGGCTTGATGAATCCAGCAGTCAGGAGCTTCTCCACTTCTACCTTGATTTTTGCCTCAATTTCCGGATGAAAGTTTCTTCTTTGCTGCACTATAGGCTTGGCTCCAGGTTGAATATTCAATGTATGGCATACTAGGTTTGGGTCCAAGCCCGGCATTTCTTCGTAGCTCCAAGCAAAGACATCTTTGAATTCTTTCAGTAGATTAACTAACTCCTTCTTTTCTTCTACGGTTAGGTAGAAACTTATGGAAATCATCTTTTGCACGGATGGGTCATAACTCAGATTTACCTCTTCTAGTTTTTCTACTACTACAGTAGATCCATCTTGCATACATTTTGGCGCTGGCATGATCCTCTGAAGAGAATTTGGATTAACAGGAGGTGCAAGTACACTTTCAATTCCTTCCATGACATCACTTGCTTGCCTTTCGACTCCTCCATACTCGGGGCTTTCCCACATAATGTGGTTGGGCCCCCAAACCTGTCATAAGCGGTAGATAGTGCGTCCATCTGGTAGTGTGATCTTGGAGCATTGTGGTGGGGTATGAGTGAGGGCATTGACTTCAAGCCGTGTTCTCCTACCTCTTTCCAAGGCTAGCATGAATTCTGTGTTGCTGAGATCTCGCATCTCTTCCCAGGGAGGCAAAGGTGTGCTCCAAGCTTGTGAGATATCACTTCTGGCTCTCGAAAAATCATTGTAGAACTCTGCATCAAAGTAGTGGACTTCGTCTTGGCTGAAGGGTATTTGGTTTCCTGGTATACGGATTGGTCTCAGTCCGATTCTTCCCTTGACACACTGATGGTAGGTAGAGACCACAAGTCTATGTTTGTTGATCCATGGCCTTTCGAGCGGAGCATGATATGCTACATTGATATCCATCACATGGAACTTAGTTAGAGATCTAATAGGCCCAATCTTCAAATCAATTTCAATGTAGCCCATAGTTTCTTCGCTGCTATTTCCGAATCCATTGATGGAGATTTGAGATCTTACTATCCTTGAAGTAGGAATGCCTGCCGCTGTAAGTACTGCCAAAGGTAGTATGCTGACAGAGGAACCTGTATCAACCAAAGCTCGCCAAATGAATACATCATTGATTTGACCTTTTAAGTATAATGGTCTCCTGTGATCTGGAAAAGCGACCTCCATGTCGTCATCTGTGAAGACAATGGCGTTATCGTTTTCCAAAAAAGCTTTGTGTGGCTGGGTGGCAAAGCATTGCGGACCATAGTTTTCAGAAATACTCATCAGGGCCTCGGCAGCAGCTGCTTTTGCTTGTGGACCATACCCCAGCTGATCAAAAAGAGACTTGAACTTTGGGTTCCTTTGAAGAACTTGTGATGCAGTTGGTCCTTGATTTTGGGTGAGATAGCGCCCCATTGCATCTGCTTCAGTGTCAGAAAGATTGTGAAAGGTCACAGCTGCTATCTCTTGACAAGCGTTGGCTTGCTGATCAAGTGGAGTTTCTACGACATTTGTTTCCAACATCTCTGTGGTGAACACTTCATTGCTAGATCCAGGGTTTAGGAACATAGTGTTTTTGCTTTTGTCTTCCCACCCCTCATGTTGAGGCCACGGAGTATCATAACTTTGAGGCTTGGAGTATTTACACCAATAAGCTTTTTCCATGTTGCCAGAGGATTCCCATACTGCTTCCGGCGGTTTGGGATCATTCCTCCATGGATGGTATGATTCATCTTCATCAAAGCATGTAACCACAGCGGCTATCTCTTTTCCTCTACGTTTTGGCAGTGGATAAACATTGATGGTTTGCTTCTTGGATGGTAGCTCCAGTGTTCCTTCGTGCATTTTTGTGTGAAGGATTTTCCTCAAAGTTTGACAAGCAACGGAAGGATGTCCCACATATTGGTGATAGCGGCAATACCTTGGGTCTTTCCTATCTTCTTTGTAAGGAGGTCTGGAGGGTCTTGGTGGCTTGATGACTCCATCCGCGAACATGGTATCAAGGATGGCATGGAATTCTTCATCGCTGCATGGTAATGCTGGATAAGTTTCTCTGTCTCCATCTCTTTCTCTCCGCTTTCGTGAGTTGTAGTCACGTGATGGCTTGTCATCAATGGCTAGAGCTTGGTGAGCCTCTTTCTTTTCATTCTTCCAAGCCCTTCCAGTAGTTGGCTTGACAGACATACTGGTCTTCCTTAATGCTTCCAAAAGCCTTGAGAATTGGCTGATGCCGATGTTCTCAAGATACACCCTATAATTCGAAATAATGTTACTAATGCAAATCTCCACAAGAGCCTCCTCATCCTTCTCGTCATAACAGTCAAGAGCAAGGTCTCAAAAACGGCGAACAAAGCTAACAGGATCTTCTCCATGCCTTTGGCGAGTGTTGTTGAGCTGGGTAGTGGTAACCCTTTCTTCGTGCAGGAAGTATTTCTTGCAAAATTTGCTAGCCAAATCTTCCCAAGTTCGAATAGAACCTGGTGCGAGCGTGGTGTACCAAGTATAGGCACGATCGGTAAGACTTTTTGAAAACTCCCGGAGACGAAGATTGTGATCACCAGCATGGGGTCCCAATGCATCGACGAACCGACTTATATGTTCCTTTGGGCTGCCTTTTCTTCCGTCGAAGAGGACAAAGCTGGGAGCTCCATAATTCTTCGGATACGGTAGGTGGAGCAAGTTGACAGGATATGGTGGTTGAGGAACATACTTCCAGTCTTCGGAGCTTCGGTGTAGCTCTTTTTCCAGCATGGCAATGACATCTTCCTAAGTGACAAAAGATGGAACCTTCTTGAAACCTTTTCCAGCAACGGCAGCAGATACTTCCTTGGGGGGCTTCTCTCGTTGTTCATGGCTTTTACTTGTCTTTTCACTTGTCTTCGGAATTGAGCTTCTCAACTCCCTCACCGATGCAATGATTTTCTTCTGAGCCTCTCCCAAAGCGTGGATGGCAGCTACAATATCTGGCATGGTATACTCCTCCACATTTTCTTGGCTTTCTTGCCGTTACTCCTCCTGCCGTGATTCGTTCAGCCTGAAAGCCGCTTCTCCTGCATCCTCTGAAGCATTGCCACTTCTGGTGTTCCTCTTAGATCTTGGAGCCATTGAATGGAGTTATGACCTGGTCCCCAGTGAAGTTGCCAATTTATGTTGGGGACCTTTTTTGATCAAGCAAAATAAGAGCTTTGAGGTACTTGAGCCCCCTGGTTCGTTTCAAGCACCAGGCCTTGGGATATCTTGAAAGAAATAAGCATGTCTTAAGAGGTATCTCAGTTAAGATCAATGACTCCAATTTGCAATGATTGAATAGTTATAATGACAAATTGTAACTTGCCTGAGTGACGCGTGGTATGGAAGCTGAAAGTCCACCAGTTTGGCAAGAAAGATATTGTGGTTGTTATGTTGAAGGAAAGCAAAGCTCAGGGAAAGGGTGAAGATGAAGAAAAGGAAAGCTCAGGGAAAGAA
This sequence comes from Gillenia trifoliata, assembly GCA_018257905.1. Classification (NCBI taxonomy): domain Eukaryota; kingdom Viridiplantae; phylum Streptophyta; class Magnoliopsida; order Rosales; family Rosaceae; genus Gillenia; species Gillenia trifoliata. The sequence continues at coordinate 15,620,812 of CM031081.1, read as the reverse complement.
AAATGAGGGAAAGGTTAGCTCATGAGGGAAAGATTAGCTCAGGGAAAGGAAGATGAGGGAAAGCTTAGCTCAGGGAAAGGAAGATGAGGGAAAGGCTAAAACTCATAAATTTGAGGTTTCTGGCACTAGAGATTGCTTGCTCTGCCTGATGCCTTCTCCCTCCCTCTCTCTCTGCCCCCTTCAAATGTGTTGAGGGCTTGGATTTATAGGCACAGTAATCTCCTAAAATCCCCGTTGGGTAATCCATTGGTTTTCTCTTTTCCCTTGATTTTTGTTAAGTCTTCCTTCATTTTCCTTTCTGGGTTTCCTGAGTGAACTTAAAGTGGCAAGGTCTTTTTTGCACGCCAAAGTAAGGTGTGCGGCTCAAGGTCGGGTTCTGTCAATACATGACCCTAGGAAAACTATATTTTGAATCTGGTTGGTTTCAAAGTATGTTAGCTAGCTTGTAAAGGAAAGAAAAAGTAATGATTATCTCTCAGCCTTCCCAAGTGAGATTAAAACTGTGGGCTTGGATTTTGATGCTCCCAAGCAGCCCAAAATCTTCACAAGTTTTAATTTCACGTAGGCCCAATGAACTTTCGTAACCGTCCATACCACAACCCACTCGGCAAACCCCGTTATGTGGCTTGGGCCCACTTAAGCTTGCTTTATGAGGAGTAGTTTGGCGTGATTCGAAAAATGCTAATGTATAAGCTTGTTTCGTTACAGCCTGGCGTGATAAATATGCGTGATTTTTATATAGATTTAGTATGATATATATATATATATATATATTTGCGTGGCATGATTGTGAATTTGCACTCCGTACTTTGCACTTATGAATTTATTTTCGGGCCCTAACAGACCTTAATGTACTCTTTTTCCTTACGATCAGTATCATTTTTCCCATTGGGTTTTTATTACCTGACTAGGTTTTAACGAGGCACCCATTCTGGGATGGTCATACCCTTGTGTGTTTTCTTACTACTTACGTCTTGAAGATGTTAAGTATCGACATTGCATTAACTCAATTTTCTTATTAGACTATGGGTTTTGTCCCGTCTTGGGTTTTACCATAGCCAGGTTTTGTGAGAATTTTTACTTTTTTTATATGCAAGTTCCCTATATGAGACTCGAGTGTTCTCTATCGTGCCTACGAGACGACTTCATCAACTATCTCTACATCATCTTGAAGATCTGATGCGATATCTACTTGAGTATTTGCACACTCAAGGGGGAGTGTTGTAGATAATATTAAACATGTGATAAATGTGATTGTGTAAATCCTAGGTAGATATGGATTGAGATATTTTGAATATACTAAAGATACATTCATATTATGATTGTATTTGTTTCACGATAAACAAATGCACTTGACATAAGGAATATGTACCACAATTCCTTAAGCCCTTGTATTTTTTTCTTTATTTTTTTCTTTACCGCACCCTTCAATAAAATAGGCCACAACATAATTTTATTTTAATTATTTTTTACTTCACGGTAGTGTAAAACAAAAATGTAAACGCCGGTACAGCAGTAGGACACAATACAAGACCAAGACTTTAAAAATTAAAAGCAGGAAGGCGAGGTTTCAAGGAAGGATCTAGAACAAAACTTTTCTTCTTTTCCTTTTTATTTTCGGCAAATTTCCTAATAAAAATCAACAATTTTCCCTCATCAACCAATCCAACGGTCCAAAACTCACGAGGACAAAAGTCCCCAGGAGGCAAGGAAATTCTAGACCCTTCCAATACACAGATCCAATCCCAACCGTCCACTGCCTCTCTCTCGAATAATCACCTGATCCCTCTATATATAATCCCACGGGCACATAACTTCCCCTAGTTGCCCTTGACTCTTTAGGTTTGTTCTTGTTGTTCTGGCTTTCGTAGCAAGAAAATAGCAGATTCTCTGGGAGCTTCCTTCTCTTCCTCGTAATCTCATACGAAGAGGAACAGGATTCGCGATTTCGTTTACGATTTGGATTTCGGGATTAGGGTTCCGATCCATTTAGTCGGCCAAGATGTTTGGGAGGGCGGCGCCGAAGAAGAGCGATAACACTCGGTACTATGAGATTTTGGGAGTCTCGAAGAGTGCTTCTCCTGACGATTTGAAGAAGGCTTACAAGAAAGCCGCCATCAAAAACCACCCTGATAAGGGTGGAGATCCTGAGAAAGTAAGTGCCCGCCTTTCCTTTTTGTTCAGATTTCTCGATTTGGGTTCCGTATTCGGATTTGGGAATTGGGTTGTTGTGGATTCTGATGGTTCTGTTGTCATCGTGCTTGTAATTCTGTCAAGCCCTTTCCATTTTGTTGAATTTGATTGGATATGGTGTTTTCGTAAATTGTTGAGTGAATGAATTCATGGGTTGACCTGGAAATTGGGTTTTTGTCGATAGAATTTCTGATTTGCGATAATGGGTTGTGGGTGTTTTGGTTGATTTGGATCTGTAGTTGCTGAGGGCTAATGATGTTTTTGTATGTTATGCGCAGTTTAAAGAGTTGGCTCAGGCTTATGAGGTTTTGAGTGACCCTGAGAAGCGTGAAATCTATGATCAGTACGGTGAGGATGCACTCAAGGAGGGAATGGGCGGTGGTGGTGGTGGCGGCCACGACCCATTTGACATCTTCTCGTCCTTCTTTGGTGGAAGCCCATTTGGAGGTGAGAATTGTGTGATTGGTGTTTATGGTTTCCACTCAGGGTATTATTTTGTGATGAACAATGGATGTGAATCGATTTTGTGTTTGTTTGTATGAGCAGGTGGTGGTAGTAGCCGAGGACGAAGACAGAGACGTGGGGAAGATGTTGTCCACGCACTGAAGGTTACTTTGGAGGACCTCTATCTCGGGACCTCAAAGAAACTATCGTTATCGCGTAATGTGCTATGCTCCAAGTGTAATGGGTGAGTAATAGTAGTAAATTTGCATTTTAAGCTTCATGCTATGATAAAGTATAGAACTTCGTGGTTTGAAATTGTGATGCTCACATGGGATGTGAATATGCTGTTTCCAAATTTGCAGGAAGGGATCGAAATCTGGGGCTTCAATGAAGTGTTCTGGCTGTCAAGGAACTGGTTTGAAGGTCTCAATCAGGCACCTTGGCCCGGCTATGATTCAACAGATGCAGCATGCTTGCAATGAGTGTAAGGGTACTGGAGAGACCATTAGCGACAGAGACCGCTGCACTCAGTGCAAAGGGGAGAAGGTTGTTCAAGAGAAGAAGGTGTTGGAAGTCCATGTGGAGAAGGGCATGCAGAATGGACAGAAGATCACATTCCCTGGTGAAGCAGATGAAGCTGTATGTTTTGCGTCCTCATTAATTGTGATTTTTTATAGTAGTAGTTGTTTTTTATCTGTATTTGGAAATGTGGGATTGATTGGTTTTCTGTGTCTTCTTTGTCATTGCAGCCTGAGACAGTCACGGGTGATATAGTGTTTGTCATTCAGCAAAAAGAACATCCAAAGTTCAAGAGAAAGGGCGAGGACCTTTTTGTCGAGCACACTCTGTCTCTAACTGAGGCTCTATGTGGCTTCCAGTTCGTGTTGACCCATTTGGATAGCAGGCAGCTCCTTATCAAATCAAACCCTGGCGAAGTTGTCAAGCCTGGTAAGTAAAGCTAATAAATAAACTTGGAGAATTTGATGTATTGGCTAGTGAATCCTTGGAATGTTATTAATCCTGTGATTTGTTTTGATGATGCAGATTCGTTCAAGGCGATCAATGATGAGGGTATGCCCATGTACCAGAGGCCATTCATGAAGGGGAAGCTGTACATTCACTTCAATGTGGAATTCCCAGAGTCTCTGAGCCCTGAGCAGGTCAAGGCCTTGGAAGCTGCTCTTCCTGGCAAGCCATCAGCATCTCAGCTCACGGATATGGAGGTGGACGAGTGCGAGGAGACGACTCTTCATGATGTGAACATGGAGGAGGAGATGAGGAGGAGGCAGCAGCAGGCTCAGCAAGAGGCCTATGATGAGGACGATGACATGCCTGGCGGTGCTCAGAGGGTGCAGTGCGCCCAGCAGTGATGACTCTACTAGTTTTCGACAACTTGCACAAGTTTTTCGAGTGCTTGCTGAAGCCGAACAATCAATGACGAGGCGGGGGATGAGAGGAGGGAAGGGCTTGGCTGTGATGATGGCATGGCGGTCTAGAATTTTGGAACACTTGTTATAATTTAAATGTTATGTGATGATTTTGAACATCCTGTTATTCTTCAACTATCTTTTTATTAATGACCATCATATCATTCTTACTTGTCGTTACCAAGATACCCTGTTTTCTAATTTTGTTTTGGTTTTTACTGCAAAATCGTCTGAGTCTTGTGTAACAGCAATTAGTTTCTAACCTGGTTATTGCCATGTGGCGTCCCGACGTCTCCCGGTCTAATGACATGGATTAGAAATGTTCTCTTGTTACCCTAGTGACCAAGTAACGTATGATGCCTATGCTTGAATTCAAATATCGAGGGTGGACCAAAAAACGGACGTATAATATCAAATTCCACCACCAATTCCACCACCGTAGGTGAGACTCGGACATGGATATGCTGTTCATTGCCTTCTCTGTTTCATTCGTCCACAAGGAGAAGGCAGAAATATGGGCCTGGAGAGCAAACTGAAGCAAATGTTTGGAATGGGAGTATAAACTCTCCAAGAAACAATCAAAGATTGGTTTCATAAAATATGATTATTTTCGTATGAAATGATGATAAATTCAGTACAAATATTAGTCCCGTCGAATTTCAATCTTTTTATGGAGATACCGAAGTATCTGCTGAATAGAAGCCTTTGGCTTATCCCCACATCTAACACATAACTTTGCCACAGCTAGAAGAGTTTTGAGCTCCCTAGAATCATAACTGCTACCTAGATCGGGATCTAGCATCTTGTGAATAGAACTACAGAAGCGCGACTCTCGGATCCATTGAACTAGCTCCGCTCCCCCCTTTTCTGATGATTGACCGCTGATGAGCTCCAGGATCAGCACCCCAAGCTGGAACATTATGTTACCGCATTCCTGACCCATGCAATCTGCACAAAAGAGGAAGGATATGAGGACTGCGGTAAGTATTTACAAGGTTGAGGGTAAAGAGAGTCAACCTTTCGGGCATGAGGTATGAGGTACCGTGACATAACTTTCACCAGAATTTTGAAGCCCGATGTCTGAAAGCTGTGATCAGAAAAACAAAGATCATATGAAGTTTGACAAAGTCAACAGCAGTAGCCTTCTTACACCTAGTAGATCCAAATCAAACGGAGCCCTCACCTTTGCGTTAAAGTTTTCATCTAGCATGATGCTACCTGAGTTAATGGAGACGTGATACATTGGAGGTTCATTGAAGAGAAGCAAATACTCCTGCATTGAAATTCTACAACGCTGTAAGCTAAACTCGTGTGGCTGGCTATGCTCGCAGAGGAACTTCCAACACATAAATATAAGAGTAATTCGTGTACATAATCGACACAAAAGAACCAAAGAACTTTACAAATTTCTTGGAAAATGATATAAGAACCGGTAGTGGATTAGTATCCTGCTTCGGAGGTGGAAAATAATAATGCTAAACTCCTATGGTGAATTGATGCATGAAATCAAATTATGCAGTAAATGTTTGTGACTGCAAGTTAAGATGTAACATACCAATGCAGCCACGACACCAATGGCTATTTGTAGCCTTGTCCTCCAATCCAAGGGAGTTCTGAGGGGATCTGCCGACAATAAAGAGAGAATCAAATTTTGCACAGATGCACAGATACACAAAATTCTGCTCGGAGTGTTACCATTAAGATGCTCCTTCAAGCTCCCTCGTTCTATGTTGTCAAACACTAGGAACCTGAGAAAACAAACAACAGATACGTCAAATAAAAAAAAAATTAGAAAGCAACAGGTATTTGGCAACAGAGAAGGTATATAACTTATTCATACATTGCTGGGACTATGGACAGAATGGTCATATGACTAGTTATATATCCTTGGAAACGGATATCATTTTGAAGGAATGTTAAATGTATTCCCTCAAAGGTTTATCTTCTAGTTTCACGTTACATATAGAATTCAGGAAACTAATGAGAATTTAAAAAACCACAACAAAGGCACTCCTGTGGAACACCAAATTTAACAGTTCAAGAAAAGAACTAATACACAAAGCATCATCGTTAATGGGTGGATGAACACAATCTTGAGCTCACTCAACAAAAATGAACACTTCAACATCCCTGGAAAATGCATATCGGAAAGGAAATTAATTTCTTTTTGTGGTTCTGACATAGATGCAGTACCCTTTTTCACCATTTAAGTATAAATGCAGAGAGAACTGTTGGAACTAGATACATTATGCTGAGGGTTGGGTATACAAGTTGGAGTCCCACTAGGGGTGTCCATAAACATTATTCGTTTTGCGGCCTCTTTTCATTTGTGGACAGGGCAAAGCACCCAGCCTCTAAACTCACTGCAGCATATATCCAAGCCAAAACAAAATCATATAGTTTCCTCCATTCTCAAATGGTGGCCATTTATACGGGCGTGTTGGTGGAAACTAATGAAAGAAAGTGACAGAGTGAAAAGAGTTGAGCATCTGACCGTCTATGTCCACTAGAGAACCCCCTGAGAGCAAGAAGGTGACGATGATGCAAGCGCCCCAAGAGTTGCACTTCTCTGTAGAAGACATCTTGTCCTTGATTGTAATCTCTAATTTCTTTTATCAATACAACTCCACCATCATGAAATCTGGCCTTATAAGCAGCTATATGAGAATTGGTGTACATGATCCTCTCGAAACCATCCGTTGCTCTCTTTATATCCTTGTACGGAAAACGCTTCATAACTAATATTCGGCCTGAAAATGAGAACATATAAGAGATGTCTAATAAAAATTTATTTAAGCACGTGTAATTGGAACACAAATCGAATTCAATTTCTTTTTTCCACTCACTAAGACATCAAGGTTATATTAGGAAGAGTCAAAATCCAAGCCATTGAGTCGTAGTTATTACTCTGAACTTCTAAGAGTTACAAGTGAAGAGAAACTAGAAATACATTGTAACTACAGGGGGTCTGGTGCAGAGTAAGGTGGTCGAGCAATCTTGCGAGAGAGAAATTCAGGGAAACACAGTCCCTATCCAAACCACCCCTATTAAATCCGAAAGTTAAAGAATTATCTAGTATTAATTTTGCAACACAAAAGCAAATGAAATTCTACTTGAAGAACATGTTTGTTAATCCAGACGCTTTAAAAGTTTCCCAAAACTCGGTCTTTGTTCATCACATGGATAACAGAGATGAGTTCTTCATTAATGTTCAACAAGCTTTTCGACAGAAGCCTCTGAAGATGTCAATTTTTTGTTCTTGAAGACAGGTTTGGTGGCTCAATCAAAGAGCCAAAATATCGAAATATTAATCATTTAAATGAAAATTTTGAGACCGCAGTTAGAAGTGTTTACTATTTTGATATATATTGCAGCACAAGTATACAACCAAAGCACTTTCTTCCTCATAGTCTCCCATTTGTTCATCGTCCAATGACATCATATAATAAAACAAACGTAAAGAACAAGACTGATGAATTTTCTCTCTCTTCACAAGCTCAACTTTTCGCAATTTTTAAAGGCCGCAATGAAGCAAACAACATAAATCAAGGTAACATAATAAGCCAAATTGCTTCTTAAATCCTTCCTTAATTAGCCAATTTTAACAGCAAATCCCACCACCTCAAAATGTTAATGAAAAAATTCCTTAAAATCTCAAAATTCAGATAGAAATCCGGCACATAACATTCCCTCAAGACCAAAACAGAGTAATAGCTAACAGCTCCAAGCCTCCAACACAATTCAACCAGCATCATCAAAAACTAAAACAAACCCATGTCGAATTCAGCAATTTAAAGTCCAAATTCCGACAAATTTCAATAAATCCGGCCACAATAAACCAACAAGAAACCCAACATTGTTTACAAGCCAAACAAAAAATCATGGTAAAGAGAGTATTACTTCAAAACAAACGAGTAAAAGGTAAAAATTTTAAGTACCCGACCGAGATCGGCGGAGCCATGAGAGGAGACGAGGCCGGAGTTTGCGGATCAGGCGGTGCATTTTGGTGAATTGGAGTGTGTGAGTGATCCAAGAGGGAGGTGGAGTGGAAGAAGAACAGAGGTGCTGTAAATTTCCATTTCCTGCTTTATATTAAGAGGAAAGGTTGAGGGATGGACTCGCTTTTTACCTTTTCCGGTGGGTGCGTCAGAGAGAAGATTACGATTCGGGTTAAAAAATTGAAGCTCCTCCAGGTTTGTTAATAATTGAATAGAATGAGACATCTGACAGTTAAAGTTAAAAGAATGATTTTTTACTGTACAGTCTTGGCAGTATGACTGTATGAGAGTGTTCGAGCCTCTGACTCTGCGTCTTAAAATAATAATAAATGTGTATTTTCTACTAACATTAATGGGTCAAACTTCAACTGTACGTACCATTTAATCTGGACCATTCAATGATCCTACCATTGAATGGTAAGTACCACTAAAGAATTTTCCAATAGTAATAGTCTTTACAGATCCAAGAGAATTTTTGGGGGAGCGTCACATGGTTAGGCATACGGGTACAAGTTGGATTGGAAATTCCAATATGAACCAAAAATTTCTAATTTGAATTTGAACATTTCCAATTTCGAAAATTTTTGAAAGATTTGAAAGATTTGGAGCGTCACATGTATATAAAACTAAAGCGTATAATCATACGTATTATTTTTATATTGTTTAATATAATTTTATAATATAGACACATAACGGCCAACAAATATCGCAAAAATTTAGAATAAATATTGAATGGTGGATGTATAAAAGTTTGAACATTTTCAAAGTATTGCAAAATGTAGAAAATCTAAATTATGTTCCGAAAATTCCAAGATAAAGCCGATTCCAAAATTTCTAATAAATTTTAGTAATCCAAAATTCCGAAATTGGAACCAATATTTGATTTTGAAACTTTTTTGGATTCGCATTGGAATGCTTGTTTCTGATCCAATCCGATCGAAAATCACCCCTAATCAAGTATATAACGAGTTATCACGTGTGACTAATGTCATCTTAGAAAATTTTAAAATATATGACTCTTTTTTGTTGTTGTTGGAAAGATTACAATACTTACTCGCCTGAACATTGTACCCCAAATATTTTCAAAATATGTTAAACCATTTATTTTGGAGATAGGAGGATTGGATGAGTGTTTATCAATGACAATAGAAAAATCAAAAGACGAAATTTCTAGGTGGAATCGCCACAACATGGGAGTAGGCTACAATGCTCGCAAGTATTGAATGCTTACACCGATTTCACCATTAAAATGAGGGAAGAGAGAGGAGAGAGGGGGGAAAGGAGAGTGAGATTGGTGTGAGCATTCAATGCTTGCGAGCACTGTAGCCAGTCCCCACAACATGAGTGTTCTCGTCAGCTAGAACTATTTAAAGTATTTACATTCAACCAACTTCAAGTTTACAAATTTGAATTTTCGAAATCTTAATATGCATTCAAAGTTCGGGTCCGATTATAATAGTACGTATTACTTAGTAATATGAATCTTGTAAGATTTGATCGTTGCAAAGAACCATTAGATCTCTATGTGCAAGATATAATTGTTGATTTTTTAAGCTGCTTAATAGTATTTACCATAAAAGAAAAATTGTCAAATTTCTATCAAATCTTTATTTTAAAAAATCAGATTTGAATAAGAATTTTTAATGACGAAATCAAAAAGTCCAATCCAACTTACACCAAGACAACATACAATAATTTCGGTGAGTGTAATGTCTATATATAAGAATTAAAGACTGTAAATTTAATTCATATTCACTCTGATAGCACTTAAGTTTTTTAGCCCACTATAAAAATTTGATTCATCTACAAGTGACACTCAATTTTCCGAATGCATGGAAGGCCTAAAGGACCACAGATAATAAAAATACGAAATAATAGACTACTGCGTCTGCGTGTCGCAACATGGACACTGACACATGTCGGTCTAATTTATTCATGATTTGTCTGTTACCATATAAATGTCTGTTTCGGTGACTGGCGTAAGTAATTGCAGTTAACCCCTCCTTCCCTCCTTGGTTTGACACCTAATCCAAACATCCACCACGACGCGAGGCCGATCCTACCTCTCCTTGCTGCCTCCAAATTCTGATTGCATTTCTTTTTCTCTGCGAAAAGAGGGAAAATCATGGCGGTGCTTGCTCACTCGATTGTGATTTGCTTCGCCTTCTACCTGCTCCTGCCACTCACTCGGTCTACAGATGTCAAATATTGCAGTCAGTTTCTTTCCTTTTTTTTTATTTTTTATTTTTATTTTTTTTTCGTTTCTCTAATAACAACCCAATTTGACGGTGATTGCTGGAACTAACAGTTGCATGATTTAGGGTTTTTTTTTTACTTACTGGAATTACTTCATGTATTTATCTGCTTTTGATTCTTTATTTATTTATATATTTTTTATTGAGTATAGCGATAGTATTAGTTGGTTAAATTAAATGATTGATTCCGCCGTGGCAGTAAAACGCCATCGGCTTGATTTTTTAATTTTTCATACCTTGAACAAGTTATTTATCTATTTAGTTTTAACTAATCAATATTTGATTATTTTATCGACTTTTGCTATGAAATTTGCCAATAAGCTTTGCTTTATAATTCAGTTTCTGCATTAATTTGAGTAAATATTTGTTTTTTGTATTGATGCTTGGTTATTTTTTGGACAATACTATCAATTTAAAAAAAAAAAAAAAAAATTCTATCAAATTTCAGGTCAGAAAGATGAGTATGCTGTGAAGGTCCAGGGAGTCGAGATATCGCCTGATCCAGTGGTGAGAGGCAAGCCAGTTACCTTTAGCATCTCTGCCACAACAGGTATAACAACCAATTGTTTTGCTGAATCTGCTCAATGTAGTATGGTATAAATTCGTTGCTGGATAATGGATAGCCGTCCTTGTTTGCTAGCATCCCCGTGCAGATTATTTCGCTTTTGGTTTTCTGTTTTCCGTTTAGATAACAGGGTCAGGGATCCATGTTTATGTGGAACCCAAGTATATTAAAGGCCAGCATTTGTCTCATCAAATTAATTAACTCATGTTAACAACTAAGGACATACAGTTAAACTCAGTTTTCCATTTTGAAGCTCTTCCACTCATCTCCAAGCCAAATGTGGTTTTAGCAGATATCCGTTCTATATCTAGTTTATTATAGGCAACCGTTCCATGTTGATGTGAGTGTAGGCTTCTAATCAGCCAATTTCTTAATTTAAGACAGCTGGTTGTTTGTAATTACCAATTAGCTTAAATTAATGGCACAACATTTGGACAGATTTGTGGGAAAATTTATGTATTGGTCCTCTATAATTGTATAAACCACTGTATTATGCATAAGAATTTCTTTTTTTGCATACATCCACGGGTCATATCTGTCTTCTTTATTTAGATAATTGTGCCTGCTAACCTTCATACAGATCAAGCAATCTCCAGTGGGAAAGTGGTGATCGAGGTTTACTATTTTGGGGTGCGTGTACATTCAGAAACTCAGGATTTTTGTGAAAAGTTATCCTGCCCGGTTTCAGCAGGCAACTTTCTGCTTTCTCACACCCAAACCTTACCTGGGATCACTCCGCCTGTAAGTTTCACTATAAAGATTATACTTAACCATCTTCATTATCTTTACCATTCGAAGATTCTTAGCCCACTTTTGAGGCATACTTGCTGACTTCAACTTGTAGTGAATTTCCCAAGTACTGATGGGCACTTGTGAGCTTATGCGTGATTGTTTTATTTCATGATTGATACCAACTATTTGTATTGTCGTCATTTATTCTAGGACACCAACAGTTTAAAATTGTCTGATATATTACCATGTAATTTGTATTTATACGCTACATAATTTTTTTTTGGGACTTCGCCTTTTTATTTTTTATACTTCCCCTTTTTGGTCTTTATTGTGTTATTAAAGTTTTGACATCATTTACATTGGTAACTTAACTTTCGTAAAGCCTCAATAAACTGCAGAAAACTGACTTTTTACTTTCTTTTTTTCCCCAATATATATTTTCTCGTACTTCCTTGGATGGGCATAAACCTAAATAGACATATCATGTGGTTTTGTATTTTTCTCAAAATTTTGTATTTCATTACCTTCTAGTTTTTTTCCCCTTTACAATAATCTTTTAGCTCAAAATCTCGTGCCATGATTTTCTGTATCTATTTTTGAGCTTTCCCTATGTTTAGCGTTGATGCTGTTGCAGTATACGATAAGTAAGTCCACTCAGGCTCTGTATCACATTAATATTTATGAGAAATTTATGGTCATTTCCTTTTGGCCACATTTTATATTTATGAGTGTTTTACAATTGTCTTATACATCTTGAGTTGAGTTGTGTAGATATGGCTTGAAAGATATATATAGCTTATCGAGAACTTACACTTTTTTGTTTTAAATCCAATAGTTTGGAATTCCGTACATTCTTCTTTGTTTTCTACTTAAAGTGCTTTGATCCTTACTTCTTAGAGACCATTTTCAAGTTGCCGGGGCTTTTTATAATTATCAGTTTGTGCCTGTTAATAATGTCTTATTGATTTTTGTGTTTATATAGCTATTATATCTTGTGCATGATCAATTTCTGTATTGACTTAAGAGATTCATTAATGTACCTTTTAAAGCTCTAATCTTTAGTTACTTTAATTTTATAGATTCCTCTTGTTTTTGTTTCTCTGTTGGTGTTTTATTTAGCATGTTACTTCTTCACTAGATTTCAAATTACCAGTGACTTGTTTACCTTGATTGAACACAGTTGTTTACCGCAGTCTGTTTTTCTAACATAGATTTGAGTCCTCAGTGCTGCCTTTTGTTATTATTTTGTTGGAAACACGTGACGATCTTGTGGTGTGTGTTTGTTGTCTGTGTGGAGCATTTCCTTGAGTTTTGGTCTTACCATTGTATATATGATGATAATTTGACTTTTAGTCTTGAATATTCTTCTGATAATTAAGATCAACTAGTCCCATAGAAAGAAGGAAATATAACAATTTTACGAAGAAAATGTGAAAACAGATAAAAATATAGGGAACCAAAAGTCCGCCTAAGAAAGACAGGCACAAACACATCCAAAGCTATAAAAAAAAAAAACCAAAAGAACCAGCAGCTTTCCATGTTGTATAAGTTTTTGCCATTTTCATTCAGGAGTTATCGATGTGGCAGTAATTTGGTCGTTAAGGCTCACCAGGCATGACAGAAAAGAATATCGTTTTCTTCCTCTTATGATTCCATTCAATGGGTAGCTAACAAGATGCAAATTCGAATTATTATTAGCATTTCTTCTTAACCGTTGTACTTTGAATGTATTGGTAGTGATGCGTTTTACTCAGATGTTTCATAGATAGTGGTGTTTCATGCTTGCAGGGATCTTACAATCTTAGGATGACGATCAAGGATGATCAAAACCAGAAGTTGTCTTGCATCAGTTTCAACTTCAAAATTGTCTTGCGATCGCTGGTGTCCGCTAGTTGAGCACCCAATGCCTACTGCTTAAGTTTAGGCATTGTTCTTGATTGGTATGTAATTATAAAACCAAATGTGTATTTCAAGTGTCTTGGTGTTTTGCCTCCTGTAAGGATCGGGTCGGAGTCCATCAGCACTGAATGTGCTATTGCTAGACAAAACGATTTTATGAATATGAATGTATAAAGATATGAACGGCGCACTTGCTCGATAGATGTTGGAGGATGAAAAAATCTGCAATGACAACCGAGAGTCGTGAGTCATTGTCAGTTGCGGTTCTATTTACCGCATTTTTGATGCTTCGGTGCTTGCCTGCTTGGGCTTCAAATCCAGAGATTGTGCGACGAAGTTAACAAATGTGTTGTAGTAGTACTTCTGCACATGCATATGGACATTGGACAACTTACGTGCTTTAGAAGCTACAGAACATAACTTAGATGTCTTATCTGAATGTACGAATATTAAAATTTAACTTCATCTAATACCCAAATTTTTTTACTATCTGAATTTTATCTTTTACCGTGTGTAATCAACCAATAAGGAATTGGGACTGATCTACTTCGTAAAAGGAAACATTGTCGTTGGTAAAACGTGATCAACGAAACAATAAATAATTTCATATTTATTGATTTTTTGCAGAAATGTTTTTTACATAGTAATTTATGATATGAAAGTTCCGAATATAAACACAAAGTTTTGTAGGTAACAAAATATTTTACACAAAGTTTCCAATTATAATTGGTCAATTGTGACTTAACTCAAACTCCTATATCTCTGTTTCAAAAAGAAAAAACCTTAAAAGTGGAAAGCCGAAGCCCACTGAACCGGACCGGATACAAACCCGGAGTCGACGAGTGGTGGGCATTTAAGACCGAAACGGTTCTCGCCTACGATTCTCGGCCACAACAACCCAGTACTACCAGTAGCAGTGGCAGCAAAAGAAGATATAGAACAAATCAAGAAACAAAAATCAAAATATTGGGTAAGCAAAATCTTTTGTTTTTCTCTCAATCAATATTATTCTTCTATGATACGATGCAGTGTTTCCTATTTTTTTTTTTCGAAATTTGACTGTTGTCCGTTCGATTTAGCTGATGGTTTTGGCATATGTATGTACGAGTTGAGCTTGCACGCCATGTGTTTGATAAAATGCCTGAATGAAGTAGACTGGCACAATTGATTTGAATTCGCACTCTGTTTGTTTGGTCCAGCTTTGAAGTTTGAGAGGTGACAGTTTCGGGTGAGGTTATGATGAGAAGGCAGGGGCAAGGACAGGGGCAGGGGCAGTATGGTGATTCGGGTGCGAATGCGTATGCCGCTGCTGCTCCGATGCACCATATGTCTGGTCAAAGAATGGAGCACAAGTCTAGCCATTTCGAAGGAAGGCTGGAAGCTTTCACTCCACCTCCAGAAAGGGACAATCCGTATGCAACTTCGAAATCCGAGGGCCAATGGAGATGGGAAAGAGATGGGTCGAAAGGGTCAAATCCAGTGACATCTCATATGTACAATGAAGGTAAGTACTTCTGTCAACTCTCTCTCGCATATACATATATGCTGAGTTTGTTGCAATATGAATCTGCTAAATCTCGAAATGTTGTAACGTTTTTGTTTCGGTTTATGGGTATAAGTCAAAATTAAATCTAAGTTTTATATTAACAACCATATATTTTGTTGTTTGAAGTTCGTTTTATGCTCCCGAAATGTAGTTCTCCAGGGTTTTGATTTTTCCAGACCTCCATAAAAGAGGTTGGTTGTATGCATTTCGTTTTATTTGCTAACTGCAAAACTTAATAACTTTTGGCTAGACCTCTCACTCTTCTCACGAATTTGATGGAACAATACCTGTAAACTAAGCAGTGACGCTCAAGCTATGAAAGAAGAAGCACCTTAGTAGGGCTTTAGTACAGGAATTCAGTCATTCCTGGTATGAAGAAATCATACCATTATTGTCATGAACCTGAGTCGGTAATGAACAAGGAAAAGGAATCTCTTGATACTTGTTCCCTGTTTCCTTGTTGAACTTAGTTCCTAATGAGAGATAGTTATAGACTTCCTTTTACAGGATATTTTGTGGTCCTCAAGACGGATTGCTTGGGGCAGAAAAAACTCGTTTGCCTAATCAGCCTCCTATACCAAATTCCCATAGGGTCTTATCAATACTGCCACATCACTTTTCCCTATTTCTAGGTGCCTGTGCCATTAAAAAGTGTACACATGTAACTTTAGATTGGCCCCAATACCCAAACATCTCAGATTTTGACAGTTCTACTTTGAGGACTCTCCTAGCAGCAGGGAATAAGTCTTCATTTCTTGAGGAGGATTGATCATTCAAGCATCCAAGTGAGTTGAGAAAATAGTCACCTTCTCTCCTTCTGCCGTCTTCATCATGAATAAGGAAGTAAGGTTCTTCGTTTGCCTCTTATTCCGACTGTACCAAGATATTATGGACAGCTCACACAGCTTTGTAGAGCTAGGGATAGGTTGGGGAGGCATAATAGGGTCGGTCTTGACAGAGTGGATTGGAATACATGATAATAGTGAGCATCGTCTTCTCCTTATAATTCCATTTTCTTCTGGGAAGTGATAATAGGCTGCATGGAATTGATTTTCCCATTGAACATCTCGGAGTTTGGGGTTGAAAACTTATTTGGACTCAGAACTGTCTAGATGTCGTTGATGAGAGGGTGATTGGTTGATCCTACAGGCATCCTGCAATTTCAGTTATTCTAGAGTTTGCCAACTATATCCTCTCAAATGTTACTCCATCTCTCTTTGTAGATTCTCTCTCCATTCATTCTGCACAGCCCCCCGGAGGCTCTTACATCGCTCCATATTTTTCCTGGGCACGTGCACAATGAGATTGTAGTCATTGGCTACTCTATTTTTTCAATTCGTCAGAGCTTTTCCCCTATTCAACGGGCTTTTTGGCTTCTCCAATATGGAGCAACTTGTTCTCACGGGATGCTCTTGGGGTAGGGCTGATTTATTCAGGCTAAACTCTTTTTCCGTTTGGCTTCCATAGCTAATATTGCTACGTCAGTAGACCCATTTTTAAGCTCATTCATGTACTCCATCCTAGCGTTCAGCAGGATTCAAACTTAGCTATTTTCTATTTGATTCCTGGGCTGGATCATTTGTCCTTTAAACTCTCTGGTGTTGTCTTTAGCTCAATCTTCAACTATATGGCTAATCGGTTGATTTGCGCATAAAGTTTCATCTGTATTAGCGCACATAAGAGCTAAATGTTGCCATGTTAGGAACATAAAGAGTGCATCTGTACATCAGTTGAGGAAGACAATTAAACTGACCCCAAAGCTCTGGGAGGGGGTTTGGGATTGCTGATAATTCCATGGTTTTATTCTTAATAATTATTACAGTTCAGTACCTACTGTTTGGAAGCTTTAAGGTTGAGATGCATAATTCCAGGAAATTTTGTAATTCAATGTTGGTCAAAATATTGGTATTTTACGCATTCTTTTGGCACTATGCCATATTTTAGATGTCACATTCGTATCATTTTACTCTCACCTGCAAACGTTATAACATAGAAGCTCCCACTTGAGGGGAGCTGGATTAGGCGCTCAGATGAGGGCCTCTAGGATATGAGATGCCTAGTCTTATACTTTCCTAGTTGAGGCTTTGTATGGTTACGCTCACATGCTTGGTTTGCAGGTCAAGGAGGTGATACATCAAGATCCTATTTCCAAGGTCAAAGGCCCGATTCAAAACTTTCTTTGGAGAAAGAAAGCAACAATGATTCCCGATCTCAATCTCATAATGAAGATAACCTTGGATATGAGAACAAACCTTCATCGCAGACTTATGAAGATCTTGAGAAGAAGTTCCTTGATGATATTAGGAAACTAGCCAAGGAACAAAGTGATGCCGAGGAGGCAGAAAATGCTAGGCATATGGAGGTTAGTTTAAATTTGGATGTAAATTTTTGTCTTTCGTATATATGCCTTGGATGGGCTATTTGGGGTTTTGTGATCATATTCCTCGACCTTTTTTTATTTTCTGAAAACAAAGAATATTTTTAATTTATCAGGAAAAGTAAAAGTGCACTTTCTATTAGTTGGCTATCGTCTTATTATGCTCGACTCGTGAACTATCTTAAACACAACTTGAACATTCACCAACTAGCTATCCCTTAGAAAGAGAGTTTTGATCTATTTCAACATTAATATGAGAGAACTATTAATTACTATTGCTTTAGGAGTCATAAAACATGAAAAGAAACTAATTTTTCAATTGCTATAGATTGCCCTGCACACAAGCAAGCGGCCATGGGCATGACTAATGATCCCGAGCAAGCTAGGCTATTCCTTTTCCAAACCTGATTTAAACCCAAAATGTGGTGGGGGAGATGAAGGGTAAATGCAAATTAAGTTGGATTTATCAAGGCAATTTTTAATTGAAAAGAATTTTAGTAAAACCATGACAGAATTAGGTGAAAGATGTTTCTTCATCGCAGTTGTTATCTTCGCCTTGATTTTATTGTGTTTGTTTTATTTCTGCCTGTATAATGAATGCTTTGATGAGATTGTTGTGGGGTTTTTTTATTTACTTTGTATTTTTATTCTTTGCCCAGATGAGAATTTTACACGAATGTTATGAGGTTAACATGCCTTTAGTTTACATGTATTTTTTAACTTCATGCACATCCAATCCTTTTCTTCGTTTTTAATAGTTTTGGGATTATACATCTGTAGCTTTGTTATCATCAGTTTGAGAAATGATGTTGCTTAAGTAACAGATGGAATAAGCCTAGGCTATATGAATAAAGCCATAGAAGATAATACTTTGAGGAACATCATATCTTTGTTGAATTTTCAGTGCTCAATCCTGTATCAATTGCTGGCTGCAACCTTGATACCCGTAAGGGCTATCTTTTGCTTCAAATGCTTGTTTTCACTGTTTTAGAATAGATGTCTTTTCCTGCAAGTCCTAGTCATAGTAAAGACTTCCCGCTAGCTCCCCCCTTTCCCAGTCCGGTAAAAACTGACTAGATAAGTTGAATTAATTGGTCTAAATGGAAGGAGAAATATGAAATTCAGAACTTCATATGCATATGTACGCCGATCATAGATTGATGAATGGGTAGTCCGGCAATCGGAGAGTTTTATACTCTTAAGTTCTTCGGACATGCATTCCTGTCCATTTTTGCAAATAGAGAAAATTTGGAAGCTATATATATTCAAGCATGCTTAGGTGTTCTCTGGAAACCTGTACATATCAAACTTTGTTCCTTATGAATTTCAGATTATAGTTAATTTTCTTAACAAGTCACTAAAATAAAATAAGGATGTGGACATGGCTGTAGCCGCTGTCTTCCGAAACCATAAAACTGTTCGTATTAGAGAGGTTGCAGAGTGTGGATAACGTGCACTTCTGGCAATGACGTTTCTTTTCCTTGGATAGAATACGAACTAAAAGGTTTCAATGTTTTGCGTATTCTTTCCATTTTCTCACATCCTATCTTTTAACTGAGGATGAGGATTTATTTCATGTAGATAGATAGTTTGAGATGTTCATTTGTCTTTGTCATTTATATCTTACACGTAAGTGCATCGTGTATGGGTTCTCAGAAAATTGGCGCGGTCAATGCTCAATACAAAGAACAGCTAGCAGCACTTCGGGTGCGGCATGCTAAACGTAGAGATGAATTACTTGAGAGGGAATCAAATGCCCGGCAGCATCAGTACCAGCAATCCGTGATGGATCGTTACCCGAACAGCAGCATGGGCCCCTCTGATCATCATGGGTACAGTGGAGCTGCAGCCTCGGCTCCTGTTGGCGAAGCACACCGAGGCTATAATACTGATCAATATGATTCTGATTCCTACAGTGAGCGGGCTCGATTTCTTGGGGGTTCTCGGGATCATGGGTTTGAGCCTAGAGGTCCGTATTCCGGAGGCCGTGTCTATGATACTGGATCACGGTATTACTGATTCAGAGTTATGCTAATTTTGTTGAGCAGGTTTATGGGGTATTTGGTTAGGCAGCTTGTATATTTGCCAGTGATTTAGCGTTTGTTCAATGTTTAATTTGGATATGTGTGTTTGAATTCAATCATGTTCATTAGTAGAAGAAACTGTCCATCTATCTGTTTGGACGCTTGCTTTTCTATCTGTTCTTGGTACGTGTTCAGTCTTGTTCAAACGGGAAGCGGTAAATACTTCTGCTACGAAAAAAGGTTGTGGTAAGAAACGCGGAATTTTTCGTGCTCTTGCTACGGACATAGCAAGCGATTCGGATAATTCAATTTGTAATTTTTCAACTCAAATATTTAGTTTGATTGTTCCTTGTACAATTATATTCTTAAATGACAGTCACACCGAGGTTGTTAGTATACAAGCAAGATAATGTAGTACTCAAAACACAAATTTCTACATGGGATCATCAAACATGTTACATTCCTTAGGGAGGGAGTTTAGATGCCAACATTTTTCACCCTATTCTCATATTTGGAAATCAAAAGCTCCTCCAAAAGTCAAAGTTCTTGCGTGGTTAGTAAGGTCAACACCTGTGATCAAGTTCAAACAAGTTCAAAAGCGAAGGCATTTTATTTGCATTTCTCCTCAGTGGTGCAGTTTGTGTAAATCAGAGGAGGAGAGTGTTATTTTTCTTCATTGTTCTTACTCAATACAGTTGTGGTGGAAATTGTTCAAGGAAGTTAGAGCTAGTTGGGTTATTCCAAAGGGTTGTTTCGAGCTTCTAAGCACCAAGTTCGAGGCTTTAGAAAAGGGGAAGAAAGCTAAAGCTTTGTGGGGCTGTTTGGTGTTGGCAGTTTTAGATACTGGGCAGCCCTCTGGGCATCAATTTAATGAGTTCAGGGACTATTCTCTCTCTTATATAGTGATGGATGTGTTAGCAGCCGTAAAATGAATGGTTCAGCTTTAGTTACTTGTAAAGTAATCCTATTTGAGAGGTCTTAGCTAGTTTTCTAGTTGGTGGATTTCTTATCCACTTGTTGTAATTTCTTCTTTGATTTAATAAAATTCTATCGTTTCTTCTCAAAAAAAAAAAAATTTCATAACATTCTAGCATTTTGTTTTTCTTAGCAACTAAAAGGATCGTATGCGAAACAAGGAGATATTTTTTATCGGAGCATCGTCCTAGAAACAGGGGAATAAAATTAGGCTAGTACCCTATGATGCTTATTTGTATGTGATAAATTAATTTCTTTCTTTCTCCAAAAACAATAAATAAATAAATAAATTTTTTTCTTCACACCCACAACAATTATCAAAGAAACCCGGCCCTGTTTGTTACATCTTCTTAAGAGGGACAAGACTATAATCCTATGTTTGGTGCAACAAAGGATTACATTAAGACTCCGGGCTTCGCTAAGTGTCGTTATCTAATCCCGACCAAAAGCTCGGTATTAGCTAGGATTATATGTCGCTCCCCTCTTGTCTTCCCCAAAAGCGTCTGATAGAAATTTTACAACACACGCAAAAGGGTTAAAACTCCTATAAAACTTGCAAGAATGACAAGGTTATTATAGTATAAACGGATCTCGCAAGATCGTTCTCCACAAGGATTATTAAATGACTGGTAGCAAACCAAATTCTAATTAACTATTGTAAAAGAGAAAGTTGAGATGTTTGGTTTTATGACCTGCTTAAATTAAAACAAATTTAACTAATAAAAATAAGACAATATGCAAAGTTAAAGCTAAAGAGCTGTTGTTGAGCATATTCGAAGCAACTATGGACTTTCTTTCTTCGTTGATGTCCCGATAACGATCTTTGAAGATAATGCCGCCTGTATTGACCAGATCAAGAAAGGATAATAGCGCCGAAGTTTTTCTTCTCACATCAGCAGCAAGAACATCAAAAGATTGAAGTCAAGCAAATCTATTCCCAAGATAACCTTGCCGACCTTTTCATTAAGTTACCGTCGAAGTCTACTTTTCAGAAGCTTGTTCAAGGAATTGGGATGCATAAATTGTCTGATTTGCAACATTATTAGTTTCTCATTTGGAATTTTGTCAAACTTAGAGGGAGTATCTTGAAGTATACCCGCTTGACCTTAATGTACTATTTTTCCTACGATCAGGATCATTTTTTTCATTGGGTTTTTGTTGCTTGACGATGTTTTGATGAGGTACCCATTATGGGTTGGTCATACTCTTGTGTATGTCATACTGACATCATGTAAATGTTTAGTTTTGACTTTGCATTACCTCACTTTTTCTCTTAGACTATGGGTTTTGTCCTGCCTTGGGTTTGTCATACTCTTTATGCAAGTTCCTGTATTTGAAATTACCGTGTTCTCTGTTGTGCATACAAGACGACTTCATCAACTATCTCTACATTATCTTGAAGATCTGATGCGATGTGTACTTGAGTATTTACACGCTCAAAGAAGAGTGTTACAATTCATATTGGCATGTGATTGTATAAATTCTAAGTAGATATGTATTGGAATGCTATCATAAGAATGCTATTATAATCTTAGTGTTTCTATTCTATTATGTATGTACTTGGTTTACTGTAAACTATGTGATCGTGATTAGTCGGACGTGTGTTTTCATCTTATCTAAGCCTATAACACGTACAATAAACTAACGATTCGTTTATAATTACCAACTTTTGGATTTCAAATATATTTATTTTACACAAAGACTTCCAATTCCTTTACCCAAAAAACAAAAAAAACCTTCCAATTCCAAGTGCTAGTCCTCCATTATATATCCACATAAATAAATCTCCGATAAAACAAACAGATCTAAGATCCTCTCCTCCGGATAGTTTTGGCTAATAGGGATATTCCGCTATGGTGTTCTTGCCTTTTGCTCTCCTCGTATGTTTCTCAGCTGGTCAAAGTCCACATTTCGTTTAAATACCAATAAATAAATACATAAAAAAAAGTCCACAATTAATTTTTAGAAAAAGGAAAAAACGAAAAAGAAAATACCCAATTCATTTTCCACGTCAGAAGAGTAATAAATTTATATTAAAAACCCCTACTAATAATATTTATTTTCCCTCCTTATTGAATCCTCTTCACAGAAAAAAGCTCCATTTGTTTCTCTGCAAATCCGGCATTCCATCTCACTCTCTCTCTGATGATCTGCATTTTCCGAACCCGTTACCGAACTCGTTCCTAACCCGCTCCTTCTATAAATAGAAAGCGAATGGAGGCTGTCGCTCTCTCTGAAGATCTCTCCGATTCCACTCAGCGTTCCGACTCAGACAGCGACCAGCGAGTCTACTTCATTCCCTACAGGTCTAGCTCCTCTCTCGCCTCGCCTCTCGATTTCGTATACGTTTTTCACTTCCCACACCACTGCATTCACCAATCCAAGCTGATTTTTTTTCCCATCAAATATTGTATGCATTTTAGTTTATGGGTATTTTCCAGAATTAGAAATTAAAAAAGGAAAAGGGAAGTGTCATTTTGGTCGATTGACTACTGAATTTGAATTTTCGAATTTGCAATTTTGTTGTTATTATTATTATTATTTTTTTAATTTTAGATTTGGGAGTGTCTGAATCGTAGGGTTGTGATTGGATTTATGCACGGAATGTTCATGTGTGAATTGGGTTTTCAGTTGGTGGAGAGATGCACAGGAATCCGTTTTGGGCGATTCGTATGGGAAGAGAGGGATTTTGTACGTGGCATCGCAGGCTTCTTCATATGCTGGCCCTATGAAGCTTATCAACAACATTTTCAATTCAGATCTTGTGTTCAATCTCAGGAGAGAGGATGATAGTGTACAGAGTCGTGAAAATGGTGAACTTGGTGTCTCAGGCCGAGACTACGCATTGGTGCCCGGAGAAATGTGGGTTCAGGCACTCAGATGGTGAGTGCTTTTTAGTTAGTGTTTTTTGCCATTTTTATGACATGAGCTCTTTTGAATATGATTGGAATGAAACACGAGCTAGGTAGTAATGAGAAGTATTCGGATAATCCGATGTGGTCCTATTGCCCACAGAATGATCTGTATTTGATGTTGCCACTTGTGCTTTAAATGCTTTTTGGTCACATGAATAGCTGGCTGTACAGTCCTGTGCCCAAACTTGATTCTTGTCGTACATTTTACTTGACATTCACACGCTTTTGTGGCACTGTAATGATATCTCACATTTAAGTGGTGTTTTGTTGTTTTATATGGAAATGGATTGATGTGAATTGCTAATTTTTATTTCCCATGAATGCTGCAAGGACCGGTTTTCATGTGTTTAACTGCTTAAATTTTTATCCTTGGTTCGGTTCTACTTCCAGATTAGGCAGTTGACATTTAACCCTAACCTTCTAATAGAGAAAGAAATTCTATAAAAGATTGATGGTTCTTTGACTAGACTGCAGTAATTTCATTCCTTTAACAATATCCTCATTCAAATTATGCAGTTTGAAAATACTGCCCCCATCTGTTGATAATTTGAGAACAATTAACATTTGCTCTTGCATTAACACTCGAAGAGCAAACCTTTTGAGCTCTCCGAGGTAAGTACAATGGAATTTTGCATATTTCAAAAAGACTAAACCCCTTCTAAATACTAAATGTCAAGGCAGTCATAATACTTAATATTGTTTGTAATTTGTATTTTCAATTACCACATTTTTGAATCTCAGATTTCTGTGGTAATTTTTGATCAATCAATTTGGGTTTTTGGAACTCATGGAATACTTGAAGATGATTCATTTCCCTCAGATTGAAAGTCATGGCATACTATTAGTTTTTAGTGGATACACATAGTTTACTAAGTATCTTAGCACTGGTATGATTGTTGTACACATGTAGGCATAGTGATTCTAAAGTTGCGGTGAAGGATGGTAGGAGTTTTTCAGCTGCGGAAGAAGACATGACCGATGTCTATCCACTACAACTCAGACTTTCTGTTTCACGAGATACAAATTCATTGGGAGTAAAGGTTACAAAAAAGGTCAGTATATGTAGTTAATGTCTTGTTTCTGTTTTTGATATTCAGGTTTTTATTTTATTTATCTTTGGCCTTGGATTCTTAATGTTTAGATAAATAAGATTTGAACTTTTAATGATGATGGGTTTTGTGTGAATAATGATGCATGTGGGCCATCTTATTGAAACGTTTTAAGCATGAAAAATATTGTCACAAACATACATTTTAGCTAGAAAAGCCTGCAACATCAGTTTACCAGCTGTGTTAAGAGTATAAATAATGTTCTTCTCCCGAAAAAGTATATAGTTAATGATGCAAGACCATCATCAAACTTTCTTCCATTTTGGAGGGATTCCCACTTTCATTTTTTGCCTCTCTCTCACGCTTTTCATCTTTCCCATATTTTTCTTTTAACTCCTAAATGAAAAATGTTGGTTTTATGAAAGCTAGAGAGTTTCCCTGTGCGGGTGCCCCAACGAGGAAGGTTTTAGTGGTTCATGAGAATGACAACTTGTGAACTCCGTGGGAGTTCATTTTTGTTGAAATTTTACCCAATTCACTCATTAATGATGAGGTCTTGGCTTCATACTTTTTCCAGACTAAGGTCTCGTTTAAAGAGTCACAAAGGTTGGGCAGCTTGGGCTTGTTATTTCTGGTTGAAGAGAGGCTAAATACACTAAGTATGGCTAATTTGGCCCCATAAACATGTATTGACTATTGTGACAAGAAATTTTAAAATTATGTAGACAGGTTCAGAATTTTGAACTTGTTAACATGCTTGGCATATTATTTGTGGCATTGGGTTTTCTCTGCAATTGAAAATATTTACTTAATTCATATATTGAACTAGTAGAAGTTACACTTATATATAATTTATAGAATGGAGTTCAGGGATTAAATAATTTATCTAGCTCCTTATGTTTAGAATTTTGGGATTTAATTTCCATTGTAGAATTTTAATTACCTTTTGACATTTAGTATTCTTGGGTGGATGCTTGTGGAATTCCAAAAAGAGTGCGTGCAGTGCCAATTTTTTTTTTTCAATTTTAAGTGAGGCATTTTGTCGAACACTTGGCCAACTCATACCCATTGTGTGCTTAGCGTACATCCCTACCCTTTGTGCCATTTTAATTATATCTTTAGGGTCAATATTGTTATAGTGAACAAATAGATATATTATATATGTGTAGGGCTGGGAGGTCAAATTTATTAGACGTATGGGTGGAGGGAGTTCTTCTTCGTGAGCTGCCAGAATCAACTCTACAACTAAATATTTTTGTGTTATATCAGCCTCCTGGTGATTTTGGATGAGGAGCGAGTGATAGAGTTGGTGGTGGTGGTGAGTTGATTATTATTCGCTGTTGTCCGATTCGACGTAGTATCGAGTGACAGAAGGCGGCTGCAATTTAAGCGGGGCCCTAGTTCGTGCTCAGACCACCTTGACAAAAGCTTGAGGAGGGGCATGTGCCCACTCTGGCCCTTAATAAGATTCGCCCCTGCCTAGAAGTATCCCTTATTCTGTTAGGGAGGATAAAGGGCGTGATGTTAGATGGAGATTGTGGATGAATGGGCTTGCCCTCGTTGAATTTTAAGGGAAAAGGGGATCGAAGGGCATAGACAGGACCATCTGTTATCACGCTTCTTATTCACCTTGGTGGTAGACACCCATATCACCTTGCAAACTTTTGCTTTTGGTGGAAAGATGTTCAGTGGGCAGGGAAGGGACAATGGTTCAGATTTACAGTTCGCCGATGACACTATTTCTCATTTTGGTGGATGAGCAGAATTTTGAAGTCTCTTTTGTTGTCAGGTTTCTGTGCAGTGTGGTTAGTTGCGCAACGAAGTACCTGGAGCTTCCACCAGGGAGAATCCTAGATCATTCTATTTCCTAGGACTCCATGGTTGAGAAGGTTGCAGTAAATTGGATAATGATCTTCTGTCTAGGGGCAGGATACTTACCTTGGTGCATTTGTCTAGTTACTCTAGTATGCCCATCTATTTTCTCATTGTTTTATTTACCTAGTAAGGCTGCAAAAAAGGAAGCTCATGCATTTTTTGTTGTGGAGGGGTGCGGGTGAGATGAAGAAAGATCATCTAGTGAGATGGGAGGTAGTGTCTGGTCCTTGTGCAGAAGGGGGTTTAGGGGTTGGAAATTTGGTTTATAAAAATAGGGCCCTTGTAAGGCAATGGTCGTGTAGGTTTGTGCTATTCTTTTTTGCACTCAGTTGCCAGAGTAAATATGGTCTCTAGTCAATGGGCTGGATTTTTTAGTGGTGGTTTAGAAATGTCATTTTTCATTTTTTAGTGATGGATGAGAATAGTCGGTAAGTACCGTGATTAGAATGGTGGGTGGCAGTTAGGGCTGCCTTTCTTTTGGCCTTTTTATTTATTTAATCTCTTATTGTCCTTTTGAGGGACCGGGTTAGGGGTTTTATTTTGACAACTTAATCGCTTCATACCTTTGATGGAAAACTGAGCTATTGAGGTGAGTAGATAATTTAAGAGAAAGGGAAAATATGATTTAAAGGATAAAATTGAATTTTGGAACATTCCTAGTGTAACTTGCTTAAAGAGGCTATGCTCTTGATCTTGTGTTTTGCAAATGATTTATTGCTGAACCTAATATCATGTATATTCTTCTAAACTTTTATTCAACACTATGTTTCTTACTTCTGACGAAAACAAATTTGACTTTGACTTCCGCTGCTTTGTGAACAAGTAAAGGATGGAAGAGTACTTATAATTATGAGTTCGTTGGGCTGCACTTTTTCTTTTTATTATTTTGGTGAACAACCTACATATTATGAGAATCACATATTGTTGAGAGATTCCCACATCGCATAGTAGTATATAATGTCCTGAGCCTCTCCACCTGTTGCCAATTGGTTTTGAATTGGATGCTTTAAATCTCTCATGGTACCAAAGGATGCTATCTATTTATCAGGCCCAAAGGCTTCATCTACTTTCCACGCCACCCAATTTAGGTTGTCCACGTGTTTTGCTTGAGGTACGTGAGTGGGCACATCGAGAGAATCCCACATAGGGAATTTAAAGCCTTTCATAGTAGTATAACGTGTTCTCGGCCTCTCATCCATTGCCAATTGGTTTTGGGTTAAATGCTCTAATTTTCACGTGTAAAATATAATCTGCTGATTCTGATTATTGCGGGATTTCTTTATCTTCCATATTTTAATTTGGTGTTCTATTTTGTCGTTTATGCATTTCTCTTGTAGGATAATGCTGTCGAGTTCTTCAAGAGAGCCTGCAAAATCTTCAGTGTGGAGTCTGAGATGGTAGTTAAGTTCATTATTTAAATGCGTTCTTTTATCAGGATAAAGTGGCTGTCTTTTTAAATTCTTTTATTGCACCAGTTACGCATCTGGGACTTTTCAGGGCAGACAAACTTATTTTTTACAAATGAAAGAGCCAAGTCTCCAAGAGACTTTCAACGGCAGTCAGATGAGGTAAGTCGCAGATTGATACGATACATTTTTTAATTCATAACTCATCAATCGTTTGCTACACTGCATACTCCAGAATCTGTTTCATGTTTCTCAGTTTAAGTACTGTTCTTGCTGTCTTCTCATATTTTGATTTTTGCCTTTTTGGTGCACAATATTTAATAGATGTAATTTTATGTATGATTTTGTGCAGATACTGTTGGAGTTGCAAGTTTATGGGTTGTCAGATTCCTTTAAGTGCAGGGAAGGGAAAAAAGATGAGATGGTCACACAACATTCTACCATAGCAAATTCCTGTTGTGGTGCATCAGTTATGATGAATGGTTCTGCCGGAATCACAAATTCTAACTTCATCCGTTCATTATGGGGAAGCTCTTGCGAAACCGGTTCTTTAGGATTGACAGGATTACAGAACCTTGGAAATACTTGTTTCATGAATAGTTCCATCCAGTGTTTAGCGCACACCCCAAAGCTTGTGGACTATTTTCTTGGAGATTACGGTAGAGAAATAAATCCAGACAATCCATTGGGCATGAATGTAAGTCACCTTTCGATGCACTCTTCATAATCTTGTTCTTAATATTCATGACCTGATGTTGGGTGATGAATGTGTTAGTGAGATATTCCTCACTTTATCAAGTATATCTATCATTCTTTACAGTCTTTTAACTTTATGCACTCTTTGTCAGGGGGAGATTGCTTTAACCTTTGGAGATCTGTTAAGGAAGTTATGGGCTCCTGGAGCAACTCCAGTAGCCCCAAGGTCGTTTAAGTCAAAACTTTCTCGATTTGCTCCGCAGTTTAATGGATTTAATCAACATGATTCCCAAGTTAGTGGTGTTTCTTGTTTCCAGAATTGCTCTCCTTTTGGTTCAACATTTAAAAGGAGTTTTCATTTATCATACCAAATTATTTTCATAGGAGCTCCTGGCCTTTTTGTTGGATGGACTTCATGAAGATCTTAATCGCGTCAAATGCAAGCCTTATGTAGAAGTCAAGGATGATGATGGTCGACCAGATGAAGAGGTAGCTGATGAATATTGGGGAAATCATTTAGCCCGTAATGACTCTATAATTGTTGACGTGTGCCAAGTGAGCATCTTCTTCAGATTTGTCTTTTGCTTCCACTCTTTGCTGAACTAAAATCTGATCAGGAATGCGTATTGTTTACTTTCGTGATGCACATGATGATGAACCTCGCAGGGTCAATATAAATCAACATTAGTTTGCCCTGTTTGCAAAAAGGTGTCTGTTACATTTGATCCATTTATGTACCTCTCGCTACCATTGCCTTCAACAATGATGCGGACAATGACTTTATCAGTTGTCAATACTGATGGACACTCTCAGCCATCTCAGTATACCATTACTGTGCCCAAGCATGGAAAGTTAGAAGATCTCATCCAGGGTTTAAGTGTTGCATGCTCATTGGGGATTGATGAAACCTTTTTGGTGGCCGAGGTATTTTTCATTGTTAGAATATCTTATAGGAGTTCCTTGAATGGCAGTGATATTGGATGTTATGTGTGTTTACACATACACACATGTACAATATATATACATGTCCTTTTGTCCATAAATGGATCTCTGAAGCTATATAGTTCTGTGCAGATATACAACAATCGCATTATACGCTATCTTGAGGAACCAACTGATTCATTATCTTTAATTAGGGATCAAGACAAGCTAGTTGCTTATCGGTCGATGAAAGATGTTGAGCAAGTCCCTTTGGTTGTGTTCATGCATCAACTGATAGAGGAGTAAGTATTATCTTCTTTTTTTTTAATCTTTTTTTTTATTGTAATTTTATGTATGCAAGTTTCACAGAGTTAGGGTGTAAGAAGGGGTTTTGTGAAGGAGTTCTTTCCGAGTTTTGTATATAGAAATACTATAGGTCAATCAAAATGGGTGATAACCTGTGTGAATAAAGTTAAATGGATGGGTGATAACCTGTGTAAATAAATTTAAATGGAAAAATAAAGTAACATGTTTTATAATCTAATTATATATATTCTGAACTTGTTTATGAAATCTTAGTTGCCTATTAGGTTCACCTGCACACACAGCTTACATATGACTTCTTTTGGGAATCACAGTAATGTTAGACCAACTCCAAGGTATTTCTCAACCAAGCTACATTCATTGCATGGATGTGAATGGCTTTTACTGTCCCTGTTATAGTTCGTGGTCCTTACTGTTTGTCCTTTTAAGATAAATCTTAGAACTGGAAACAGTTTAAATCTTTTCTTCAGACGTATATGTGGCAGTTTACTTGTTCATGCAAATGAGGCGAGAGTAATCCATTTTAGATACCGTCAGGTATGGTTATAAAAACAACTGAGATTTCTTGACATCAGCATTGATATTGACATGTTACGACAATCTTAAGCTCTCCTAGTATCTTATCGTGATCTGATATTCTTATTGACTTGGGGAACAAATACAATCTGAAATCCAAGCTCTTAGGACTGTTCATCGGCTGGACTGGTTTTGTTGTAGAACTCAAACCGAATTGAGCTCTTCAAGTTGCATGGTCTGTGGCCCAATGATAACGACACACACATGAAAAATGTGCCTGCGCATTCATTAATTTGGAGGATTGCAGTGTGTTTAGAACAGATGAGAAAGGGTACTTCTGAATTGAGGGCTAAGTGGAGATAAAAGAGGAAGGAAAGTAGAGGTTAAGAATCGAGAGGGGGATGTGAGGCTGTGACCATGAGAGTGGGTAATGTCACTCTGGTTTAAAGTGTGGCAGCGCAAGAGAGTTGAGTGGCAGATAGGTTGGAGCCTTGGAGGAGGGCATATTCAAAGAGGCTGCTGGAGAGATTAGATCCGGATTAGCTGTCTTTTTTGTTGGTAATCAGTATCTTATGAAGAAAATTGAAAATGACAGCCAGGAGTCTATAGCCTTGTAGTATATCTGTATGATGTAAATGGGTGCTTTTTTTTCTTAGAAATACAAACCCAAGGCTGAATTGACCTCATCTTGTTCCCCAAGATTGATTCAAAAAGAAACCCAAGAACAACTGATTTGATCAGTCCGGTCTGGTCAAGTTGCAGTTTTCGTAGCTTATTGAACACCCCTAACAGCTAGTTGTCACCAACAAAACTAATTTTACTTTGTTGTTAAAAATAAGCCATTGAGTACTATAATATGCTTTTTCTTTATTTTTTCCCTGCTAAGGGCTTGATTTTATATAGGCTGTTTTCATTTACTAAACGTTAAAAGTTTCTTGTACTTTTGAAGAAGTAATTTTTTTTTTAAACGTATGGATATATGTATATGCAAGTTGAGTCACCATATAAGAATGTGTCAAATCTGGAAGACCATAAAATTTAGTGACTGGTTGCTTCTAATTCTTATATGAATTCAGAAGTGCAAAAAAAATATAACATTTATTTTATGCCAA
Source organism: Gillenia trifoliata (assembly GCA_018257905.1). Lineage (NCBI taxonomy): Eukaryota > Viridiplantae > Streptophyta > Magnoliopsida > Rosales > Rosaceae > Gillenia > Gillenia trifoliata. Next base: position 15,589,563 of record CM031081.1, on the reverse strand, counting down.
AGCAATATGGGGGTGTATTCATCTTTTATACCTAGCTTTTTGACCTCCTATAAGTCGCAAGTATTAAGACAAATAAATATGCTCTCTGATAAGTTGGTTGTTCATTGACATGCTGGGGTATTGTAAACAATTGCTCATACTGACAAATAGTTGTTCTCAGATTACTCCTGATCTCTTTGATTATAGATATTATTTCCATAACAGCACCCCCACATCTAACCCCACAAAGAAAGATACGATCTTTTTCTTCTTTTTCCCAGTCTTCTCCACACACACATTTTTCATTTCCTGTTTCAGTAAAGAACTTTTATTGTTCTTGTGACAATGCCTGCCCTCAACCATCTTATGTCTTCTATATTGACAGGCAGTACATGCATGGGAAACTGACTTCAAGTTTTGGAATTCCTCTTGCATCAAGACTACCCAATTCTGCTAGTGGATCTGATATCTGCAATTTATACCTAAAATTACTTAAGCCATTTCAAACACCCGCAAAAGATTCCCAAGAATGTTTTGATAGTTCAGAGGGCACCACTCTTGAAGAAGTCACTGGAACAGAGGATGCCACACCCCCTGTTATTGACAGGAGTGTGAACCTCTGTAATGGAAATGGGGCTGACTCGCCCTTTCATTTTGAATTTGAATTTTACATAACAGATGAAAAGGGAATTTCCAAGAATAAAAAGATAGTAATGAACGAGATGGTAGAGAGGGAAGAGACCAAGCGGTTGAATGTTCTTGTATGTTGGCCAAAAAAGTACATCGAACAGTATGACACTCGCCTTCTTAGCTCATTGCCAGAGGTTTTCAAGACTGGCCTTTTTGCAAAAAAACCTCAAGAGTCCGTTTCTCTGTATAAGTGCCTTGAAGCATTCTTGAAGGAAGAGCCTCTTGGACCAGAAGACATGTGGTCAGTGGGTACCTCTTGAGCCTTTCAACTTTGGCTTTAAAAGCATTTTGTGTTGTGTATACCTAGGAGTTGGGATAGCTCAAATATAAGGGTGTTTTCACTTGCTTTTTGGTAGAGTCAAAGAGCATTTGAGTATGTTCTGTCAAATTGTTATTTATTTTACGCATTGCAGTACTTTTGACCTCAAATTTGGTCTGAGATCTGATTTTATCTATAGATATGTTTTTTTGGATTATGTTATAAAAGCTCTTCTGTTTGATATACAGTCGTTGCATGTGAGATCATTGTCTTTAACTTCAAACTTTTAACGTCTTCACTTGTCCATCATGTTTGTTTGAATGAATGTTTCAATAAATAGTTTCTTCCTTACACCTGTTAAATCAGTAATTTTTGTTTTATGTGTATTCACATGTCACTGTTATCACTACACCATCATCTACTCATTGAATATTGGTAAACGATCATTTAATGCTCAAAGTAGTGGTCTTTCAAGCATTACTTGTGATTGTTGTTCAGTTTTCGGAATAGACACACTCAGAAAGTGGATAATGTTATATTCTCAAGGTTATGAAGTAGAACAGTGTATTTGGAGTTTTATACAACCTCTTAACCTTCTATTAGTTCTTACATTGTGAGAACTTGTTGTCAAGGTAATTCTAATGTTGGTACTGTGATTACTATTTTAGGTATTGTCCTGGCTGCAAAAAGCACTGTCAAGCCAGCAAGAAGTTGGATCTATGGAGACTGCCGGAGATCTTGGTCATTCATTTGAAGCGGTTCTCATATAGCCGGTTTTTTAAGAACAAGCTAGAGACATACGTTGACTTCCCTACTGACAATCTTGATTTGTCAACATACATTGCCCACAAGAATGGCCAGTTATGTAATCGTTACATGCTCTACGCAGTTAGTAATCACTTTGGAAGCATGGGAGGTGGTCATTATACTGCATTTGTCCATGTAAGTGGCGTTTCTTGCTCAATTTTTCTTTCAGTTACTTGTTTCCTTTTTTGTACTCTTTAGTCTGATGAACTTCCCATATACTTTATCTTTACTTAGTTTCTTAACTAAATAGTTTCTCTGTTTCAAACATATATGAACGGAATCAAAGTAAAAATGTTCCTGTTTCGAACTCTTATTATTAGTTTACTTAGTATTGTAATGTTATAATCCATATGCCAACCCTACCCCATGAATATTCTTGATTTTCAGGGCTACTTTAAACTTCTCTCCTACATAAGGTCATGAAGTGTAACCTTTAGGGTGATCTGATTGTGCTTATTTAGGCATGAAATACAAGACTTAAAATCTCTGAGCATCTGGATTTATTCCACTAATCAGGTTTTTATTAGAAGAAAAAAATCTTTTTACTTGTTTTATACATGCATGTTCACCTATGACATCATCTGAATGTGGTGCTGTTTGTTTAAGGCCTGAAGTGCTGTTTGTTGTCGAATATGAATCACTTATCAGAATAAATCTAGCATGATGCAAGCCCTTAGCTGGCTTAGACTCCCAAGAACTAGGTCTCCTCTATTGCTTATTAAAAGAAATCTCAAAATGGGTGTGGCTGCTCTTTGCGCTTAGTGAATTTTCAGGATTGGAGTTTGCAAGGTTTCTTTGTACCTCTGCAGCTAAGTGTTAACCTTTGTAACCTCTCCTGATCTCCCATTGTCGAAGATTATTGCTTTGGAATCTTCACTATGTTATATAAATAATTTGAAAGAATGCAATAGTTATTGTTTTGTACCTGACATTGTGGGTAATTTGGATTGGAGTTGAGTCTTAGATTTCTTTTATTTCCCTTTGGTATTATTGGATGAGTACGTTAGCTTATGTTGGTTGACACTGAGCGTTTTAACTGTATTATTTTTCTGATGTAGCATGGGGGTGATCGGTGGTATGACTTTGATGATAGCCACGTTAACCCCATCAGCCAGGACAAGATAAAGTCTTCAGCTGCTTATGTTCTTTTCTACAGAAGAGTTATGGTAGTGTGATATCAGAGTAGAGATGCATCTTTGAAATTCGTTTTGAAGATCAATCTTGTGGTGGAATATATTTTTCTTTCACCTCAGTCCTAGGATTAACCACAAAAATTGTCATTCTTTTGTCTTTGGCATCGTTTAGTTTGGATTGAGAATTTCCACCATGGATAAAAATGAGGGAAGTTCTTACGCTTAGAGGAGGGTGCTGAGGATGATTGTAACATAGTAGCAAAATGAAGGGATGAGCGACCGTACCGAGGATGCTATGTGCAGTTATAACCATCCATGAAGAGACATTTTACTAGCTGGAATAGGGAGATTTCTGAAAGGGTCTGCTCTATGAAAGTGTAATTTTTGCTTTTAGATATAGCTGATGAGATTGGTATTAGATATTTTAATGGGCAATTCATTAATTTGTAATTTTGTGTTGGCATTTTGGCGATCTTCATTTTTCAACGGTGGATCCGTGCTACTTTCATTTTTTGAGCTTGGCTTCATTCTCAGTCATCTTGTAAACATGGACTGCTGGAACAAGGGGCTGCATTGTCGATGACCTTGGGGTCGTGTGGCGGTAATTCTTCCCTTGGGGTGGAAGGAAACTTGTCGGAGTGCGCAGGTGAAGTTGCCTGAAGTAGGAAGAAAGAAAGTATGCTCCTTTATTTTTTATATTCTTTTTGGTGTATTTTTTATTGGTTGGTGATGAAATTAGGGCTTGAAAGAATTGTCTGATCCCTGATACCATGAAGCAAAAAAGGTTCATCTAACGAAATTTGTTGGTTTCTCTTTCAAGTGTAATTTAGGCAGAATTATATTTTTACTATGAGCAGTGGGATTATGATTTTCTCGTGTTATTTGTAGAATTTTCATTTGTTTGTTCAATTAAACAAAGAAGTCTTTTTGTTATTATTTTTCAAGTTTTAAGCTTCATTTATCTCTCATCTTTGTATCTCGAGAACAATTTATATGGCACAAGTGCACTGTCGCGAGGCTTTATTTGCCAATGAAACAAAGACGTGTAATTTTAGATCAAATGAATATGTTTGGTCTTCAATGGACCTAAATTTCACGTGTATCTTTCTTTCGTGAAGGGCTCTCTAATTCAAATTGCCAAAACTTTGCTTCTACTTCTAGGACTGGATGACTCCACAAGTACCTAAAAAACTTTAGGTTTTTATTTGGTCTCAAAAATTTTACGGGAATGGATGACTCACAAAGTTTAAGGTTCAGGAGAGTAAAAGATGAAGCGTGAAGAAAAATTATCCCTTTAAATTCTCTCGTTTTTCATTTATTCCGTACACGTGCATCTCCCATGTGCATAAATAATGAGCTTGACTTGTTCAAATTACCAGTCCCTGGCTAAGACTGATTACGCAACTCGAAGGATGCATGCATGCATGTATTTATGGTATCATGTTGGAGTTGGAGTTGGACCACGTTTGCTTGCCTCTCCCATCTTGGTGTAAAGATGGGGACCAGACCCACACCCACACCCACACCCACACCCACCTGCTGATTGCTATGTTGTCCGAGTGGTAGTACCATGTTCTCTCTCTCTCTCTCTCTCTCTCTCTCTCTCTCTCTCTCGATCCACTTGAGTTGAGGCCAGGACCACTGTCGACGATCACTTCCACTTGCCTCGCATTCCGATCGATCTACACTTTCATTTGTGGTTATCAATTGTGCATATGTGAAAATTCATTAGGAAGCCTTCACATAATTTAGCCCCATTACTTCTCCACTCTAATGTTGGTCATCATATCCTATAGGTTTCCTTCACCATATATTTAGAAGCAAAGAAAATGAGAGATTTAAACTTCGATATCGGTTCATTCTAATGCTGACGTAGTTGCTGATTTCGTAATTGGAAATAAGTTAGGAAATTCTTTTATTGATGGATGTTTTTCTATAGGGGTTACCTATGTTTTGCAAGCTGAAGCTTTCGCTCTTTGGCAAGCGCTATGATGGACGATTAGACTCAAGTTATTAAGAATAGAGATTGAAATCACAGCTGTGCTCCTTGTAACTGTTTGTGTGAGTAACGACTTAATATTTATTGTATAATTAAAATTCCCTTATTGTTAGGGATTTCTTGTACTCGTAGTCAACTTGTACATGTATATATATCAAGTCTCCTAGAGAGAAAAGTACACACAAACGATTAAACCCTAATTATCAACTACAATTTTATCTTGGCATTAGAGCAGGTTACGGTCTATCTCTCTCCAGAAAAAACTCTACCTCATAAAAAAAAAAAAAAAACCCTCCTTTCCGTGCATCTTCTTCTTGACAACTGACTCTATCCTTTTTTGTTGGTTGTCTTGTGTTATAGACAGCTAACCTTGTCGATAAAACATTCAAAAAAAATCCTAAACCTAAGTTTACCGCGTCAATCTGCTACAACTATGGGAGAAGAGCAGAAACTCAACGCTTTGATTCTAGTCAATATCGTCTCAAGTGACATGACCAGTGTTAGTGCCTTGCCATTTGGTTTCAAACTCTCAGATACCAATTTTTCAATTTGGTCTCAAATGATGGAAGTCCATGTGGCGGGGTTGGGAAAGCTTGGCTATTTGACCTAAAAATCGCCTTAGCTGGATGAAACTGATCATTGATTTCTTAAAGTGGGGTATTGAAGATGCAATTGTGAATGAGTGGTTACTGAAAATCATAGAGCCCTACCTACTTGGGTTGTTCATTCGCTTACCAACTGGTAAGGATATTTGGGATAGTGTGTCCTAAAAGTTCTATGATGGATTTGAAGATTTTCAAATTTATGAGTTGCGATGCAAGGCTACTTGCACTAAACAAAATGGCAGTCTGGTCAACATATATTTCGATGAGCTGAAGAGTATTTGGCAAAACCTAGATGAGACGCCCTAGCAATATGGTGTGTACTGCTGATTTAAAAATTTGGAAAGAAGTTCTTATGAAGGACAACATCTATGATTTTCTCGTTGGTCTTGATGATAGTTTTGATAGGGTGCGTGGTGATATTCTTTGCATGAAACCATTACCTAGTTTAGAAGATGTTGGTCTCAAAATCGGTCTTGGCCCCACAGCTGAGGATTTCAGGATCTCTTGGTCTTTCTAGTTTGTGTTGTGGGCGTGCCAACTCGCTGCCTAAGGCCAAACGGGTAAAGAGAAGTTGGTGATTTTAGTTGCGCTTTGATTTGACTTCTTTCAAATGCGATTGTGGACCGAGGAAGGAACACGTCTCGGTTGTAGGTTCTCCATGCCTTGGGTGCAAGGATTTTTGATATGCATTAGATGAATGTTGAGATGGGTATTGTTCGTGTAGACATGATGAGTGAATGGAGGGGTGCAAGAGAATTTAGTGATTGATATGGTGAGGTGGAATGTATGAGGAGGCGAATCACATCAACCTAAACCAACTTGTCGAATGGATTGAATTGATAAGTAATTATGTTACAATACTCCTATTGCAATAAAATAAAATACGAGAAAGTAATTGTGATAAAATAACTTGCGAGAAAATAAATTGTAATAAAATAAAAATTGCAAGAAAATAAATTGCGATAGAATAATTTTTATGCTAAGTGCGAGAAAATAAGATTACGCTAGGTGCGAGAAAATAATTTGAGGGAATTGAAAATTACTTTGAAATAGAAAGCTAAAAAGGGCTACATTTTGAATACAAAAATAAGATAAAGCATGGGGGGTGCAAAGAAACTAAAAAGATAAGTTGAATGTGTTGGTCGGGGACCTCTAACAATGACCTAGAGGGTTCTATTTATACTACTTGAGAGCATCCATTCTTGTTGTCTTCCCTTGATTTCCTCCTCATCCTTGATTCATTTTTTTAGCAGTTACATATTTCAAATTCATTTCTCTCAATGGAAATTCTAGGCTTTAATTTGCAAATCCCAATCAATTTTTTTTTGTATGCCATGGTTGACTTTAATTCAAGATTATGGTCATGCTATATAGAAGGTGCCAAATATGAGTATAAACAGAAGAATGCTCCAACCTTGTTAGGTGGGAAGCACATCATCAGACTGCGATACTTGGCACAAAAGGATTTGTGGTGGATACTTCCATGGCTATGGTCTCAAAAGCCTCATCTCCTATGGCGACTCAAACCTCTAAGCTTTCAAATGTGGTTGACAAAGATATACTTCACAGTGTTATTCTATAATGGAAGCTGACACACTAATGAGACATGCTTTAAGAAGCATGGCTATCTTGTGTTGTTACAACCTGTCCCAAATTTTTGTTGTGAAACTACCAAAATGCCCCTAGAGGATTAATGTTGACTTTTGTTAACCTTAGTTCTCGTGACACGTATCAATTATTCTTTTAGCTTAGCCTTGTAGTACTTGTCGATAAGAATGCGTGGGCGCAAGCGGAACGTAATTCGAAGTTACAATGAATATTCTACGGGACTTTAAAGTTCAAGGGTATTTTAGTAATTTCATGTCAGTGTTTGTTTCGTTGAGTAGGTAAAAATTGATATAAAATACGTGTTTTTTCGAGCTTTTTCAGCCAAATTCAGGCTACCTCCGTTCATCTTTTTGACTTCCAATTGGTATGATTGAATTTCTCTCTTCAATACTTTCATTTTGATATAAAAATCGTGAAAAATGGTTGAGTTTTGACCTAGTTTCCAAACGTAGAAAATTGGAAATTTTCTGGAGAGAAAATCAAGTTTCCAGTGTCATACAGTGAGGAAGAAGACAAACTTGATGTCGTTAACTTTTCCGTCAGGTTAAGGTATATTTCGTTAAACTTAATGGAATCTGTCACGGTTTCTGATAAAAGTAACGGCGTATGTGACACCGTTAGTTTCTTATGTAACCCGTGCGTAGAGGCGCGTGCCCACACATGGGGGCGCGTGGCAACTGCTGCTGCCGCGTGAGGGTGCCTGAGACCGTATGGTGGCGTGTGGCGGCTGTGCAGGGCGGCTGACACAATTTAGGATATTGGAAATTGTAAATCGAGCCCCGTTTTACTGTAATCTTTGTAGTATTTAATTTCTAATACCAAGAAGGATTTATTTATTTAGAAAGGTTATTTATTGGTTTATTACTTATATTTAGGTCAACGATTGTCTAGGCGCTTTGAAGAGCATGACACCCAGGAGGATTACACTCTCGAGTATCTGTGAGTGGATTAAATGGTTATTGTTATATATATATATATATATATATATATATATATATATCGATCATGCCTATACATGTTTTATATTTGAGATACGTATTTTTTACTTGGGCATGACCATGCATTTTGTATTGATGGATTTGTATGTTTTCACACACACTTGGTATGCTTTCACTACGTTTTAGTACCGTCTCACGACCGTAGGACAAGTCTCACATGTATGGATCACACGCACTGTACTCCAGGGGTATTGTCCGGTAAATACCTTAGTGCAAGCTTGTCTTTACATTTGTGTTTATTAGGTCCCTCAACGTAAGGACTTGGGTGTGACGTGCTTATTGCGCAAGAGCTTACATGTGTGTGGTTCTAGGAGTACAATGTGATTATAACGTAAAGATCTTGTACAGGTTAGAGGGAGGTCCCTTAGCATGTACGTGGGTGATTGCTTATATACCTTGTGAGTTTATTATATATTGAGATATCTTGACAAATGAATTATCTTGCGATACGTTGGATTTTGTGATTTACCTTGAACTTATGTTTTTACAAGGAGATATTATGGGCTTATGTTTTCTACCCATTGAGTTTTACATGATGACTATTTATGTAATATGGTTATATATATATATATATATATACTCCGAAAGAAAAAGAAGTTTCAAAAGTTTCACAAGAGGAACAAGGATGAAGCATCCAGCTCCAAACCTAGAACTTTCCGAAAAGGTAAATTTGGTAAGTTTAGAAAGAATTCTGATTTTCAAAATACAGCGCCTAACTGTTAAAAGTAGGCTTCTTACTTGCTATCTTAATAGACTTACATTTGATTGAGTATTACTTCGAGGAAAGTTTCTACCATTTGTTGGCGATTCGCGCGAAAGGCTTGTTGTAGCTATGTGAAGGCATTTGAAGGCAGAGGCGGAGGGACAAGTGTCTGAATTAATACTCGTAATACAACTCAATCTAAATGGCCAGTCTATTCAGATCGTTCAGTAAGAGAACTATCGACAACGGTGAATGCTCTACTAGCAGATCAAGCTCACGTATTATGAAGGTTAATAATACGGAAGAAGCAACTATTCTTAACGTCGAAAAAGACTTAGAGAATTGGAGTATATCGAAGGTACCAACTTATGATATTTATAAGAAATGTACTTTTGAATTTAAATCTGATTATGCAATTAAAACGGTTGAAAAAACGGTATCTGTTATTGATTGCTCTGCTGAGTTTTCTATGCTAGCTCAGAGACAGATTGAAGAAGCCTTGAAACGAGGGCACAACTACCTGCATATAGGTATGGTACAAGTAGCGCTAAAACTGCTAACCCGCACAGGTTTAAATACATCGATATTGGTTAGTCTACGAGACAAACGACACAGGAAGTATATTGATTCTATGCTAGGATTAGTTGAGTCTTCTCTTAGTGAAGGACCAGTTTACTTTAATTGTTTTCCAAACTTTTCTGTCTCACTAACCGATCCAGGTGTGTTGAAGGCGCTAACACTCAGCATCGACACTCAAGGATATGATATGGATCAAGGATCCCAGAATCTTGCTATCATTTTTCGTATTTGCTGTAAGGTAATGAATACGATCGCTCCTAGGGCAAAAATGATGGACAAGAAAGGACAGACAACTTTGTTCCAGACTAACCTTGGACGTGCAAACACAGTTGTACCAAAGCTCATTTGTTGGAATGAAGTTTCATTGCCTGAAATGTGGACGTTGCCTAAAGCAACAATGGCGAGACCTCTCCAGAACTAAGAACCCTCACAAATAAACCAGTTTGATGATGGAGACGTAGAAATACGTTTCTCAAACACCAGATCTGCACAGGTAAGTGTCGACTCTTCTAGACGTAGTGTAGATTCTTTTAAGATAGCTAATCCGTCTTTGTTAAGATCTATTTCGTCTAGAACTACTGACCCGTTTGACGCAGAACACGATCAAGCTCTTTTAGCAGGATTAAGGAGAATGAATGAACAGATTCAAATCCCTCTCTACCGTGAAAAGCCCATCGAACAACTGGCCAGGAGAAACCCTGTTCAACCGAAACCTGTTTGGAATGTCGTTGATTCCACAATTAATGTTATTTCCAGTTTTTGAAATTGATTACAAATTTCATGTTAGAGAATATAAGCATGTTGATAACATAGAGAAAAGAGATTGGCTTGAAAAGACTTATAGTCTTGAAACTGTTAAACACTTTCACAAGAAGCACCATAAGTTTATGCGTGAGAAGCAATTTAACTGTTGTTTCTTTTCACGGTTTGCTTATTATGCAAAAAAGAAGTGTTTACTTGATTTCTTGCAGTGCGTTAGCATTCTAGATAATCCGTTTAGAACCTATACTACCAAATCAGGAAAAGATCAGAAAGCCATTCATTCGCCAGAAACGACGATTGTTGTCAATAATCAGGGAACTATTACAGCTCCTTACAAAGATACTAGTTGTCACATCCCGGACCGACTCCGCCGTAACACGATATTGTCCGCTTTGGGCCACGCCCTCACGGCTGGGAACTCACGAGCAACTTCCCAGTGGGTCACCCATCATGAGATTGCTCTAGCCCAAACTCACTTAACTTCAGAGTTCCGATGGAATTCGAAGCCAGTGAGCTCCTGAAAGGCCTCGTGCTAATTGGAGGTGGGTATGAACATATAAGGCGCATCATCCCCTCTCCGTTGGTCGATGTGGGATGTCACAATCCACCCCACTTAAGGGGAACCAGGCGTCCTCGCCGGCACATCTGTACCGAACGACAGAGTGGCTCTGATACCATTCTGTCACATCCCATACCAGCTTCACCGTAGCACGATATTGTCCGCTTTGGGCCACGTCCTTACGGTTTTGTTCACAAGCAACTTCCTAGTGGATCACCCATTCTGGGATTGCTCTAGCCCAAACTCACTTAACTTCGGAGTTCCGATGGAATCCGAAGCTAGTGAGCTCCCAAAAGGCCTCGTGCTAATTGGAGGTGGGCATGTACATATAAGGTACATCACCCCCTCTCCATTGGTCGAAGAGGGAAAGTCAGGTGAGTTATTGGCGGTTATCCAGCAAAACAATTATACTAATCTCTTTTTGCAGTCTTTGGGAAAGCAAGCCTCAAGGATAGAAACATCCTTACAAAAGGAGGAATCAGTAAGCTCAAGTTCCACTGAGACAAAGAGAAAGGTAGAAAAACCATTGGTAAGTCCAGTCTATTCTCAACTGGAAGGATTTAACTCTGTTAAAAGAGATGAAGATTTCATCGGTGCTTTAGCAGAAAGGTTAAGTTCTACCAGTAAAGGAAAGGCTAAAGGCCCTTCAGTCTTTGTTATCACTGACAAAGAGGTAATAGAAATTGAAGAGCAATTTACTCCTGATTTAGGAATAAACAAGATTGGGTTTGGTAGAAAGGTGAGACCTATTGCCAATATTAAGAATTATTATCCTAGACCCACTCCTGTTGATTTAAATTTAAGAAAAATGACATGATTAGTCAGGTACATTATGATGGTCGAGCAATAGTGGAATGGAATATTGACGGCTAGAGTAAGTACCAGGTCCTCAACATAATGCGGCATATGATGATGTTTGTAGCCGCAGGAAAGATGACTACAAGTTCTGATAGATCTGTAGCCATTGCTATTGTTTCGAGATTCATTGGACAGCTTCGAGGCTGGTGAGATTTTAACTTAAGTCCTATTGTTCGAAGTCAGATAATGGATTCTGTCACAGAAGATGGGACCGAAGATGCGGTCAACACCCTTATTTTGCATCTCCTTGGAACGACTGCAATACATGATGATAAAACTAGGGAATTGTTAATAAATTTAAAATGTCCTTCATTATCGCATTTTAAATGGTATAAAGATGCTTTTTATTCCCGTGTTTTTACCAGATCGGATTGCCATGAAAGTTTTTGGAAAAAAAACAATATTTTTGTCGTACTTGCTTTGTTTGTAGAAAAGGTGCGAATGAGAATAAAAAAACAAGGAGGGTGGACATCTTAGGTATGAAAACTATACCTATGGCGAATTAACAGCCGAAATTTGCGCTGAAGGTTTAGCGCTTTGCAACGACATGAAAATTCGGAGTCAGCTGAAAAAACAGAGAGCTGAGGGGAGCAGAGAACTTGGAGACTTTTGTGAGCAGTTTGGATTCCAACCTGTACAAAGGCCTCCGGGGGAAAAACTCCAAAAGAAAAAGAAGTTTCAAAAGTTTCACAAGAAGAACAGGGATGAAGCATCCAGCTTTGATTCCCTCTTCACGACCTAGTAGCAGTGCATTCCAGTGATGTCGAGGCATAGTGTTGCAGCTCTGATTCCCTCCCGAAAATGTTAGGAGTTTATCTTTTATTTAGTTTCTATAATAATATCCATCCCTGTTATGGATAGAAATTTTAGGAGCTTGACTCTATTATTTATTTCTGTTGCCTTACATTAGTTACGCTCTGAACCTTGTGCATATTTGTAATAAGTTTTGCAAACCCTTTGGCAGTTCATTTGATAAATACATTAGACTTTTCCTAAGTTTAAATTGTGTAAATTAAGTGTTATCATGCATAAAATGGCTACGTCACCTCCAAGTGTCAACCAACACATCCAAACTCGGTGTCCACGTGGATATCAAGGGCATGGTGTGTCATGAGTGGCGTGTGGAGAGGAGGAAACAATTCAAAGAAGAGAAAAATCTTAGACGAATCGAACAAGACTTTGATCTAGAGTGCTATGTTTTTACTTTAGCTATTAATTATTGAACTTCTTATCCATTGAGTTTCAATAAAAGAACTATTCCTTTTGAGTTAGTTCATTTTGATGTGTGGGGTCCTTCTCATGTTTTTACAAGACAAAGAACTCAATGAGTTGTTTTCTTTGTGGATGATTGTATCGAAAAGATGTGGCTATATGTGATGAAACATAAGAGTGATGTCAACTTTATTGTTAAAAATTTTTATTAGATGGTTTGCACCCAATTTTCTCTTTCTATCAAAGTGATTTGCTCAGACAATAGAGGTGAATATGTTAATTCTGAATTGTCTAATTTTTTCTAGGAGCATGGAATTCTACGTGAGACTACTTGTCCTCAAACACCTCAATACAATAGGGTGGTAGAACAGAAAAATAGGCACATCCTTGAAATGGCATGAGCTCTCCCGATTGAAGCTTTAGCTCCACATGAATATTGGGTTGAGGCCCTTATGTTCTGTTTATCTAATGAACTGGATGCATTCCAAGGTCCTTCACTTCCGCACTCATTTGACAGTGTTAGCGAATCATATGTCTTTGCCCTCTTCACTCACCCTCACTATTCGCATTTTTAGGTGTGTGGCATATGTTCACCTTCACAAGAATCAACGCTCCAAACTTTTTTCTTTGGCTTTATTCCACAACAGCAAGGCTATCGGTGCTACCATCCTTCATCCCATCAAATCTATGCAACTATGGATGTTACCTTCTCCGAGTTAGAGACTTTCTTCTCCTCTAATAAACCAATCATGCCCCTTAGAGAGAGACAACTTATGAAGGACCGATTTGGTGTGAGTCTTCTGTGTTAGAAGGAATGGCCTAAAAAATAGTCAGGATAGATGGAACAAGAACATCATGCCACTACATGGGTTAGACATATATAAAACAGCGTCTAACAACCAGTTGGCAGAGTTCAGACTATCAGATGGTCCTGACTCAAGTGACCTTAATTTCCACATCTCCGAGATAACATTCTAGCGGCAGAATCTCCTACTACTCTTGAATCAACCCCCTCTTCTCACTCAATTGTACACACTCATGAGTCCGTAGATGTCCTTGAGGTAAGTTGTTTGGAAAATAATACATTATCTAATAGTAACGTTGTCGATCGTGCTTATCAGTTGCCTCCAAGATAAAATTGGGGAAAACCACCGATAACATTTTCTTCGGAAGGGAAGGTCAAGTATGCTATCACAAACTATGTATCCAATCACCAATTGCCACCGATTCATGTTTTGAATCAAATGGCCAGAGTGAAAATTCCGACAACAATGGAAGAAACCTTACCAATTCAAAGTGGATAGAGGTAATGAAATAGAAATGGAGGCATTTTGAAAGAGTAGTACATGGGAAATAGTTTCCCTGCCTCAAGGGAAGAAGTTGTATGGGTGTAAGTTGATGTTTACTATGATGCACAAAGCCGATGGAACCATTGATAGATACAAAGTACGTTTAGTTGCTAAAAGGGTACACATAAACTTTTGGAGTTCACTACTAGGAGACATTTGTACCAGTTGCTACGATGAATTTATTTGATTGCTATTGTCTTTAGCTGATAATTTGATGTAAAGAACACTTTGTTACATGGAGACCTAGATGAAAAAGTGTATATGGATCTCCCTCCTAGATATGAAGCAAATAATGCTTATGGAAAGGTGTGTAGAGTCTAGAAAATGCTATATGGGCTGAAGGAGTCGCCTCGACCGTGGTTTGGGAGGTTTACTTAGGCTATCAAGAATTTTAATTATCATAAATGGAACTTTGATCACACCTTTTTTATCAATCACAAAGGTGGTAAAGTGACCTTGTTAATTATCTATGTGGATGACATGGTTGTTACAGGCGATGACAAGGGAGAGATAGACTGGTTTCAAAGTTACCTAGCCTCAATATTTGAGATGAAGAATTTGGGAGGACTGAAATATTTATACGTCCCAACAAAAGTATGTGTTGGATTTGTTATTAGAAATGGGTATGCTAGCATGTCAGCCTACTGACTCATATCGTGCAAAACTATAATTTCCAGATTAAGTCCCTACATACAAAGGAAGATACTAAATGTTGATTGGTCATTTGATTTATCTATCATTTACTCATTCAGAAATTGCATATGTTGTTATTTGTGAGTCAATTCATGCATGATTTTAGTGAGGACAATATGGCAGTTGTGATGAGAATTCTAAGTTACTTGAAGTCTTCTCTTGGACAAGGTTTGATCTTCTAGAAATATAGACACTTGGACCTGATGGGATATACGGATGCCGATTGGGTTGGGAGTGTGACAAATAGGCATTTGACTTCTGGTTCCTTTACATCTGTCAGAAGTAATCTAGTTACATGGCGAAGCAAGAAACAGAATGTAGTTGCTCGGTATACTGTAGGCGGTGTTAGAGATATGCCTTGAAAGTCAATCTTAAAAAGAAACCTTTCAGGATAATGTTTGAACGTTTTAGTTATGTCTAAAACTACAAAAAAGGCAAAGTAGCTATTAGGACTTTATCCTTCATACTATAAACGTTTAAGTGGTGAATCTATGGACAATGGATTGATGGAAGAAGTAATCTAAGGATGTTAGACTTCTGAGACCTTATTGTCATAACCATAATGTCCAAAAGTGTTCCTAGTCATAGGATTGCTAGATGGAAACTGAAAGTCCAGATAGACTAAAAGGGTAAGTGTCAAGCCATTCGTGTAGGGACATTGAGACAAGTATGTAGGTACTCGTTAGGGGAATGAGTTCACTAAACACAATCAAACGAGAGTACTCTCATGGAGTTCAACTTAAATGTCAAGCAAGTAACTCCACAAGTTGGAATAATGTAAGTAGTCTTTTGACCTGATTCATCATTGTTGTCTTGGGGATATGTTGCTGATCATTTGACAATAAGATGTGACCACATCTCACTGTGGATGTGTTCTATGCATTGTTGGGATCATTGATTTATTCTTAGAGACGTATGTATGTTCAACAAGGAATCTTTAGTCCTTGTTAAGTGAGAAAGAATACTCTAAGATATGATTCAGGAATTTTCGGTCGAGGTATCGAGTGTTATAAAGGAAGACATTCATCTATATCATATAAATGAGATTGATCACATTAAAGGTTTGAAATAAAGTAACCATATCCTAGTAATGTGATTAGGAGTATTGAATTAGAGAAGGGTTAAATTACATTGTAATTCCAACTGAATAAGTTCTCCGACCAAATTCTACATTAGCTTAGAAGCAATGATATATGGTTAGATGTCACTCTTGGTTTGTGGGCCCAACTCGATGAATAAGTAAGTAGTCGTCAATATAGATGGAGAATTAAAGTGAGTTTAATTCACTAAATGATTGTATAAATACTACTCTATTGTATTTTGTATCTATCACCTCACCGCTTCGCTAATGAGAATCTAAAAGGTTGTACACCGATACACTTGTGTGATGAGATGATCAAATGATGGTGGAAATAATTAATTGGATTAATTATGTGGTAGGATTAATTAGAAAGTCTCAATTAATCATAAAAGCAACAAAACATCGCTTTCAGATTCTTTTGGGCCCATTGAACTCAAGCCCATTGGGCTTTTAATTTAAGCATAGGATGACTTAAATGAGAAAAGGCCAAGCAAAGCCCAACACTAAAGAGGGGCTGCCTTGAAGGGCATTTTGGAGAGTGAAGGTCAATTTCATTGACTCACCTTTCTTTCTATAAGATGGAGACTAAAGAGATTTTTCATTAGGGCTTTTTGTGGTTTGTAAACAACAAAGAGAAAAGACAAATATCTCTTTTCTTACACAAAAAGGCTGGCCACCTTAAGGAAAAATTAGCTAACATTTATTTCTCCTTTCGGTTCTTCCTTCATCCATCTCACAACACTTGTGGGTGTGGATTTTAAGAGACTTTCAATTTTGGAAGCTAAAGGAGAATCCAACAAAACCCAATCCAACAAGGTGGAGGATCAAAGGAGTGAAACTAGGAGGAGGGCTTTCCAAAAGGAGAGATCTTGGAGGTGGTCTATCATAGGACTTAAATCTAGGTCCAAAGGTATGAGATACAAATCTCTCTCTTTGTTCTTTAATTTACTTCTAATGCTTTAAATATAAACCTATGTTATCTTGAAGGGGATTTACATGACTATAGCTTTGATTAATTGCTACCGTTGTTTAGGCATGTTTAATTTGATCATGCATGCTTGTTAGTCACTTTGAAATCCCATAAAAATCTCTTGTTTTCCCTTCAGGCGGAATAAAAAGGGATGACTCATGGGATTTGCGAGCTCATGTGGCTTCAGATAACCAACCAGCTTGAGAGATTGCCAATAATACGGTCCAACATGATCGTATCAAGCATGTAAAGGTGGACCAACACTTCATCAAAAAGAAGTTGAATGTTAATCTTGTTGACATACTGTATGTGAAGTCAGAAAAGTGGTTGGCAGATGTTTTGATGGTGTCAGCGAAGGTTTTTCATGACTCGCTTGACAAGTTGGTCTTATGAGATATCTACGCATCAACTTGAGGAAGGTGTTGATGTGAGTCAACGATTTTATATTTATTGTATAATTAAAATTCCCTGATTGATAAGGTTTCAATATGGTTAGGGATTCCTTGTACTCATGGTCAACTTGTACTTGTATATATATCAAGCCTCTTAGAGAAAAGAATACACACAAATGATTAAACTCTAATTTTCATACTGCAGTTTCATCTATATATAACAACATCGACCATGATCGTTTCACCAAAGACTAAAGGGGATAGAGCCATGAACAACGACACCATTATCCCAGAATGGTTCAACAAACATTTAACTCAGTCGTTGTCTACAACGATGATGTATTTAATTGTACCAACTAAGATGGTGGTAGCATACTTCATTTCAACGGTGTGAGTCAACTCGTTTGCTTTTGATAAATCAAGAGTCTTTTTATGAAGCTCAATTTAGCTTGTGTTGCAAGGAACCTTATTGCTTTCTCTTGCCCCCTTCATACGTGAAACTTGTATCATTTGGAATTCATTGACCTTTGTACAAAATAAAGCAGGCACCTTGTCCACCCTTGTCATTTGTAATCCATTGTCCTCTGTAGCAAAGCAAAACAACTATTTTAGAATGTTACATTTTGTAGTAATATTTCATTACCAAAATACATATAAACTACCAAAAATTTCATTATCAAAATACATATAAACTATATATAGGGTGTACAAACAATGTTCTTATGAAGAAACTTTCTTTCCTTTTGTTAGTACTGGTTATAGCTCTTAAAATTTCAAGTTTAATAATGATATAGTTTTGCACCAAGGTATGTGATATGTCTCACAATTAAGTTAAAAAAATAAACTCTGTATTCATTGCATACTCATGTGTTTTAGTCTATTTCATCTTCACTTAGCCTAATTCAATTGTGTTTTCTAAGTTCTTGATCCAAACATAGCCTAAAAGCTCTTGACCACTACCATACCCACCAAATTACCTTATGTACAAAACACCCAACGCACATAAACAAAAAACTAAACAAACCTATAATTGCAAAAACAAATCTTGGTTCCAAAACCCATTGCATTTAACCTGGATTTTCTTTTCACCCAAATGCATACTCTACATATCTACATCCAGTTGAAAACATGCATTTACAAATTTTCAAATCAACCTCTACATACCCATATGGATTGGAAAAATTTAGCATCCAAACAACAATTTCTTGAACAATGAGATGAAATTTGAGGAAGGTCTACATGAAGTATAACTGCGACTTAGCTCCTTACTGTCTGCCTTCTCCCCGCCAATGTAAATCAACTCAACTTCTATGAACTTGTCATGTCTTGCATCTTCTCATTGTAATATAGCTCCTTGAGATGGAGTGTTGGTGCTCATCCCACCTAATTCTAACTCAAAACAAGGTTTTTAGTTATGCGCCATTTCCTTGGTAGTTTGTAGTTTCAAGTTCAATTCCCTCTACTATTCACTAGTTGGCTGGAGATGACAGAACCCCTACTCAAATGGGGTAATAATAGCATAATCAATGCCAATTAATGAATGGTATTCTAGTATTTTATATTTATTGTCCAAGGGTGTTTATGAGATTTAACGTATCACACCGAAGAGGCACTTTTGATATCTCTATTAGTCATGCAAGGCATTTTAAGACAATTATTCTTTCTTGGGCCATCCGTAATTTTGTCATGAATGATCAAGGATTATTTTGATGTTTCAAAATTTCAGAGGATTAGAATTATATTTTAGGGATCTTTGTATTTTAGGTATCCATATTTTAGGGATCTTTGATTGATATGAATCTCGTGTAATTGCTGTGATTCCATGTAATTAGTTTCTTTCTATTTACGTTAGGTTTGTGCACCTTGTATAAATACCTCATATTGAGATGAGTACAAAAATATTCAAAGCATTCTCTTCTTGGTACCGGAGTCAGGACGTAAAATAAGAAAATAAACCTAGTTGCACGATAGCATTACTGTGCCCAACCGTGCTTGGTGCACAGTTTCTTGATAAGCAAGCGACTCTTGTCGTTGCTACCCTTCTTTGAATTCGAAAGGAAAAGCAAGCGATGTGTGTCGTTGCTAGCCAGATTCTGTTGAAACTAGTCTCAATCAGCCACCTAGACTTCCGTGCCATGCTTTGCAAAATTGCACCGACTAAAACCAGTCTCGATCAATCAGTAGCAAACCCAGACTCGATGAACCCATATTTTCGTTATATTGCAGCGAGTCGTCAGATTTTGGCTCGTCCCTCAAAATTGTTGATGATCGCAGTTCTCGCATCAGACCCAAACGACAGCATCATCAACTCGCACCAGTTCCTTTCCCATCTCCATGGCCGCTCAAACCTATGTCTCCCAGAAATGGTCTGACCAAAGTGGATAGGAGAATTGGTCCAATTTGGATCGAACCGGCGAGTGTAGCCATGAATGGTCCAAATCTTATGGTGATTCATTGTATTGTCCATCTAGTAAGTGCCCACACTATAGGCTGGCAAGACACTCCAAGAGCCTTTGTTTTGAGCTGATTGGATCTCCTGAGATTTGGGATAGGACTTGCGATCGACAAGGTATTTGCTCAGATTGTACCTCTGTTGTTGAAACTAAGAGTGACTCAGATTGTACGGTCGACAAGGTATTTGCTCTGATTGTTGTTGCAGGTAACGATGGTAAGGCCCTTAATATATCTACTCCTGTTATGAATGGTACATGGATAATTGATTCAGGAGCTACTGAACATATATATGACTTGTGATTCTAGACAGGTTGAGTCATTAAAACTGTCCACCCAAACCATTGTCAATGTTGTTGATGGTAATGCCACTCCGGTTGTTGGGGAAGGCATTGTCTTCCTTTCTGATACCATGAAATTGGATACCGTTCTTATGGCTCCCTCACTAAATTATAATATGTTATCAGTTGTTCAGATAACTCTAGCCTTATATTGTTTGGTTATTTTTTGGCCTCATTTTTGTGTTTTTAAGGACATCCAGACGTGGAAGACGATTGGTTATGGTGTTAGATAGGAAAAACTGTACTACTTAGAGTTGACATTGAATAGTACTAGATTATTTACTTAAGCTTTTTCAGTTGACGGTGCTTAGGGAGAGGCTAATAAAGTGTCAGATATATGGATGTGGCATGGTCGTCTTGGACATGCTTTATTTGGTTATCTACACAAGTTATTTCCTAGTTTATTCAGGCAAAATGATGCTTCTCAATTCAAATGTGATGTTTGTGAACTGGCTAAAAGTCATCCCACTCCTTTTTTCACAAAGTTTGAATAGAAGTTCAGCTCCCTTTATGATTGTGCATTCGAATGTGTGGGGTTCGTCTAAGATTGTTACTTTTGGTGGAGCGCACTGGTTTTCATTTTTATTGACGATTGTACATGCATGACTTGGGTTATGTTACTTAAGTCGAAAAGTGAAGTTAAGTCCGCCTTTCAAAAATTTTATCAAATGGTTATGATACAATACAAAACGAATGTTCAGGTTCTCCAAAGTGACAATGGTGGAGAATATGTCAATGCGAAGCTTTGTGCTTTCCTTGGTAAGTATGGTATTGTTCATCAAACCACATGTCCCTATACCCCTCAGCAGAATGGAGTTGATGACCGAAAGAATAGGCATCTGTTGGAGGTTGTTCATGCTTCTTTGCTTGTTGCCCATCTTCCCTTGTATTATTGGGGTAAAGGCCTTAGTTCGGTTGCTTATCTTATTAATCGTCTCCCATCTCGAACCATAGAGTTCCAGACACCATTTCAGGCCTTCACATCTTATATTAATTGCCCACCAGTCTCTAATCTCCCACCATGTGTATGGGGATGTGTTGCCTTTATACATCTCCATCCACCTCAATGTCAAAGCAAACTCAAGCCTCGAGCCCTCCATTGTGTATTTGTAAAGTCTAGATTTAAGTGTGTTTGGCTTTCCTTGTCAAAATTGTAATCTACATCACACAAGCTCTTAGATGAATCCCAATTAGATTAGATTGAAGGTTATATCATTTTGAAGAATCGGCATGAAATCAAAGAGGTATGGTTTTGCATGTGCATTCAAATATCATTCTTGTTTAATGCATTTACGTCAAAGTTTTTACTGTCTTTTTGACTAGTCTTTTATAGTCAAAATAAGTCTGTCTTTCGAGAAAGGCGGCACAGTCTGAAAACCATGGGTCACGGTAGCCATTCATTAGTTCCCAATGCGATTCCCATAGTTGATCTTTAGAGATGTTGTTTTGGTTATGACACACCGCCTCCTTTGTGTTTTTATGATCCTTTAAGGTTGTTTGGGGCAAGCGGAAAGATCGGTTGTTGTACAGAAAAATATCCAAAATTGCGAGAGAGTGTTTTGGCTTTTCAAGCTTCCTCTGTTGAGTCTAAACCAGCCTTAAAGCAGGTTTTGCATAAGCTTTAAAATCTTGTGTTTCTTTTACACAAATCTTTCGAAAAACTGTTGTGTTTATTTATTGTCTAAAACTGAATTTCTCCAAATCTTCTTAGACAATTGTTTTTGGATTCACGTCGGTTTTTCTCTTCAATTATTTTAGTAAGAGAAGGCGGCGATTAGTTGAATCCCACATTTGCATTTCATCTTTACATCTTCATTCCATTTGCTTGGTTCATGCCTTGATTCGGTGCCCGCAAGACGTTGAGCTCGTAGGACAAAGTACCGCCTCTGCGTGGTAGAAGCAAGATCCATTGGTGCTAAATAAGGTTGCACAAAGGGTACAAGGCTGCCCTTTGAACATGTCTGGTTTGAGCTTGTTGTGTGAAGCTTTGTATGAACCTTATTCATCACTAGTGGATGGACTCCTTGGAGTCCCCGGTTTGCTAACCCGGTTAAGGGGGTTTTTCGGGCACCAAATTCGACGTGTGTTATTTGATTTGTGAGATATGTTAAATGCATGTTTATTGTGTTAAGCTGAATGTTGTGTTGTTTCGACTAGTTGTGTGTTCTAATCAATTAAGTTTGATTCTTATATATTGCCAGTTTCTTGTCGATGGCAGTTTTGTATCTAGTTGACTAGTGTTTCGACTAGTCATACGGACAAGTTTGCGTTTTGTTATAGGTTATTCCTTTGGTATCAATTTCAATTGGTATCGGAGCGTCGGCCTCTAAACTTACATAGAGTGATCCTATGGGATTTCACGGTATTGGGTGGAATCTCACCATGGATCGAGATAGGACATCTTTGTCTTGCAACGCGGCTCCGTTTTTCGATGGATTTCGATTATGCGGCATGGAGTGAAAGAATTCCAGATTTTTCTTAGATGCTCGGGATGCGAATACTATTGACTACCTTACTCTTGAATGGAAAGGCTCCTTCAAGACGGTTGATGGTGAGAAAGTGTTGAAACTTCAAGTGTGATTGGACCCGCAGTGAAGTAGCTAGCGCAATGGCAAACAAAAAGGCTAGGAATGCAATTGTTTTACGCCATATCTGGTTTCGGTTTGGACACATTAGACAGTGCTACCATCCAAACAAGCATGGGATAAACTCGGAATTATGCATGAAGGTGACACTCAAGTAAAGGATCTCAAGCTTCAAATGACTCGAGACAATGATAGAAGAGTTGAAAATGGATGACTCAGAGCGCTTACTACGTGTTCTATGAAAGGTTGGAAGGTTTGACAAATGAAGCTATGAGCTTGGGAAAGCAGTTGATAGGACAACCATTGTGAAGAAGATATTAAGGGTCTTACCAAAGAAATTCGTGCAAAAGCGCCATTCAAGAGGTACAAGATTTGAATGAAATCAAGCTTGAGGCGGTCGGCAAGCTAATCACATATGAGATGGAACTTGAATTAGAAGGGTGACTCAAAAGGGGGAAGAATGTTGCTCTCCAAGGTGTAGAGAAGACAAATGCTCAGGAAGAATCAAGTTCCTTGAGCCGAAGAAAGGATATGGCGTTGTTTGTCAAACAATTTAGAAAATTCTCAAAAACAAGGGAAGAGATGTGAAAGGAGTGGTGAATCGTCAAAGATTGAAGTTTCAATCACAAGGAATGAACTCTTTTGGCAAGAAGCAAAGAAAATTTGTTGATCGTAAAGATACATCATCATCTTCGAATGATTACGGACCATGCTTTGCATGTGGTGGTGTTGGTCATCGTGCTTTTGAATGTGCAAACACCAAGAAGCAAAAAAGCGAGAGAAAGAGACTTTCTCAAAGCTATGGTAGCCACTTCGAGTGGCGAGTGAGAATTCTCTTCATTCGGCCCGATCTGCGATGATGGTGGAAGCAATAGCCTTTGTAGCAAGCTGTTGAAAGAGTCACCTTAGTGATGATGAACTCTTACATGAAGATCCGGAGAAGATTTACCTTATGAAAGTGCTTGTGTCTCAAATCGACTCCTCTTTGATGAGACATGCAATGCCAGAGTAACAACATTGAACTCAACAAAAGGGTGTACGCACTTCGAAAATGAGTCTCTCGGACTAATTAGAGAAAAGAAAAATTACCTCTTTGAGCACAACTCAGACATGTTAGAAGAAAGCAAGTCTCCTTGCCTTCTCAAAAGTGATTCAAATTGCAGAATTGATACTCTAGATGCTCAAGTCAAACCTATCCGGTCTTCGTGATAGTTTGTCAAATCAAGTTGTTGCACTTAAAGCTAGCAATGTCATGTACCAAAATTCCAACTTGAAGCGGTGGAAGGGTGAATGAGGCAAACAATAAAGTCATCAAGCCGACCATTGGGGCTGGAAAAGTTGATAAAATGCTGAATTTAGGAAAGCCATATAGGTGACAAAAGTGGCCTTGGCTTTGTTGAGAGTATTAAAGTGTGGAATGTGTTAAGACAAAGTTCGTAGGGAATGTTATGCCTTCTAATTCCAAACTCACTCGAGAACACAGTGAAAAGATTTGTTCCCTTGTGTCATCAGCAGCACATTTGCAAGTTGGTCACATCAGGCCAAAGTGTGGAAGCTTCACTCAAGGAATGACTCAGTTGAAGAATCGAGGTTGACCGTAGTCATGAAGTCCAACGGAATTGCTCAGCGTTAGTCAGTAAGCTCAAATACTATGAGGCGAGAATTCTAAATGGATCAGAAGACTTGAAAAATGCATGGTTGTATTAAATGGCTCCGCGCTTCGGTCACCAAGAAAATGTTAAGTACTCGAGATAGTGGATGTTCCAAGTACATGATTGGAGACAAAGAAGTCATTGCTTCTCATACACCTTTTGGTGGTACGAAAGTTGCATTTGGTGAAGAACATACACCTCCGTTGTTAGGAAAAGACTATCAATATCCATGGACTACCTCATCATGTTGCCTCAATGAGTGAATTTAAGTGTCATTGACATATTCAAGAACCTTGTCCTAACCATAAGAACCAAACACATTGACATACGACACCATTTCATCTTGTTGAAGGTAAAATTCTCACCTTAGCCTTTGTGCCAATAGAAAAACAACTAGGCGATATTTTCACAAAGCACTAGATAATCGAAGGTATGAGAATCTTGACGGTCTATTGGTATTTGTGCTTAGTCTAGAATAGTTTGAATAAGCTATGCTTCCCTTTGTCTTTCTGTGCATATTTCAGTAGTCATCTCACTCATCAGCTTGACTACATGTTCTCTGATTTGTTCTCTTCAGGTCATACATGGTACTATAATGTGTGGATTCTACTTTTGTAAATATTGACTATGATGTCAAAGGTCTCCCTTCCAAAATATGATGGCCTCTGAAAAATCATTTTCACAACTCCATAGCTTAGGTGAATTTGTTTGTTAAGTCTACTTTGGTCTTAATTGGACATAGTGCTTCTACTTGCTCTATAATTTGAAATTCCTTGTGGCATATGAACATCTCCCAGTAGTATTTATTTCTGCATTGGTGTGTGCTTGCTCTACAAAAACAACAACAACAACAAAAAAAAAAAAAAAAAGAAAAAAAAAAGAAAACATCCGCTTAGAATTTTTGAGCAGCACCTTACCTCATTCAACAATATGGAATTCTTTCATTACTCATCTCAGTCACATACTATTCCATGCAATGTCATGGTGATTACACATCTTGTCCTCATCAAATTCAAAAATGAATTTTGTAATTGCCCAACTCAAACTTGCACTCACTATGAAAGGACTTGGCTCTTACACTATGCCTTATGAGTCATTATCATCTCATACTAAATTCTGCATCTTACTTTGCTTTCATGTTCATATTATGTAGCAGTGTTAGTTCTTGAAATTTCGATGGATTATTAAAAGTTTCTTCTTCTATATCCATGATTTGGCCTTGTTAGCAAGGAAATATGATTTCATGATGGCCATCGACCATCCCCTTCCCTTACCTTGACACATCATGGTTGCATAATGAACAATTCTGATTCTAATATTATTGTACGTATATGTCCTTGAAAATTGCTTTTGTAAGAAAAATATTGCATTCATGGTTCCTTTATCTTCTCTCTTCTTCATGTTCTTTATTTTGGAAGCATAGATGTTGAAACTAATTTATTCTGCTCGCTGCACCCAGTCTAGTTGTTGTTTTATTGGTGCAAGATTATTTGTGCACTTTCTTTGTTCTCACAACTATTGTTTTGTGTTGTGTCAAGTCTTCAATGATTTGTCTTGGGTACCTTTGTTTTGTGTTCATTCACAAAACACTATTTTAAATGGACAAATCTCTTTTTACTACGCCCTAGTATTATTAACTAGTCGGACAAGTGGTATAGGTCACCTTTGTGCCATTTCCTTTTCTGCGTCTCCCATGTCCCCTCGTTCTCTCTTGCTCTTCGATTACATTGAGGTTGCATTTGGCTCTTGCTTTCTGATAAGGATGAACTCACCCTTGGCTTTGATGATGAGTCACTCTTGGTTGAGTTTTGAAAGATTTTTGTCTCTCATGTCAATTCGCTTGAAATTAGTTGGGGTAGCTTTGGTTTAAATTCTAGAGTTAGTTTTTCCTTGAAAGCACCACACCCAGAGGAATGGCTCGTGCGGGGAGTAGCTATTTTTTAGGTGTCTCTATTAGAGAGCCAAGTGTGTTTAAGGATGGCTCAGAGCTACATTTTCATGGTTGGTTTAATTTTACGTATGGACTTGAATATTGTATCATTTTGCTTTATTATGGATTTTTGTTGTGAGTTTGCAATGTTTGTTTCAAGTGCTTGCTACTTGTTGTCATTACCACTCTAGATTCTTGATCTTTTTCTTAGCCATCTTTGCTTTGCGTTTGGATTTGCTTGTTTTATACTTGTTAGCATGTAATATTCCGCCTTGTCCACTGTCTTCACGGCAAAATGGGAGAAATTATGCATCTAATAATGCTCTCATTTTCATAGCCCATGATATTTCACACTTGTTCTTGTCAAAAGGGTTTTTACACAGGTGTTTTTGTGCGAGGTGTTGGACTTCGTTAATCTACTTGAGTGTGGGTGTAGAAGTGAGTATTTAGGTTTGGAGTTTGTTTTGTCAAGAAAAGCCAAAGGGAGATTGTAAAGTCTAGATTTAAGTGTGTTTGGCTTTCCTTGTCAAAATTGTAATCTACATCACACAAGCTCTTAGATGAATCCCAATTAGATTAGATTAAGAAGGTTATATCATTTTGAAGAATCGGCATGAAATCAAAAGAGGTATGGTTTTGCATGTGCATTCAAATATCATTCTTTGTTTAATGCATTTTACGTCAAAGGATTTTTAATTTTGTCTTTTTGACTAGTCTTTGTCTAGTCAAATAGGAGTCTGTCTTTTCGAGGAAGCTGGCACACCAATTAGAAAACCCACATGGGTCAGCGACCTTTGTTCGGTTCCCCGATCACGGTTCCCCACCGTTGATCTTTAGAGATGTTTGTTTTGGTTGTGACACACCGCCCTCCTTTGTGTTTCGATCCTTTAAGGTTGTTTGAGGCAAAACAGAAGATCGGTTGTTGTACACAGGAAAATATCCAAGAGTGCGAGAGTGTTTTTGGCTTTCAAGCTTCCTCTCTACATTGAGTCTACAAACCCGGCCTTAACAGTTTTATAAGCTTTAAAATCTTGTGTTTCTTTACACAAATCTTTTCGAAAAAGCTTATTGTGTTTATTTATTGTCTAAAACACAGATTTCTCAAATCT
Organism: Gillenia trifoliata; assembly: GCA_018257905.1. Lineage (NCBI taxonomy): Eukaryota > Viridiplantae > Streptophyta > Magnoliopsida > Rosales > Rosaceae > Gillenia > Gillenia trifoliata. Next base: position 15,562,259 of record CM031081.1, on the reverse strand, counting down.
TGTAGACAATTTGTTTTTTGGATTACGTCAGTTTTTCTCTTCAATTATTTGAGCGGGGCCAAGTACAGTGTTGAATCCATTTGCATTTCATCTTTACATCTTCATTCCATTTGCTTGGTTCATGCCTTGATTCGGTGCCACAAGGCGTTGAGCTCATTAGGACCATTTGCCCTCTCGTGGCAAAAGCAGATCATTTGGTGCTAAATAAGGTTGCACAAGGTGCAAATTTGCCCTTTGAACATGTCTAGGATTTGAGCTTGTTGTGTGAAACTTTGTATGAACCTTATTCATCAGCAGTGGATAGGACTCATAAGATTCCCCAGGTTTTGCCTGCCCGGTTAGGGGGTTTTTTCCGGGCACCAAATTGAAGCGTGTGTTATTTGATTTGTGAGATATGTTAAATGCATGTTTATTGTGTTAAGCGGAATCTGTGTTGTTTCGACTAGTTGTGTTCTAATCAATTAAGTTTGATTCTTATATACGGGTTTCTTGTCGATGGCACATTTTTCTGCATCATTGTTTCTGTCTTTCGACTAGTCATACGGACAAGCAAGAGTTTGCGTTTGTTATAGGTTATTCCGCCTGGTATCAATTTCAGTATTTTTGAGGTATGCCATTGCTCAAAAGGGTTATCAATGTTACCATCCACCCACGAGGAAGATGATTGTCACCATGGATGTGGTTTTCCATGAAAATGAAATGTATTATAGTTCATCCGAGTCCTCACTTCAAGAGGAGAAGCAAGATGAAGAAGTTCATACCTTTAACTATTATATTCCTGTAGCATCTGGATTTGAAGAAGATGAACAACCTAGTCCCACGTAAGTTAATGCAAGTGATTAGCTTATTCCCATGACTGCCACAGATCAGTTTGTGACTGATTCTAGTGATGAATCACAGACTGATCAGCCTATGAATGATGAGTCCCCTAACTGGAATTGACTCCAGTGATCAGCACATCAATCAGCCCATTACCACATATCAGCAGCAGCCAGTTGACTCAATTTAGATCTTTGCATATACGTATTCAAATAGTACCTATAACCAATCGCCTCTCACTCCAGATGCACCACCACCACATCGACTTCCAGATCGTATTAACTGAGGTATCCCTAAACCTATTATGAGGCTGACTCTAGTTGTAAACACAAATATCCTATAAATAGACCAAATTCAGAGTCAGGGGTGTCATATCCACTAAGTAATTATGTGTCAGCCTGTCACTTGTCGAAATCAAATACATCGTTCGTCTATCAATTATCTATTCCTAACAGTGTGCCGGAGGCCTTAGCATATCCTCGTTGGAAAGAAGCAATGAATAAGGATTCAAGATTATTGAAGAAGAATGCTACCTGGAAAATAACAGACTTGCTAGTTGGTAAGAAACCGATGGGATGCAAGTGGGTTTATACCGTGAAGTACAAAGTTGATGGTACTGTGGATCACTTTAAGGCAAGGTTGGTGGCAAAGGGGTATAGACAAAAGTGTGGAATTGACTATACAGATACATTTGCACCAGTATCTAAGATCAACACAATTCGTGTTTTTTTGTCCTTGGTCGCAAATTTAGATTGGCCGTTACAACAATTTGATGTGAAGAACGCCTTTTTACATGAGCATTTAACAGAAGAAATCTACATGGAACTTCCACCAAGGAGTAATGTTCCTGACGGGTGTAGGAAGAAAGTATGTTGGCTTAGAAAATCGTTGTATGGGTTGAAGCAATCTCTGAGAGCATGGTTTGGTAGGTTTACCAAGTTCATGAGAGCTTTTGGATATAACCATAGTAATTGTGATCACACCTTATTCCTAAAACGCCGGAATGGAAAACTTACAGCTCTCATTGTGCATGTGAATGACATGGTTGTTGCTGAAAATGATCTGAATGAACGAGCAACTTTGCAAAAATATTTGTCCAGTGAATTCAAGATGAAAGATCTCGGAAATCTAAAATATTTTTTGGGTATTGAGGTGTTGAGATGTAAGTCAGGAATATTTCTATCACAAAGGAAATATGTCCTTGACTTGCTGAAAGAAATTGGTATGTCTGCATGTAAATTGGTAGCCACTCCGTTAGCAGAAGGAATGAAGCTGAGTATTGATCTAAATCAGATACCAGTTAACAAAGGGAGGTATCAAAGATGAGTGGGCCGATTAATGTATTTGGCGCATACTAGACCTGACCTTGCTTATGCCTCAAGTGTTGTTAGTTAATATATGCATGATCTAGGAGAACAACACATGAGTGCAGTCATGAGAATTTTGAGCTATTTGAAGGGGAGTCCTGGTAAAGGCATTTTATTCATAAATAATGGTCATTTTAGAATTGAAGGTTATACCGATGCTGACTGGGCAGGTTCGATTGATGACAAGCACTTAACATCAGGGTATTTCAACTTTGTTGGAAGCAACCTTGTTATATGGAGAAGGAAGAAGCAAAATGTAGTTGTAAGGTCTAGTGCAGAAACGGAGTATATATAGAGGTATCGCACTGGTCATTTGTGAGATCTTATGGCTTAAACTTCTATTACAAGATTTGGGAGTTAAGCAAAGTCAGCCGATGAAATTGTTCTGTGATAATAAAGTTGCTCGTGATATTGCGCGTAATCCGATACAACATGATAGGACCAAACATGGTGAGATCGACAGATTTTTCATCAAAGAGAAGTTGAAAGATAAAGTAATTGAGGGGCCGACAATTGGAATTGAAGATCAAGTGGCAGATATCCTTACCAAGACAATTTCGAGTGACAAGTTCGCATGGTTTCTAGACAAGTTGGGCATGTCTAACATATATGCACCAACTTGACATGCCCAACTTGAAAGAGAGTGTTGATTTTGTATTTTAGGTATCTATATTTTAGAAATTTTTGATTGATATGAATTCCGTATAATAATTGTAATTCCATGTAATTAGTTTCTTTCTATTTACGTTAAGATTGTACACCTTGTATAAATACCACATATTGAGATCATTCTCTTGTGTTACAATTGGAGTACGAAGATTGAACCGGTGTTTTATGTATCTTTCCCCTATTTTTATTCATGAAAATGCAAACACCACGCGGATATTTGTGGATTAGACATGGTGTTTCCATTTCCTATGGCAGCGGTTCCCTCCCTTCAAAAGTGATATGACAACGCGATCCGGGACATTCATTGTTTTCATAAAGCTACTAAAGTAAAGTAAAATCACCCGTCCAGTCCATCCTTCTGGACAAGACCCACTCACTGTCACCCACACATGATTCCAAAATACAAACTACATGATTTGACGTTTCAGATTCTGTACTCTTAACCCAATCCCAATAGACAAACCTATCAAAATCCTCTCTGTGGGTATTAGTATTGTATATGGCATTTTTACGGGGCCATGTACATAATACTGTTCATGCTACAGCAATATAAGTGGGCATATTTGCAGGCGTGTTACAGTCCACAACAACGTGCTTGGATTTCAACAGAACGTACCAAGTTAAATGATGCTTGTACCATTTACAACCCCACGTCTCTCTTTCTTGCTTCCTCTAAACCCTAGGTGATATAATCAGACCCATCACCAGCGAGTGAACAAGCTAGGGTTAACCACGTCAGCATGACCAATGCAATATGCATGCATTCTGCAGTTTATGTGAATGGCCCCTTGATTAATTAGCAACTTAATTTGATTAATTAAACACATTGTCATTGACAGAGATTATTAGTGGAATGAAGACGTCATTAATTGAAGATGCACATTCAGGTTGCTTAAGTTGCTTAATTAAGTTGAGTAATGCAAATTTTAGCCTAATTGGTTTCTGAATCTTCTAGTAAGAAAATGACCCACGACTAATGATGCAACCAACCTAATTGTTGGTACAATCTTTAGCATTGTTTGAAGGAATTTTCCAAGCATATTCAACTCATACAGTCTTCTTCAAAAATGAAAGGTTCACAGAGGGACTTGTGGTCAACAATCTATCATGAAAATTTTATATCTTTTTTAGTAAAAACTTCTTGGGTGCTTCGGAGCATTCCGTACTCCAAATTTTTTAACCATTAAATTTTAATTTTTATATTGAAATAAAAATTTAACGATATCCGGAGTACAATGCAAGAAAGATCCCTTTTTCAAAAGGATAATACTTGGGTACTCACTAGTGAGTACCCTATATACTCACTTTAATAATTTGGCCCAATGATATTTTAACACATATTTTATTGTTTAAAAAATAAAACATATGCTATTTAATTTTTCTTGGGCTTTTAAAAATAAGGAACACATGTCATCTTTTGATTGGGCCAAATCAGAAAGTGAGTATATAGGGTACTCACTAGTGAGTACCCAAGTATTATCCTTTTCAAAATGGATAGCTATTGACCTGTGTCATCTTCAAAAGTTGTGTTTGTGAATTCCAAGGTCTTGTCTGCATCTTTGCATACCAAACTAGGTGATTATTTAATTTGTACTTTAACTGTGATTTGGTAGTGTGATGTTAACTTATGAATAACAATTATGACAGAACGAATTTCATTTACGAAATTCTTGAAACTGAAATAAAGATAAATTAGGTTGTTTTATAACCATATAATTTATGTGGCAGCTGCTAGTTTCACTAAAGTGTCATCTTTGATATTTAATATTATAATAAAATTGATATTGTTTTGTCTAAAAAAATGTTAAAGCTAGCAACTGGTAAGCATTCCATATTTAATCAAAGATAAGTATTTTGTTATATTTTACCAAAAATGTTATTATCACTTTAAAAAAGTCACTATGCACTCCTCAAGTGCTATTAATTCATCCTATATATTTTCACATATTTGGAATGTCATTAAAGCTTTGCTATTAATTCATCCTATATATTTTTACATATTTGGAATGTCATTAAAACTTTTTTTACAATGTTAATAACAACTCCCAACTCTATACATTAGAAATGTACTAGGAAAAACCAAAGAGGAATGCAAACAATAATCAATGATACTATTTTTGCAGACACAACTAACACACTTGTTGACATACTCTCCAATAAAGTTGGACCCTTCATTGTATATGGAGTCTATCATATATTAATTAGAGAGTGTACCAACAAGTGTATGTTTGTACAAATAGCATTTCTCTAATACAACTCTATTCTTAAGTGGTTGACGATTTTCTTAAAAGTATACTCAATCATGCTTGTATACCTTCATTTTTTAGAATATCATTTAGCCTAATTAGAAATAAGGTATTTCTACTTTAGGTGTTTGCCTAGAGTATCCTCATAATATCCTTGATATATTCATTATTTGCTTCTCGAGCAAATTAGCCACGCTCCTGGACTCAGAGTTCTCTTTAATAATATCTCAAATTCGAAAATTCCTCTAGAGATCTCTGTTTATTTATAACTTAGTTTGCTTTTTTTTTTTTTCATTATATACCATGAGTATAACGAGGAGCAATGCGCATATATATATATGTTCGCCTCACCAGAGGTAAAATACTTACGATTAGATTATTAGATAATTTTTCTTTAGGGTTAAAATAGTAGTAAGATTTGCAGTTTACACTAGTGGTTTCACGTGCATTTGTATGGGTGAAAAGTTAATTAAGTTAAATATTTGGGTTTAATGAGCATTTTTAACGATGAACTTTAACTCAAGTGGTATAGAATTATTGGGGTGCGAAAGTTGAGAGATGGTTATCCATCTAGAAAACTCGAATGCAAAAATGAAAATTAAAAACTAAAAACAAAATGGTTATCAAACAAGCCCTTAATTTCTTTCATAACCCTAAACCAAACACAAATAGGTTTTCCAAACCTAAGGCCAGTGCTAAATTTTCCAAGTTGAAAATTATGAATCTGATCAAATTAATGAAACCAAATCTCACTGTCTGTGCTTTTTCTTTTTTTTTTGAGAGCTATTAATAATTATCTGAGCTCTCTCTCAGTAAGAGACGGGTGAAACATGCAAGAACGTCTGCATCATCTATATATCTTATGAATAATGGCGTCTCTCTCTCTCTCTCTCATGTTGCTTTAGTCATGACAGCTATATATACACTGATGAGCTGGTTGTAAAATTATAAGGGTAAACTGCCGTTTGACCCCTTAAACTATCACCCTAGTTTAAATTGACCCCCTGAACTATTTTTTTGGTAAATTAACCTCTTAAACTTTCCTGAATTAGTAGATTTACCCCCTACCGCTAGATTCCATCCAATTTGCTGTTAATTCGTTAGAATGTCAGCTAGATCTACCAATTAAAATACGACACGTGTTAGTATTTGACAACAAAGTGGATGAAATTTCGTTGAATCTGACGGTGAGGGGTTAATTGGCTGATTTCAAATAGTTCAGGGGGTCAATTTACCCAAAAAATAGTTTAGGGGGTCAATTTCAACTGGAATAATAATTCAGGGGGTCAAACGGCAGTTTACCCAAAATTATAAACAGCCAAACATATTGGTGTGTATTAACCTATGGTCCTCCGGGTGGATTCCCATTCGTGTGTTTAAATTGATGCATGGAATATCACATTGGTTAATTTTGTGGTCCTTCCACCCACAGAGAGAGAGAGCGAGACTATGCTTGGTAATTCAACAAATCCATATTTAACTGTTTACTTAAAAGATTAAAATATGTTCAACATGAACCCATCACAAGAGTAGTATTTTTGCTTCTTGACAGTTAGGGAAAATCAATTTAAACACGTAGCTATAGATAGTAAAATAAAAGTGAGGTTCTAAAGAGGTTTCCTAGCTATAGGGTTAGGAGACTTCATCAACCTCAATACTTTTAAGTAGTTGCATCATACATACATATATAGAGATCAGAGAGAGAAGCCTGCAGGTGCTTCTCACAGGAGGGTATATTGTGTATACCAGTTTGTTTTAGTAGAAGCCATTAGACTTTTGAGTTCCCTCTCCTGCAAAAGCCTGGTCTATCTTTGGTTGCTTGTTGGCATCCAGCTTTAATCCAAAGTGAATGTGGGGAAAATGTGCCCACTGCAACACAAACGACCTTTTTCTCAGTTGATATATATATAGTTTTTATTCTAACTAGCACATTGATATTGTATCATAAATGTATTATCTCTAATTACTCTTAATACTGCACATATTTCAAACTGCACAACGTTAAAGAAAAATGCACATATTTCATACTGCAGATGCTGTATTAAATCGTGTTATACCTTCTACAATTAGGATGCCTGCAATTTGTGCTCATGTTTATGCATCAATACATTAATTTGGTGACCTTTATGTCTACTACTACTGTCTTGCTTCGATAATCTTATTATTTAAAGGGAGAAGAAGTTAAATTAATTATGTATAATGGTATATAATATGTCTGAAAGATTATAAGCTGGTAGAACTTAATTAGAACGTATAGATGCATATTTAGGGCCACTCAATGCATGTTTAAGAACATCAATATTGACAAATGAATGTATGAGCTATCAATATTGACAAATGAATGTATGACCTAAGCCACCACTGGGGTTAGCCTAGTGATGAGGGTGGATAAGAGTAAACTAGGTTAAGGGTTCGAAACCTTCCAATGTAACAAAAAGTATGTATGAGCTTAAAAAACATATCAATATTGTAGAAGCAAGTCTAAGTAACGTAAACCCTAAATCCTAATACATATATAATCAGTTGAAGGTGATGCTCAGAACGCCATTCAAGTGGTGTGGCAAGAAGGATTTAAGCCTAACTACTATTCTGGTTGAGGACAATGAGAAGGCTAAACCTGTGCTTAAAAAACTTTTGATTTGGAGACCTTTCCTTTTGTCCTAGAGAATGTAATAAGGAATAGCTTATTCCTTTGCTAGAGCTGCACTTTCTTTAGATCATCCTTTATTTCGGTTGGAAGTTGATCCACCAAGCTCTCTACATTTCTTAAGTCTGAGTTGAATGTACTTTTATCTTCGAGTTAATGAATAAATTCTATATGAAAAAAAAAACCCACAAAAACAGACTGAAGCTTTTACAAAAGGCATCAATGCAATTTTAAGGCGAGCTACCGGCCACTTAATGTATAATGGATATTTACTTCTCCAATATTGGACACTTGTATTAATTAACAACTGTCCTTGGATGTACTGATAAATCTTGTACATATAAATAACATTAACCTAACTTTTAATCAAAATAACATTAACCATGCTTCTTGTTACCTTAACCATCAAGTAGATTTGGAGTCTTGACTTCACATACTTAATTTGTTATTAGTCGTCAAACTCAGATGCTAATTAGTGACAGGCAATCCACATAAAATCCAATCTCGATCCTTGTTTTGTATATGTTACTATATCATAAATAAAGTTCACTATGCAGTTTTCCATAAGGTTTTACTTGTAATCTTCAAATTGAAAAAGTCCATGGATAAGTTATTTTGAGAGCTTGATCTTCCATTATCTTCCTGATTCTTCCTTTGGCCTTTTATATTAATTAAGTTATATTAAAAAAATTTCAATCATATTCTTAACAGAATTTGTATGTTGATCGACCTTAATTAATTTCCTTTTGTTAGTATAAGTGATAGTTTCGACCTTTTCCTAAAATAATAGGGATTAAGACTATTTAAGGCTAGGAGGAGGAACTTATATGAAACTGGTAGAATCCCAACTTTTATAACTTCAAATAGTTGCCAGTAACAACAATTTGAATATATAGTGGGACAATCACTGATATTCCCCACGCAAGTCTTCTCTACTTAAGCTTTTGAAGTTTGTATCGCACTCATCAACGCTTATTCCTTAAATATAAGATTTCCAACACAAATTCTATACCCTAAACCCTAAACTCAAAATGCATAACCTTTTAAATCCAGAAACAAGTTGTTTTGGACACAAATAAATTTTTCCAAAGGACTTGCCAAACCGTTAGTTTCCTCTTTAACCCCGGTGTCATTTTGAGGTCACAAAATATTTTTTAATGTAAGGATTGGGTCATCAATCATATTGTATGATGTCGATGAAGTGAAATTTTAACAAGTGATATTGAACTTAGTTGGAGAGGAATATCATTTCAATTGCTAGAAAATGAAATGAGCATTAACCTATGCTGAAATATTAAATTATTTACTAACCTAAATAATTTTTTTTATTAATTTATGCGAAGCTTGCATCTATATGAAGTAAAACTTTAATATATACTCGTACCCCGTTTCTATGTTGATGTTTTCAACCACCCAAGTGATGAAGCCAAAACATTCATTTATTTTTTATAGTAACAAAGTGTGAAATTTTAGGCATGTTTAGCAACCTTTTCGATTTTGGTACATAACCTTGTAGTTTGTGGTGTGTTAATTTTAATTTAAATTGTTTTCAATTTTTTTTTAATTTTCATTTCTTTCATTTTCGTTTTATTTATGCATCATTCCTCTCTTCACCTTTCTTCATATCTCTTTTCGTCCATGCACGTTTTATCTCTAGAAAAAATTGTAAACTAAAAATTAAAAGGAAAAGGATTACAATCATGGTGCGTACTGATCATGATGGGAAACTTATTTCTGATTTTAATAATTGATATTTGATTTTTTTTTTGGTCAAAATTGTTCTTTGATTGGTTAATTAGTCATATATACCATATTAGCACACTCCTATGTGATTATTATTTTTTTGTCAGAATTGTTCTTTTAATATGTTCTCGATTATTATGATATATTGTATTACTCTTAAGTTATTTTCAAGAGCCATTATTATAATGTAGGCCAGCGATTGATTTGTATTCTTACACATGAAATATTTACATTAGTTCTCGATCGATCGGCAAGAATCAATCAGCCCTCACTATAATATAGTATGGATCAACTTGGTGGTTCCATATTATATACTACCAAAATAAAACTTGATAGTTCTACTATATTGTAATGAATTAATATATACAAGGTCTCCCATAAAATATATGAAAATATTGAGAGACGTGATGGCTGCTTTGTTAGCAACCCATAACTTACATTTTTAGCTGCTGTGCTAAAAGCTTCCCTATGGCTAATGTCAGGATTACTAGCCTTAATCCTTTGGATCTCCTCCCTGGAGAGAGAGAGATTAAATTAAATTATCATATCATTCACCTTCAAGGGTAATTCCATCTCTTAACAATAATAATTACCATCATCAATAACTTGTAGCAACAAAATGTGTGACAAAACCAATGATTAAAAATAAACTTACTTAATAAACCTGTTATATGCTGAAGGAACCCGCTGTCTTTTCTCTGGTGCTATCATATATATGTATCCAGAAACAATTAATTTGATAAAATTGGTTAGAATAATAGTTTTATTTTGAGAATATAATACATTGTGCAAATGCTTCTAATGAAACCAATAGGACAAAATTACATCATTAGATCGAGCTAGCTAGCTAACATATTTGCACCTCATTCCAATGATATTATTGAGACTTAGATCATACACACACACACATATATATAGCTAGATTCCACACATCAAAAGCGTAACCTATTAATTTGTTTTTCTGAAATAGTTATTGTATTAAAATGTGAAAGTATTAATACTCATGAGCATAGCTTCTAGGACATTGCTATCCATTAATTGATGGGTACTGAAATCTGCTATGAAAGGTCACCATCCTAGTTGGCCCATGAGGAAGTGAGGACAAATCCCTAATTGGGGCACTTGTAAATGGTGTTTGCATGAAGCTTATTCAAACTAAATGGTTTTAGATTTTTATTTTTTGTTTCTTATACAAGTGAAGTTATATCAACTAAATCTAAATTGCAAAAGAAGGAATTCAAACTTGGTTGTATATATAGGATATGGAGCACATTGATTATAACTCTTTTAAACTAATCTAAATAAGTGATATTATAACATAATTAATCACCTTGAAGAATATTAGGTGATTGTGCCTTGTTATTTACTTTTTTTTCCAATTATGTGGATCGAGACACTCTTTGCTCAAAGCTACTATATTGGTTTTGCATTTAACATTTGGTATATGACATTAAGTGTTTTTTTTTTTTTTTTTGGGTGGGGGGGGGGGGGGGGGGGGGGGGGGTGGGGGGGCGATCGACTCCATTAATTTAAAGTGACTAAAAAATGTCATAATATTTGTGTATGAGAGAGAGAGAGAGACTTACGGCGTATGGGAGAGATTCTAGGTTGGTCATGAAGCTCTAGAGACTCAAATGCATGACCAAACTTGTTGGATTTGGATGATGATGATGATGAGCCGCAGTTCTTATTTGAATCCTCAGAGCTCAGGTGTTGTTTCTGTAACTTTAATTAATAATTATTAACCAAAAAACTAATTAAATTACATTAATATATATATATATATATATATATATATATATATATATCAGTCAAATCACAGTCAACACCTTGGCTCGAAAAAGACTTTGGATTGAAATTTCAGACACACTCATCACGGAAATACATAATAATGAGTTGGTACTGGTTGAATAATCACTGCTCGATCTTTGCTACTTCTTGAAAAACTAAAAAACACTGTCTAATCCTTAACTGATCACGAATAAATTCACTCGCACACTTGCACATAAAACTACCTTGTTTACAAACTCACCCCCATCAAATTCCTTGTGGAAATTTAGGGAATCCGAGTCAGAAAAATATTGGATATGGTGACCTAAGAAAAGGAGGGCAAAATGCACATATTTTAATTTTTTTACAAGTAATATTACAAATCTAATTTACTAAAAGAATGGTAGTAGGGTTTGAACCCCAAACGCAGAAAAATTCACCACTTGCAGAGCAAAATGCACATACATATTTAAATTAATAATTAACGTATGAGTACCTGGGGATCTTGAGGAGGAATGGTAGTCGATTGAAGGGAACCTCCAATATTAACGGAGAGCAGATTGGCACAATGCCCACATCTCACCGTCACCATATTCAGTGAACTGTTGCATGGAACACTCACCTGCACCCATTCGATTCAGTTATAGATCCGTATATAAATTAAGAGGTTCTGAATTATTACCTAAATGCTTTATTCTTCTTCGAAGAAAAATAAATGTAACCAGTACAATACTAATTAATGTGAGATTCTTGCTAGGTTAAACAATAATTTAGTTAATGCTTAGTTCATGTTGATTGATTTTTTTTGTTTAATTTGTTGGCACCTGAATCATAATTTCTTGCTCTCTCGCACACAAGCACTCAAAAGCATTAATGTAACCATCATATATGATCGTAACTAAACCCCATTGACCAAACAAAAAATCAAACCCTAATTCATAAAACAGAAACAAATCTTGTGTGAGAACAAACCAGATTGCATTTATAGACATATGATCATTACGAAGAACTCTATCAATTGAAAACAGCAATACATAGGACACGCATCAGCAATAGGAGGACGAATGATGCAGTTATAAAGAAGAAGAAGATGATGAAGAAGAAGAACAAGAGATGGATGAAATGCCTAAATGCATCAATGCTGAAAACCTGTTTTCTCAAATTAACAAAGTACGTGCAGAATTGATATCAGATCACACATGGGCAAATAACTATAAGGCCTCTTGGCCCCCTTCATTTAATTACTTAAGACACACTCTCTCTCTCTCTCTCTCTCTCTCTGACTGACTCACACGCAAACACACAGAAACTCACACGCGCAAACAGAGATACTAGTTCTTTTCTTTTTTCCCTTTCGGTGCCCCTTCTGGCTTTTCTGCCTGACACACCCGTAAGGAAGATGATAAAAGATAGAAAGAAATAGCTCAATGTATAAACACAGAGAGAGAGAGAGAGTGAGGACGAAAGAAAGCGACGTGACGGGAACGAAAACCATTAAAGGCCATGACCAGCAGCATTAACCACTCACTCTTCTTCACTATCAAACATAACTACTCATGATTAAAGGAAGAGAGCCTGAATCATCATCATCATCAACTACACTAATTTAATCACTGTACATTCTTAACATCTTCATTTTCCGTATATATTTACTCAATTATCACAAAAGAGAAAGTCGGAAAGATAAAAAAAAACCCAAAGGAAATCATTTTAAAAGGGTTTATTTATGAGAGGCTCCTTATGATGAAATACAGAAGAAAAAAGAAACACTATTTTGCTGCTTTGGCTCTCTCTCTCTCTCTCTCTCTCCTTCGACTCTATTCACAAATTCTTGTAAAGAGTTAGGAATAGGTGCCTTCTGTACTACATTGGTATTCAGAACCTGAAATATGCAACTGGATCACATTTATTCATCAAGACCGAGAGAGATTAAGGAATGACATGATAGAACGATAAAAGAAGATGAATCAGTACTGCCATGGCTCGGCTTTTAGTAATAAATTGATAATATATATATTTATATACTCCTACAATTTAATAAATATATATGCATATATAAGTAGGATGAGATGAGAGTAGGAATCTGCACAAAGTTGTGCATAGCTTGGGATGAGAAACTTTAGAACCCTAGCTAATAACCTAGCTACTTGTTGCCCTAGCTAGTAGTACTCATGGGCGTGAAATCCCACAGTTGAATACTTTCAGGAGATTTACTTGCTATCTTTAGCCGGAAGCAATTTTCCCTCGCTTTTGAAATTGTTATCCACCTTCATGGGGTCGATCGCAATTCTACAACTACTGATCTATCTTGACGTTCATAAATTTTTCATCTACTTGGAAGCCTGCAGGCCAAAACCCAGGTACAATTCCTCATAAAATATAAGGTAGGAGACAGATTCTTTTATCAATTACATGTGAATCACAAGAATTCGCAATTCTTGGCATCAATTCTAGTACTTAAACTTTACCCCAAAAAGGGCATTTAGTAGTTGGTTAAGGGCCACAATTATTGTATATATATTCACATAATCCCAATTATTCTTCTACACTTGAAGTAAGTTGTTATTTTTGGGTGCATAGGGGGACATGACGGATCACATTCATTCTTGATCTGAAAGCTAAAAATATGATAGCCCGGATATTGGTCAATTCAGTAGTTGAAAGACATGGCACAAAGAAACCTTAGAATTGAATGAGAGAGAGAGAGAGAGAGAGATACCGCTAAAATGGTGTTGCAGAAGTTGCAGTGAACATAACAAACACGTTCGGATGCCATCAAATCCATTGACATAATATTTCAAAGCTTAAATTGTAATATATAGCCGGATCAGGTAGTATTCCTTGAGAGAGAAAGGCTTAGGTGTGAAGACAGAAAAAAGAAACAAGATATAATTTGTGATTAAAGAAATATAAAATGTACAGAGAAATGAGCACAAAGACAAAAGATGAGAAAAGAAAGAACTTTTTATGAGAGAGAGAAGAAGAGAGAGAGAGAGAGGAGAGAGGGTGAGGATGGGACTAGTCTGGTCGGAGTGAAGTGGGAATGGATGTAAAATGTAAGTAGTGGTTTTTGTAATACGAATATATAAAAGGTGGTTTTATGGGAAAGGTTGTTTGTGGATCATTTTAGAGAGAGAGAGAGAGAGAGAGGTGGTGGTGGTGGGGTTGGGTGTGTGATGATTGAGGGAATGAGTGGGTCGGAGTGACCCATCTCCCATCTCTTAACCCTCCTCTTGGCTTTCTGTAGCGGACGAGGGGGGCGCGAGATATTTATGCTCGGAATGTTTAGGGAAGAGAGAGAAAGAAAGAAAGAAATTAATAAAAAGATAATCTTATTATTATTATTATTATTAAGATAATATCAATGAGAGACATGAGAGGGATTTATATAGTACAAGTATATTAATATGGTAGTGTTTCGTGTCAACTATAAAATAAAGATATACATATATAAGTTTTTATTTGTATCAATAAAATAAAAATATGTATAAGTTTTTATTGGTACAAAGCATAACGTAATTATAAATTCATGCCATATAAATGGTTAACTGAAAGAGATACTCAGAATTTCTGTAATCTATTTGTATTCTGTGCGTCTGTTAAGTGTCCAAGCTGGAGAGAGTGAAGATGCTTTGCCTCATTACTCATTAGTCATTTCTCCTTGTCATATCTTGTTTTCAATTTTTTTTTTCTCCATGCGTGTTCAATATTTGTATTATTTTCATTTTTGGTTGATTTATACTAGAGGAAAAATGTCTTTTGTCTCTTACTTCGACATGACATTTATGTGTTGCATCCTAACCAACTTTTTAATTCTATGTTGTGAATGAAGCTTTCACCGCACCTGACCTAATTTTTGGTTTTGGGAAATAACGATCTTTTTTTTTTGGTCAGAAAATACAAAATATCCTTAAATTCCGAGATTAATGTTTGCATCCTGTGCTAAAATGTTAAGTAAACACTTCGGACCATCTGTTAAAGAATTATATTTGTACATATTACATTCATATCTTGGGAAAGTTGTCCTTGTGGATTCCATGCCACACTTGTGATTGAAGAGTTTGTAGGGTGAAAATTAAAAATATATATGAACTAACAAACATGCATAAGATAAATTACAAGTTGATCATGCATATATGTATACAACAACAAAGGCGGAAGCAATATAAAATATGCAACAAATCCCTCTTCAAGATCTTATGTCCTATGGTTCATATATTCAGAAGAAGACCACCAACCACGAATTGCTTGTCAATGTCAAAAGACCGATCTACCCCTGTTTCAGCTCCGCGATACGATCGAGGATGCTCCTCCCCAGCTACCTATAAATAAAGCCAGAGGCCTTCAAACTAAGTACCTTCGTCAAAATTCAATCTTTATTATACAAACCTCAAGCGATTTTTCAATTAACCCAACTACTCTTCAGCACAAACCAATTGCTTTTCAGTTACAATCTCAAGCTTTCTTCAAAACAAACCCAACCTACGATCCCCACGATCTAAAACCTTTATAGCTCTGCTACCACATAGTATGATTCGGTTGATGAACATTCCAACCAACCCAGATCACCTATATGAAGCAATATTTCTTACCCAGTCCAGTTCGACATCAGTAATGTTGATGGACTCCTCTAGCATTATTGTGCCTTCTATGGCCTGAATCTTGCTAGAGTTTTACTGCTTTCTTTACATTTTCAAGTTTATTTACTTTTCAAGTTATGTAGATCGGCTCATCAGCCTCAAATCTCTTTTGTAGATGTTTGTAATATTGGTTCCATCATGAAATGATTACATCCAGTTTCATGTTTTTATTGTTGTCTCATTTTCATTTACAACTTAGGCAAACACTTATTTCGCACTAGATTCAAGTCATCATTTGCTCAAGGCATAAAAAAGAACTTAACCGAACCAACATCCCATTCGTAGCACAATCATTTGATTAAGAAGTCAGATCTATATGCAAACCTAACACAAATCTAAACACACTATGTCTGTTAGCAGCCTCCAACAGTAATGCGCTTATTCTCTCTTTTTCTCAAGCCATGGCACTAAGACCAAAAGCAACACTCAGGACAAATAAGTATTGAACCTAGTTGAGCTCTATCTGAGTTTTGACACCAACACATGGTAAGTTAGAATGACCTTCTTGTTGTAGATAATATTGACATATGATAAATGTGATTGTGTAAATCCTAGGTAGATATGGATTGGGATATTCTCATCATCCTAAAGTCATTGTTCTATTATGATTGTACTTGTTTCACTATAAATAAAGGCACTAGTATGAGAGAAATAACACACCATAAATTTCCTCATCCCTATTTCTCTCTATTCTCTCTGTGTTGTCGGCCATCCTTCTCCCTGTTCTTAACCCTTCAATAAAATAGCACACAATACGTTATTATCAACACACTCCTGACAACTGCATTACGGAATCTGAAGGGCGTTCCTCTGTAAACAAATTGTTCCACCATCATCATCAACAATCCAAGTACTTCTAAAATAAGGTCTCAATGTCGATATTTTTTCAGCCTTGATTGCATGAACCTTCACCATGATGCATAAACCCAATTTTATGCTTTTTAATGAATCATAATCTTCTACAAATATTGTGTTCGCATTGAATTTAATATATTAGCTATATATTAAATGAATTGATGATTGTGTGAATGAAGGAAAAGGGTTTTTTTTTTTAATTTCATATTTACAAAAAAAAACTTGAAGCCGAGCCGCACCGAGCCGTCTTGCCCAAAACCCAAGTCTAGACGACGCCATTTTGCTCGTCTCCCTTCTTGGACCGAGCCCTGTCACCTGGATTGGCCTGCAGTCCAATCCACGGCAACCATCACCAGATTCTGGGATTTCCAAAATCCTCTAACGCCTGCAGCCATCCCAGGTAGATCGGCGACCACACCACGGTAGTCTCCGACGACTTTCATGAGATTTCCCGTCAAAAATCTCGTCGGCTTCCAGAGTTTCACCTTGGACCCTTACTGGTTTTGGACCCTGACGTTGAGATTCAATCTCGGTCCACCTTTTTTTTGGTTTCCCAATTGAAACAAAGGCTAGAACTGCCACTGGTCCACCTTTTTTCGGCGACCTTTCCTTCATTGGGCTTGCACCAGGACACCCGAGGCTTTTTGGGCCTCTCTTTGGCCTCGGCCCACTCCAGAATTGGCCTTAGATTAAGCCTCTTCCCCGCAGCCCCTGCATGGGTCACTCGAGCCTCTTGACTTGCTTTCCAAACCAGCTCTAATTGGGTTTGGTTCCTTTCCTTCTTTTTCAGCCCAGTGGACATTGACCACTGCCACTCCAGCGCCTGTTAGGCTCGGGCCTGAAGCCCACACCCTATTGCAGGCATGCAGCCCAGTTTTCTCCTTGTTTGGGCCTACAACTCCAAACTTAGCCCACCCAAATTATTGGGCCGTGATTTCCACACCTCATAGGCCCCGTAGACCTATATTCATCTACATGTTTCTGCTGTATATGTTTATTTTTGTTCTATATATTGTGTTTGCTTGCAGGTATCCATGAACTTGAAGTTCATACATTCGAACTCGAAGTTTCGAATAAGTGTTATGAAACCCGAAGTTTCTTTAAAAACTAAATACCCATGAAACTTGTAGTTTTCATAAAAATTTAAACCAAAACATGTCTAATAGAACCTAAATGTTCTACTCCATGTTTATGAACCGTTTTTCATAGTACTGACCACAATCTTGTTCCCTTCGTTACAGCGACATGTCGAATTTGAACAAACTTGACTTTACCACTCTGGAAGTCTCTAGAAGAAACTACCTCAAGTGGGTACAAGATGTGAAGCTCCAGCTTACTGCAAAGAGTCTTAGTGCTACCATTGAAGCTGAGATGGATAACCTGGTTGACGAAGCTGACAAAGTAACCGCCATGATCTTCATCCGAAGACATATGCACGATGCACTGCAAACTAAGTACCTCGTTTAAGAGGATCCAAGAGCTTTATGGCTCGCTCTGGAAGAGCGCTTTGATCATCAAAGAGATATCTTATTGCCTAAAGCAAGACACAACTGGCAACATTTACGCTTCCAAGACTTTAAGTCTGTGAATGAGTACAACTCTGAAGTTTGTCGAATCCAATCACTTCTCAAGTTTTGTAAAGAAGACTTGACTAAACAGGATCTCCTGGAGAAGACCTATTCAACTTTCCATGCCACCAATATTGCCCTGCATCAACAATATAAGACACAGAAATTCACCAAATTCTCATATTTGAACTTTGTCTTATTACTTGTTGAAAAGAAAAACCAGTTGTTGATGAAAAATCATCAAGCTAGACTTACTGGCTTGACCGTTGTGCCTGAAGCACACTCTAACGCGAATCGAGGCCAAAACCGACACAAGAGGCATGGTGGGAAAGGCAAGGGTTCTAACCTTAAGCCACAAGCCCAAGGTCGACAGAGTGTAGGCCCATCCAAGGGAGTAAATAAATTCTCGAAGCGCAACAATTTAGCTCCCAAAGCCTCAAACTTCAAGACTAAGAGCAAGGCAACCAAATAGGCGAGTCTGTGTTATCGCTGTGGTTCTCAGAACCATTGGTCCCGCACTTGCCGAGCTTCAGCTAAGGTTGTTGCTGAGTATCATTCAGGTCGTAAAGCCGTAGAGACTAATCTTGCTCAAGTGGAGAATCCCGAAGATACTACCATGGAGATTTCAAATTTTCAAGAAGCATCTACTCTAATGGAAGATTAGATTTTCGACATGGGCCCATATGTTGGCCGAAAATCACCACTAGTGGCTGAAAACCACTAAGTGGCCAAACCCCCTATCTTTTGGTTTAAGTTTTGAACAAATTTTCCTTTTTCTTTGGATGATTTGTTTGGTATTTGTTTTAAGTTTTTGGATATTATTTTATGGATATTATTTCTCGAATGATTAATTTCCTTATACATGTGACCAATTCAATTAATTTATTTCTATGTATGTCTTGTGCGGAAGTTAGTTTTGAAGAAAATGGAGTTGAATTCCTTTGCATCATTTCCTATGAATATGGCAAGAAGCTTATTTATGAGAAGATGGAGCGCCTTCCAAATGGCTTGTATATTACAATCATTCGCTCTGTTGAGGTCCACCATGTGGCCGGACCTAGTAGTTGCCTAGCAATTGAAAATTTGCTTTGGCATGACCGTTTGGGACACCCTGAACGAATTATGATGCGCCGTATCCTCAGTACTTCACACAGGCATCCTTTTACCCGCAGTAAGGACTTTGTTCTTTGCACTTTTCCATGCCAAGCATGCTCCCTAGTAAGCTAATCACTTGCCCATCCATGCACAAGATCCAAACGGATCCTCCCAAATTTCTTCAGAGGATTCAGGGGGATATTTGTGGGCTTATTCAACCATCTTGCGGACCATTTAGATACTTTATGGTATTGGTTGATACTTCCACACGTTGGTCACACGTGTGCCTTTCTGTCCACTCGTAACGGTGCATTCTCCAAACTCCTAGCTCAAATTATTAAGCTAAGGGATCACCACCCTGATTATTCGATTAAGTCCATTCGACTAGATAATGCTGCAGAATTTACATCGAAAACTTTCGATGACTATTGCATGTCTATTGGGATTGATGTTGAACATCATGTACCCCATGTTCACATTCAAAACGGCCTAGTAGAAGCGTTCATTAAGCGCCTTCAATTGATCGCTCGGACTTTGGTAATGCGAACCAAACTTCTAATATCTGCTTGGGGTTATGCAATACTTCACGCAACAATGTTGGTCCGCCTAAGGCCCGTTGATAGGAACATATTTATGCGATGTTATTATCTTTTTTTCTAGGTTTATTTAGTTAATTTCCATTAATTGTAGTACTTTATTTTATTTTCATTTTATTGTAGGTAGAAATGACAAAATTGGAATTAGAAAGCTAGAGGAGCGAAACAGAGCGTTATTTGAATTTGGAATAGAATGCTTGCGTGGCAAGCATTGAAGAGCAAGAATTTGGAACGTGTAAGCTATTAGGAGTGGACACATGTAATGGATAATGGCCTGACTTTGCGTGGATTAGAAGATAGAAGCTTGGAACACAAGGAAAATTGCAAAGAAGTGGAATCCGAGTGAGATTTGGAAAGTGCTGTGCAAAACTGCCAACTTTGACCCAGAATTCCTCATAACGAGTTACGTATCATGTCATATATGGATGAAAAGCTCTGGATGTCTAGTTTCCAAAGGATTTTACAGCTCTCAATTCCGGTACTTCTAGAATTAGTTATCACTGTTTTAGTGAGGCAAGGTCAAAACAGGCAGTAGAGTCCTAGTTGGATTTGGTTTCGAGAAGAAAACGTGGCAGTTGTTTTGTGCGTGTTTCTACACTTACTTCAGATGAAATAAGGAGTCCTAAGGATGTCTAAATACTCTCTAAATCATGCTCTTGAAGTCCTTCAATGATTCAAGCATTTGGAGACACATAAAACATCAAGGAAGTACTAATTTGTTACAACACACCTCACACATACATCCCTTTTTCTCTGCTGCATTCTACCACAACCTCTGCCCTAAAAACTGTTCCATTCACCCTTCAATTCATCCATCCATCCAAGGTGAAGACAAGAAGACGTTCAAGTCAAAGCCGTGAAATTCAAAGTTGTATCTATTCAAACCTTTGTGTTTTTGTTAGTTTGTTTTTCAATGTTTCTTGTGAATTGCTTTTCAATCATGAGTAACTAATTTCGTTTATAGCTAAGGGTGAATTTGAAGCCATGAACATATGTTTATTATGAGTTTATTTATCCAATTATTTCTTCGTAAATTGTGAATGTGATTTACTTATCTATTTTATAGAGAACTTATCCTTGTATGTTTATTAAGGTGGCCAACTTAGGTTGCATGCTAGGGTTTGGAGCTAGAATATAAGTGAGTTTCACCTAATCGTTATGAACTTGTATTCATAAGTAGTAAAAATTGAAGGGACATCAGTTGTGTTAAGTAAATCCTAGGCAAGAGTATCATGCGTTTCATAGTTACTATTGTCTAGTCAATGTTTATGATTTTCACAAAGCTTAATGATCTTTGATATGTTTATCTATCATGCATTTCATAGTTAGATAACTTGATAAGAATAATTTGGTGCGAGTTGCATTTCATTCAAATCAATGAATTTAGGAAAATATGAGAATTAATTTGGGGCAGTCATTCATAGTTTATAGAAGGAATAATTGGTAATCAACTTGTACGCATATGTTTGTGTGTGGAGAAGGATCCTATAGCTGGCTTTTCACCATTGTCATATACCTTGTTGTTTTAAATCTTTAAATTTGCTTTTGAATTCAATTTTAATTTTAGTTAACTTTGTTTCAAATAAAATTCCCCATTCGTTAGTTATTTGTTTTAATTAATTAATTTTTTGTTTGTTTTAAGTGGTTAGCAAATCCCTCTAATCCCCGGCCTAGAACGATCCCTACTTATTCATGCTACGATTACATTATAGTGTTTTAAATTGTGTGTTAGCTTGTAGCATATCAATTTTTGGCACCGTTGCCGGGGATTAGCAAAATTGCTAATCCCTTGGATTTTGCTTTTCATTCTTTTGGTTAGTTTTTAATTTTTAATTTTTCTTTGTTTCCAGGTACTAGTTTAACAAGAATTTGGTTGATTTTGATCCGGAACTTGAGTGGGCTTTGAGGAGAAAAAGGAAGCAACCCGAGTACAATCCACCAAGTTCTAGTTCCGAGTCAGAATTTTGAGGTTGAAGCCGAAAAAGAGGAGAAAAAGATGGAGGTTGACAATCGGTCAATCAAGGAGCTTTATGCCTCATGGATAGACAATGTCGTCTCTCTCTCTCTGCATTCAATATCCAACTGCAGCTACAGGGAAGACAGATGAGTTTGAATTGAAGTCGAGCTTGTTGCATCACATTCTCAAATACCATGGTTTGTCCATGGACGATCCAAACAAGCACTTGAAAGAATTCGAGGTGGTTTGTTCGAGTATGACACCAATTACTGTTGATGGGAACATTCTGAAGATGAAAGCTTTTCCATTCTCTCTTATGGACAAAGCTAAAGATTGGTTGTTTGAACTGCCACCTGGGACAGCGACCTCGTGGGAAAGCATGAAGAAGGCATTTCTTGAGAAGTTCTTCCCTACTTCTCGTGTGATTTTACTAAGGAAGAAGATAAGTGGAATCATGCAAGGCGCAGGAGAATCCTTTCCTGCGTACTATGAACATTTCAAGACCTTGATTGCATCTTGTCCACAACATCAGATGAAGGAGGAGCTTTTGATTCAATATTTTACGAAGGACTACTTTCGCTTGAGAGACAAATGCTTGATGCTTATGCTGGAGGTGCTTTAGTTGACAAAACTCCAACCGCAGCAAAGACTTTGATTGCAAATCATGCTTTGAATGCTTAACAGTACGAAGGTGTGGGAGAGAGAGAAGTCAGACACCAATCTCAAGTCAATGGGATTGGCTGATAGGAGCATATTTATACGATTTTGTTAGCTTGTTTCCTTGCATTTATTGCTAGTTTCTGCTTATTATAGTGTTTTAAGTTATTTTCATGCAATTTCAGGTTCTAAGGATGAAGTTTGCATAAAGGTGCATTTTGGAGCTTTTTGGAGCAAAGTTGGGCTTGGACTGGATAACATGTTTGGAGCATGATGGCTGGACGTATTTGAAGTTCGTATGAGGCCAGGAATGTGCTAAAGAGTGAAGATAGAAGTTCGAAGGACAAACAGATTGTAAGAAAGTGAAATCCGAGTGGAAGTTGGACTGTGCTATGCATAACTGCCTAATTCTACAGAGAACCCAGATTTCCTCAGGATGAATTACGTGTCGTATCATATATGGTTGGAAATCTCTGGATGTCTAGTTTCCACAGGATTTTACAGATCACAATTCTAATTCTTCTAGAAAAAGTTATCACTGCTTTAGTAACTGAAGGTCGAAACAGGAAAAAGAGTCCTAGTCGGATTGGGAGGCAACCAATGCCGCACATTCCTCATCACTTACCCTTCCTTGCCGCACAAGTAAACACAATTTAGGACCCAAATCAGCAAGGAAATCTGATTCTCTTTCCTTGCCACGTAGGAAAATCTCTTTCCCTTTATTTTCTTTCCCTTTGTTGAATATCTTAGCCTTTTTCCTTGGATTCTGATTTTGTTTTCCTATTCTAGGAGTATTTTGACTTTATTTCTGTGCCCCTAAATAAGTTAGGGTTTTGCTTACCCTAAAACCTTTAAATATACACCTTTGCAGCACCATACACGGATCCTAACCATAAACCCAGCTCTCTATACCATTCATAACCCCCAAACCTCACCACCAACCCTTGTGCCGCAGCAAAGAGGAAGGAGGAGTGCCCTTGGACATTATTTCCATTCGAGTTACAATTGCTGGAACGTTTTAGGTGTAATCTTTCTTTGGTTTTCAATGCTTCAATTCAATAACCTTTGTTCTGTGAGTATGAGGAACTAAACCCCTCTTAGCTAGGGGGAATTCAAAACCATGATTATACTTGCACTATGATTTGATTATATCCAGTTGTGATTCATAAGTTGTGAATTCAATTACTTATCTGTGGAATTAAAACTGATTTGTATGTGTTGGTTGAGAGTGCACGCTTAATTTTCATGCATAAATCTGATGCTAGGATATAAGGGAGTTTCACCTAATCATTATGAACAATCAATGAGCCCCTATGCATCCAATACCCCGCGGCTGCTCAAGACAAGACCGAGGAGTTTGATTTGAAGTCAAGCTTGTTGCACCACATTCCAAAGTACCATGGGCTGTCCATGGAGGATCCAAACAAGCACTTGAAAGAATTCGAAGTGGTGTGTTCAAGCATGACCCTTGTAAATGTCGATGGAAGCATATTGAAGATGAAGGCTTTTCCTTTTTCTCTCTTGGAAAAGGCTAAAGATTGGTTGTATGAACTAGCTCCCGGAACTGTCACATCTTGGGAGAGTATGAAACGGGCGTTCTTAGAGAAGTTTTTTCCAACTTCTCGAGTCATTCTTCTACGCAAAAGGATTAGTGGCATTCAGAAAAATGAAGGTGAATCGTTTCCCAATTATTATGAACATTTTAAAACTCTTGTTGCTTCATGTCCACAACATCAAATGAAGGAGGAGCTTCTTCTTCAATATTTCTACGAAGGGCTTCTACCCATTGAACGTGAAATGCTAGATGCCTCAGCGGGAGGAGCTTTAGTGGACAAGACACCCACGGCTGCTAAGACTTTGACTGCTAACCGAGCTTTGAATGCTCAACAATATGAAGGTGTTGGACAAAGAAGCACCCCACGACAACAAGTGAATGAGGTAAGTGCTATTTCTAAACTTCAAAATCAAATGGTTAATCTTACCACTCTTCTTTCTCAGGTTGTGGAAGGACCAAAAGTACAAAGTGTGGCTGTTTGTGGCGTGTGTTCCATGCAAGGACATCTCACGGATAAGTGCCCTCAATTGATTGAGAACGGAAGGTGGGAATCTGCCAATGCCGTGAGTTTTGGGAATCAACAACCAAGAAGTGATCCTTTCTCTAACACATACAATCCCGGTTGGAAAGATCATCCAAATTTCAAATGGCGAGAACCCCAACAAAACCAATAACAAAGTGCATTTAGGCAGCACTCCCCGAGTTTCTATCCAAAACCATATGCACCCACACAACCTCAAGCACAACCTGCCCAAACCAAATCAGGTTCGTCCATTGATAATGATCAGATTTTTCAATTACTAACATCTATGGCGCAAGGTATGCAAAATAGAGACAAAAAGGTGGATGAGTTGGAGAAGCAAGTAGGGCAGATTGAAGAATTCATGGGCCAATTTCGAGAGCAAGGCAAGTTGCCTAGTTCAACCGTTGTCAACCCAAAGGGAGGATTCGAATCTGCCAAAGCCATGAGTTTGCAAAATGGAAAACAAGTTGGATCTGGTTCCCAACCTTCCAAATCACGTTCCAACGAGGTTGAAGAGTTGATAATTGAAGAGGAGGAGCAAATCACATCTTTGCTGCAGCCACCCAAACAATCTAATCGGCCAATAAAGGTAAGGAAGTTCCAATTTTGATTAATTCTAACATTGTTCCTCCAAATGTACCCTTCCCTCGTAGGTTTATGCAATCAAAGAAGGAGGAGGCTGAAAAGGACATTTTGGAAACGCTTAGAAAAGTTCAAATGAATATACCACTTTTGGATGCAATTAAGCAAGTTCCGAGGTATGCCAAGTTTTTAAAAGAACTTTACACCACGAGGAAGAGAATTTCGACCAAGGAGGTTGTAAAGGTAGGTGAAAATGTCTCAGCCATTTTGCAACGTAAACTGCCCCCTAAATGTAAGGATCCCAGTAGTTTTACAATTCCTTGTGTTATTGGCAATACTCGTTTTGAATCTGCCATGTTAGATCTAGGTGCATCTATAAATGTCATGCCATATTCAATTTATGCATCTATGGACTTAGGCGAGTTGAAAAATGATGGTGTGATTATACAATTGGCCGATCGATCTAATGCCTATCCAAAGGGAGTTTTGGAAGATGTTTTAGTGCAGGTCAATCACTTAATCTTTCTGGCAGACTTCTATGTGCTTGAAATGGACAAGTCGGACCATTCCCCTTCATTGCCCATCCTTCTTGAAAGGCCATTTATGAAAACTGCCCGTACTAAGATTGATGTGTTTAATGGAACTTTGACGATGGAATTTGATGGGGAAGTTATTAATTTCAATCTTTCAGATTCTATCAAGTATCCTAGTGAGGATCACTTATGTTTTTCTATTGATGTAATTGACTCTTTGGCGCAGGACCATTTTGAACTATTGAAGGAAGATTGGTCATTGCACGAAGAATGGACATTCAAACCAATGAAGCAGCAACCCTGCACCCCCACGGCATGCATGACCTTTCCCTTGCCGCGCCCCTTAATGAAGATGTAATGGAAATGGTGGATGCCCTTGAATTGTTGCCACCACAATCTGGTAAGTTCTTGGACCCAATTTCAATTTTAGTTTCGGCTAATAAGTTACTTCCATCAGTTGTGCAGCCACCTACACTTGAACCTAAGCCATTGCCAAGCCATTTAAAGTACGTATTCTTGGGATGTGATGAGAGGTTGCCCGTCATCATCTCAAGCACACTCACGGCACAAGAGGAGAACAAATTGGTGAGGGTGTTAATGGAGTACAAAACGGCAATTGGGTAAACATTGGCTGACATCAAAGGAATCAGCCCTACAACTTGTATGCATCGTATACTTTTGGAGGAGGTGTCTAAAACATCTCGAGAGGCCCAACGCCGACTCAACCCTCCAATGATGGAAGTTGTGAAGAAAGAGATAATCAAGCTACTTGGTTGTGGAGTGATCTATCCAATTTCGGATAGTCGATGGGTTTCACCTATTCAATGCCTTCCAAAGAAATCTGGCGTGACAGTGGTAAAGAATAAGGAGGAAGATCTTGTGCCTACACGCGTTGTAAACAGTTGGAGGGTTTGTACCGATTATAGGAAGCTCAATGCCACCACACGGAAGGATCACTTTCCTTTGCCGTTCATTGATCAAATGCTTGAAAGGTTAGCAGGGTATGCATTTTATTGTTTTCTTGACGGTTATTCTGGTTATAATCAAATTGTCATAGCACCTGAGGACCAAGAAAAAACCACTTTCACATGCCCCTTTGGCACATTTGCTTATCGTCGCATGCCATTTGGTTTATGCAATGCACCTGCCACATTTCAAAGATGCATGATGAGCATATTTTCAGATTATGTTGAGAAAATTATTGAAGTTTTTATGGATGATTTCAGCGTTTTTGTTGATTCATTTGATGGCTGTTTGCATAATCTCAATTTGATCTTAAAACGATGCGTTGAAACTAACCTTGTTCTCAATTGGGAAAAATGTCATTTCATGGTTAAACAAGGCATAGTTTTAGGTCATATCATCTCTGAAAATGGTATTGAAGTTGATAAGTCAAAGATAGATCTTGTACGTCACTTACCCTCTCCAACTTCGGTTAGAGAGGTTTGTTCTTTTCTTGGACATGTAGGTTTCTATCGAAGATTCATCAAAGATTTCTCAAAGGTTTCCCAACCTCTTTGCCGTCTCCTTCAAAAAGATGTGGCGTTTGATTTCAATGGGGAGTGCATGGCATCCTTCAAACAACTCAAGGAGTTGCTGACCACGGCCCCAATTATTGTTCCACCTGGTTGGAGCCTTCCTTTCGAACTCATGTGTGACGCATCCGATTATGCTTTAGGGGCTGTTTTAGGACAAAGGAAGCATAAGAGGCCGTATGTCATTTACTATGCCTCCCGGACGTTGAATGATGCCCAATTGAATTATTCCACAATGGAAAAAGAACTTCTTGCTGTTGTCTTTGCTTTAGATAAATTTCGATCATATTTAATTGGTTTCACTGACCATGCAGCTTTGAAATATTTGTTCACAAAGAAGGAAGCCAAGCCAAGGCTAATTCGATGGATGTTGCTTCTTCAAGAATTCGACATTGATATTCGAGACAAAAAGGGGAGTGAAAACGTGGTGGCTGACCACCTAAGCCGTATGGTGCATAATGAGGAGTCCCTACCCATTGCTAAAACGTTTCCTGATGAAAAATTGCTGTCCATGAAGGTAAGTGAACCTTGGTATGCCGATTTGGTCAATTTTTTGGTGTCTAAACAAATTCCAAGCACTTTCAATAGACACCAACGTGATAAGCTCAGAAATGATGCACGGTTTTATGTGTAGGATGATCCATATCTATGGAAATATTGCCCTGATGAGATTGTACATCGATGTGTGCATGATTCTGAGTTTCATTCAATTTTAAGCTTTTGTCATACATATGCATGTGGTGGTCACTTTGGCACACAAAGAACACCACTTAAGGTGTTACAATGTGGATTCTATTGGCCTAGTATCTTTAAGGATGCTAGAACGTTTTGCTTAACATGTGATAAATGTCAAAGAACTGGAAATATAAGTGCAAGAGATCAAATGCCGCAGGTTTCCATCCTCAATGTTGAAATTTTTGACGTTTGGGGTATTGATTTTATGGGTCCCTTCCCTTCCTCGTTTGGTTTCATGTATATTTTGCTTGCAGTTGATTATGTGTCAAAGTGGGTGGAAGCAAAATCCATCCGAACTAATGACTCTAAAGTGGTTGCAGATTTCATTAGAACTAACATATTTGCAAGGTTTGGCATGCCACGAGTAATCATAAGTGATGGAGGGTCTCACTTTTGCAATCGGACCATTGAGGCGTTGCTCAGGAAGTACAATGTCAACCATAAGGTTTCTACACCTTACCATCCTAAAAAAAATGGCCAAGCCGAGGTTTCTAACCGAGAAATCAAGCAAATTTTGGAAAAGACCGTTGGACCGACAAGGAAGGATTGGAGCTTACGTTTAGATGATGCATTGTGGGCATATCGTACGGCGTACAAAACACCCATTGGGATGTCCCCATTTCGGCTCATCTATGGCAAGCCATGCCATCTCCCAGTTGAATTGGAGCACAAAGCTCATTGGGTAGTCAAGAAGTTAAACATGGACCTAGGTGCAGCGGGAAGTCATAGGAAACTCCAATTACATGAACTTGATGAGCTAAGGAACGAGGCGTATGAGAATGCTCGCATTTACAAGGAGAAGAGTAAGGCTTTCCATGACAAAAATGATTCATGGCAAAACATTCTCCATAGGGCAGAAAGTGTTATTGTTCAATTCCCGTCTCCGTTTGTTTTCCGGTAAGTTACGTTCTAAGTGGATTGGACCGTTTGTTATTACTAACGTCTCTCCTTATGGTGCAATCCAGATTCAAAGTCTCAAAACAGGTCATTCATTCCAAGTGAACGGACACCGTTTGAAGCCTTACTACGAGCCTTTTGATGAGCATGTCGTGGATGACATCTCCCTGCATGTCGTGGGCTCCAATAGGGAGTGAAGGAGGTCTTCGTCTGGCTGCAAGACGTTAAAGCAAGCGCTACTTGGGAGGCAACCCATGCATTCAACAAAGGAAGATCTAGGAATCACTTCACTTCCAAATTTGCGTTCCTAAACCCTTCTCTTTGTTGTTGTTTCTATTCTGCCATGTGGAGTGTGTTTATTCGTTGTTTGTTTGTGTCTTTATTTTTCTATGAGTTTATGTTTGAAACATTGAGGACAATGTTTGATTTAAGAGTGTGGTGTGGGGTGGGGGGGGGGGGGGGTAAACTAAGTGTTTTTATGCCAAATTCGTGGGATTTTACCACCTATCATTCCTACTGTTGTTACTCATTGTTTTTATGTGTTTTTAGTGTGTTTTGAACTGTTTTTGTGTCATATAACAGAAAAAATTCAAAACTCAAAATTCAAAAAAGTTTGTTTAAAAACTCAAAAAGAGTTGTTTTTAGAGTCGTTTTTGTGTGTTTGTGTCTTAGGGTACCTTCCAACACAATGATGAGGATTTGGTTTTTAATTGCATAACTGTTAGAGAAAGTTACAAACATGGGTGAAAGTTTGATATGCTCTTTGGTTTATGCTTGGTTATAGTAATCGTTTACGAATTCACATGTAATCACAAAAGGAAAAACCAGTTTTTGTAACATGCTTGAAGGAAGAAACTCAAACTAACGCTACAACCCTGTGAGACTTGAGCCTAATCCTTGTTTGGAGAGTTATTAATCTGTGATTCTTGTTTTCTTAAGTCGTTGCATGATTTCATTATTCTTTGCTTGGTTACTACTTAGAATGCTTTTTCATCATTATAGTTCCAAATGCTAGAACTCATGCCATTTTCGTTCAAAGCGTTAAAATTGGTTGCATAATAATATAACAAGATGAAGGTGTCTAGATAACCACCATAGCCAAATAGCATTTTTCCCTTATATATCTATACTGTAGGTTTAACCCTTTACAGCCTTATAAGCCTATTTTCTTTGTTAACCCACATTATCCCTACCTAGCCTAGTATAGGAAAATCCATACCCTTTTCTTAAAGAATAGTGGAGCATAACTTATTGGGAATTCCTTTTGACCTATGGTTAGTGAAGAACAAGTGTGGGGGAGAGGTTGCTTATTTTAAATTTTCCATGTATTTAGTTCCATTCGAAAAAAAAAAATAAGAAAAGAAAAGAGGTTATTCAGTTTGTTTTTGTTGAGTGGTAAAGTATGGAGTGTGGAAGAAGGGTCCGTAATGTGAAACTTGGCCCTGTAGTTTGTTTATCTCTCCTCTATGTTTCATCAGTTTGGTTTGGAGGTCATAAGTTGGATTCAAAGTCTTAACATTATCATATCGCTCTACTATCTCTTTAAGAACTTTGTTTATCCTTATCCTTTCTTTGTTAGCCCCTACCTTAAGCCCCGTTACAACCCTTGACCTTTTTCTTGATTGTTATGTATTTCAATTAGTGGAGTTTGAATTTGGTATGAGCATATGGGATCCCTAGTTCTTGCATCTAAGTAGTAGCATTCCGTTCATGAGATCATATATATATATTTTATATTAATAATTCCAAAAAGTGCCTTCTTTGCTATACATATGTGAGTGCTAGTCTACATGTTTACATTAATCTTCTCACATATACCTAGTATAGGGAGCATAGTCAGAAAATCTGTGTGAAAATAGAGAGTATATCCAGTGAGGAATTGAGGGATTCTCTAAGGCATGTTACTACATTCAAAATGTTGTTTTAATTGATTAAATGCGAGCTAGTAAGTGGTAACTAGGGGAAATCGTTTTAATTGAGGGATTCTCTAGGGGAAATCGTTTTTCGAGCCCGTTTTCGCAAAAATAGTATTATTTTTGGGTTATTTTTCTGTAAGGGCTATATTAATTTATATTAGGGAGGTTTTAATACTTTTTCCCCTAATATTAAATAGGTAATTCTTCGACTCCACGCTTCGAGGAGGGCAACACCGAGGGAGATTTCACTCCCGAGCACCAGTGAGTGGACTTTTGTTTTCTTAAATGGTTTATATGCTTGAAAATATTTATTGCTTTGACATAATTATGAGTTTAAATGTTTTTGAGGCATGCTTATATATATATATATATGGATATATATATATATATTATGAAATGATTTTCATATTTGAATATATATGGATATATATTATTAAATGGTTTTAGCCTATGATTTCGGGTATGCATAAATATTGGTATTTGATATATGACTCCGATGAGAATGCTATTTATGCAACGTTTAAATATTTGGAAAATTATGAAGTATATGATATTCTTCACTTCTACACATGATATATGTATGTATGTTTTCAAACACACTTGGTATGCTTTCACTACGTTGTAGTACCGTCTCACGGCCGTAGGACAAGTCTCACATGTTTGGGTCACACGCACTGTACTCCAGGGGTATTGTCTGGTAAATACTTTAGTGCAAGCTTGTCTTACGTTTATGTTTATTTTTGGGGAAAAGGTCCCACTATGTAAGGACTCGGGTGTGACGCGCTATTGCGCAAGTGCTTACATGTGTGTGGTACTAGGAGTACAAATTGATTGATAACGTAAAGTGTTTGTACGGGGATTGAGAAGTTGTTCCTCAACACGTACATGGGTGATTGCACATATACCCTGTGTTGGTTTTCTTACCTATACTATTGATATATTTGGTGAAGTGACTTATGGAAAAATGAATTATTATTTACGGATTTCACTTTGAGATTTACTTTCAGTTATATATATTATAGTATGTTTTGACTTATACTAAGGTAGTATAATTTTACAAATATACTGGATTTCAAAACAGGGGGTTACTATGTTGAAAAGAGAGAGGTATTTTGAAAACTTTTATTTTTCGTCCACTCACACCTTTGTTTTTGCGCCCCCTTCAGGACCTAGTGATAGAGCATCTGGTGCAGTCGAGGCATACGAGTGGCAGCTCTGATTCTATCCCCGACCATGTAGGGATTTATTATTCTTGTTCAGTTCTTTAATAATATCCATCCCTATTATGGATAGAGATTCTAGGAACTTGATTTATTATTTTGTTTCCGCTGATTCAAATTAGTACGCTCTGAACCTTGTCCATTTTGGCATTAAATTCCGCAAACTTTGTGTCAATGTAATTTACTTAAACTAAGTGTTGTCATGCATATAATGGCTTCGTCACTTACTAGTGTCGGCCAGCACGCCCAAACTTGGTATCCACGTGGGTATCGAGGGTGGGGTGTGTCAAATGTCCTCAGTTGATTGAGAATGAAAGATGGGAAACAGTGAATGTCATGGGATACCAAGGGAAAAATCAATAAAAGTATGATCCGTTCTCAAATACATACAACCCAGGGTGGAGAGACCATCATAATTTCAAGTGGCATGATCAACAACAACAACAACAAGGCCGAAATTATGGCCAAGCACAACAAGCACCCCTTGGATTTTATCAAAGGCCTCATACGCAACCACTTAACCCCTTGGACTATGAAAAGCTCATTAGTGCTTTAGCTTTTTCACAAGCTAATCAAGCTAAAGAGTTGGCGGAATTGAAAAATCAAATGGGATAGATAGCGAAATTCATGGGAAAAATCCGAGGGCAAGGCAAACTTCCAAGCTCAACTATTGCTAATCTGAAGGGAAGTTTTGAAATTGCAAAAGCTATCACTCTGAGGAGTGGTAAAGTAATCAAGGAGGACCACAAGACTTCAAAATTTGACTCAAAAGAAGACAAACAGCTGTTGTCCGGGGAGGAGACCACCAAACAGGCCACGACAAGGGTGCAAAACACCTTGCCACAGTCACCTAACACCACCAGCCCCACTGCCGCAGGCCTTCTTTGCAACTCAAATCAAGTGATACCATTCCTAATTCAATTATTTCTAACTCGATACCTCCTAATGCACCTTTTCCTCGCAGGTTCGCTCAATCAAAGAAAGAAGGACATTAGAAAGACATCTTAGAAACCTTCCGGAAAGTGCAAGTTAACATTCTGTTTCTTGTACCATAAAGCAAATTTCGAAGTATGCCAATTTTTTTAATAAAATACCATAATTTCCCTCATCCCTATTTATCTCTATTCTCTCTGTGTTGCCGACTATCCTTCTCCCTGTTCTTAACCCTTCAATAAAAGAGGCAACAACACTTCTTTAATTTAACATCCATTCCATTTGATATATTGCCAATAATTTTTTCTTTTTTGGTTTATATATTATTAATGTAATTGATCGTTTTGTTTTTTTTTAGAAATTAAATTGTAAAGCTTTTTATATTTATAAAAAATTCATCAACAAACTGTCAACCTCGAAACTTAAATTGACAATCTTATAATTTCAAAAATACTTAATCACATAACTCGACTAAAAGTCTCAAACATCTAATTTAATAATTTAAAGATGTTTAGTAAAATATTAAAATATATAATATTATATACACGTGTTCTTTATATATAATGTTACATATATAATATTTGGTTTGTTTGCCCAGCCCTGCTCACTAGTGTAGATCGAGGCCCATCTTTAGGAAGGGAGAAAGAGGGTAAAGGGGTTGTTGGGAGATTCCAATATTTAGATTTTTTTTTCCCAAAACATATTGAGATTTTTTTAATTAATAATTTTATGTAAGAACTGATGGGCTAGTGTTAGATGAAGATTGGCTTCAAAGAAGATTGGGTAGAAAAGGAAATTGGGCTGAGCTATATTGCAACCCAGCTTATGCTCTGGCCTTCGGAAGCAGGTCAACTGATTTTACATGAAATCTGGTGGATGATGTGTTATTATGTTCTCTATTTAGTCATTTCTCTCTTTTGTAATCTTATGTTTATTTGTCTATTATTTTTTTTATAATTTATTCAATTTATATGATCAAACATAAATTAAGAATGTGTCGAGGTAAAAAATGTAATAAATTACGTTTTGCATCTTCAAGTTTAGGTGCAGTTGTAATCTCATATTCTATTTTTAAAATATTACAATGTCATACACTAATTTGTGTTTAAGTTACAATGTCATACATTTGTTAATCAATCCATCAATTTGACCATTAAATAATAATTTATCAAAAATATGCCACAAAAGAAAAAATATATAAATAATTTTTTTATTTATAGAAATGTTAGTTTAAGAAGAAATCATTTTAAAACAAAAAATGGGGACTGGCTACAGTGCTCACAAGTATTGGATGCTCACACCGATCTCACCATCCTTTCCTCCCTCTCTCCTCCCTCCTCCCTCCTTTTAATGGTGAGATCGGTGTGAGCATTCAATGCTTACGAGCATTGTAGCCTACTCCCAAAAAATGACTTCAACTTTTTTAAAAGAATAGTGGCCCCACCCCTACTACTATACCCTTCATCTTCAACCTCATTCCAACTCGGCGCCTTCCTTCTTCCCCATCGAGCCCGTCACTTGGAGCGTAATCCTCCAGCTCGGCGTTGTCCTCCAGCTCGGCGTTGTCGCCTCGTCCTGATCCAGATCCTCCTCACTTCCAAAGGAATTACTCTCAACCCCATCACATCTCTCTTATTTACTGAACCGGGTTGAGCCATTTTCCCTGAGGCCCAAACCTTTACCTTTACCATAACAAGGTTCTAGATCTAGTCCAGTGAATATTTTTATTGTAAACACAATGTTTCAGCAGTTTGAATGAGAACAGCAAACATAAGAAGTAAAAACAGAAGGAGATAATTTGCATCAAACTGTATTACTACAATCTCTCATTATTTATATATAGCTCGTGTTTTTCAGCTTTTTTCTGTGTTTCTCTCTCTCTCTCTCTCTCTCTGTCCTATTTTTATACACAAAGGGCAAGAACAATAAAACTAACATAAACAAACAATCAACACACACAAAGACTTCTACAGAAAGAAAACCATCAACTTATCAGTGAGAGAAACAAAAAGAGAAAAGTAGAACACCTTGATCAAAAAACCGCACAACCAAAATTGAATGACAAACCCAAAAATATATAAGCACAGACCGCCCAAATCGACAAATTAATTATTTGCACATGCATACAATCATCTTAGCCTTCAACAGAACAGCAATAAGAATTTATTACAGGAGTCAGCATGACAAAATTGGCATAACCATTTCAAGTTCCATGTCATTCAAGAAAAGAAAGCATCACTAAGGCTGGAGAAAACAGACATGAAGAAAAAAGTGAGAAACTGGGAAAGCATACTTTTTATCGGGTTTCCTTGGTGACGATTTTTGCATGAAGGTTTTCAGGAGTGTATTTTCAATGTTGTCCATGTTGATTTCTGAAGTCAGTTCAGTGTTTGGACTTTGTGGATCACCTCCAATTGTGTGACTTGATTCGATATGAAATTGGAAGAAAAAAACTTTTGTCAGTAAGTGTTATACAATAAAACAGTACTCTACGTAGAATTAATAGATCTGTGATGTAAGTGCTTACCATCTTTGTTTTTTCGTAGGTTCGTTTATGAAAACAGCTTTTCTAGCTTGCTCTTTTCCTTTCGCCTGTTGTTCTTTGAGATGAGGCATTGGAGTTGCTGGTGATATCTGAGTTGGTCGTGGGGTCTGTGTTGGCTGATCGATTGCAGCGTGAATAAGTATGTCGTTCCTGCATTGAAAGTTCTTTTTCTTCCCAAATTTCACTTGGAATGTTTTTGTTTGTGCTTGTGTTTGGACAATTTCAGGCGGAAATTTTTTCTGATCTTTATAGCCCTTTTCCAGAAGTAACTCCTTGCAAGTTGCTCCAAATAGTTTTTCTCCTACTTGTCCGACGAGAAGAACATTGATTTCATTTGTGGAGTCCTCAATTATAAAGCTTACGTTGTATTTACAAAATGGTTTTTATTAAGGATGTAATGAAACAATAGTTTTTTGTGTGAGGGAAAAAGTAGTTATAGCAGTGGTTAGTCATTTGTGTGAGAGAATGTTTTATTATTTGTGATGCAAGTTAATTTGATCACAATTCAAGCGAAATAGAGTTAATGAGAGTAATTGAAGCAAAGTTAATATTAGAAATTTAAATACCATGGGACTGGAGTTTATGGAGGGTGGAATTCACAGCCAAGTTTATTAATGTTTGAAAGTGGTCGAACTTGTCTATTACAGGTTGGGCAAGCCTCATACCACCAACCCATTTGAGTATCAAATCTTACAATGAATGCAGTGCATAAAAGCAGTTGACCTTAAAATATTTTTATTAATAATTGTGAGCATAAAATGTTAGATGATGTTAATGATATAAAATATTTAAGCTGTGATGAAAGATTCAACGTACTTACTACACAATCTGCTGGATTGAAGATGTTCAATTTCTCTATAGTCACTATTTTCATGTGTTCAAAGTTATGAGCTGCCATTGATTGGTTTTTGGAAGTGGGTAATATGATGAGACGTTCCTTACAATTTGCAACGCTGTTGGATATAACAGTTAGTTAACACTTTTTTGCATAAAATTTCTACAGTTTATAGGTGTACATAAAATTATAATAGAAAAAGTACATACGTTGTTTTGTATGCATCCAATTCAGAAATGTTAGGGTCCACGATAATGACAGTGGAGTTGGTGCCGTTGAGAACAAATTTTTCTGTTTATTAACAAAATGATAGTTAAATTTTGTTTTTTTAGATTTTAAGCGTGTATAATAAGCAATGAAAAGTAAATCACTTGCGTTGATATTGTTTCACGGTAAGACTGGTAACAGCAACAATGACTGGTGGTGGTAAATCTTTCGAAAAGTTGTTGATCAAAGTTTCTTGCGGTGTCAGCCCATAGTGTGACTTGAAAAGTCTCTTTTTTTATTGTTTATGAATAAACAAAACCACATAAGTAAATGTTAATTGACACACTCTGACCCGGATATTCACATGTTAATATCAAGTCGAGATATGTTGGCCGAAATCCCAGAAGGGATGTCGAAAGCCACAATGTAAGTGTAGTGAAATTAAATTCAAAATAGAGTGCGCAGTGCATGGCCCAAAGTACAAAGTAACCGGTCTCAGAGCATAGCTAAAGTGCAATAACGTAAGAATAATTTCATCCTGGTAAGGATATGTATAATGCAACTAGCAGGAAAATATATTCATACATCAGCTGCAGAGGATGTCAGAATCACCAGTGAAATCTTCACTTGCCACAAGTTCAGCCCCTAAATCCTGAAGGGGCGCAAAACAGAAAATATGAGTGGGCAAAAATAATCATTTCTAAAACCTTTGTTGTTCGTAACATAAGTAATCTCTCTCTGAAAAATCTGTATAGTTTTCCAAAAACATACTACGTATGGTATGAAAATTGTCAAAACAGTATAAAGGCACAACTGCAAAAGATACGGGTGAACACAATTATCTCTGCATAATATAGTATACTCATCAACATATGCAAACACACAAGCCCATGCAGAAAGTAGCTACATGGAACATGCTGAGTGTAATAGATATATGCTCAGTACTACGATCACGTGAAGCTAGCGTTAATTGCAACAAGTCCTAGTTGCCTAATGCAAACTAGTACAAACTGGCACCTACAATGGATCCAAGATGAGCATAACGGTGCGGATGTGAACATACATGTGAAAGCTGGTCCTGGCCCAGACGAGTACTAGACACCGGGTGAATGCATGTATGATGAGCAAATAAAAGTACATATGATCATTCCATCACAATTTCACAAATCTCAACATACTATACTTTATACTTAAACTCGTAAGTAAAAGCATGGCACGATAGAAAATTGTTCACAAAATCATAGTGGAAACTAATATTAATAATATAAGTTTCATAAAACAAAGCCTACTTACTGATACGTAGTTGGATCGTAGCCACCTTGCCTTGCCTGACCCCCTGTACTCCTTGTGGTAAGTCTCACCTATATGAGATATCACTATAGTAATGATTAAACTCATAAATGTTACTAATTAAACTAATAAACAACACTTATCCTTTGTTTGCTCAATTGGACACTCTGAAAAATACCATACGTACTGCCCCTAGGTAGTACGCGTCGTCAAGTGTCCCACACGCCCCCACGCGCGGCTCACGCGCTAGCCAACTTCAGCTCAAGCGCACCACACCCGCGGTCAACCGAAGTTGGTCAAACTAACGGCGTTAGTTGACATCGTTAGATTTAACGAAAGATTCTGGTATCTCTGTTAAATCTAACAAAATATTCCTAACGGCATTAAAGAAATATACCTGAGAATATTTTGGATCTGGACCGAGTTTGAACCTGGTTTGCTGACGTCAGCCCGCTGCAACTCGTCTGAAAACTAGGTTTTTTTTGCCGGAAAAACCTCGCCGACTGTCGGTTTTCTCGCCGAAAACTTGGGGAAACTTCCCCCACTTCGATCTACTTCAAAACTCAACCAATTCAAGCAAATGACATATGAAAATTTATCTACTCAACGACAGGAATCCAATGGTAGTAGTTTGAAACCTCACTTCTGTCTAGATTGCGAGAATATCAAGTTCGGTTCTTCCGTGTGTGATTCCCGTCAAACAGCTGAGAGTTTGGACAAACGGTTAGTACCATTGAGTTCAGGACATCGAGACAAACAAGGTAGTGGTGGTGGTTCTGCTCGATTCGAAGAAAGTGGGGTGGGCACTATTTATCTGTGGGTGTGTTTTTACAGGAAGAAGAAGAAAATTGAGGGAGAGAGAATGAGAGAGTGAGCTGACAGAAGGAGAGATATTTTGGGTTTGGGGTGCACTGTGCACCCACCAAACTGCACAGTCGCACAACACACAGTGTCGAACACTGTACACTTCATATAAATATTTAGCTTATTCACACATATTCAAATCACCACAATTATAATATAACGATAATTATAATATAACAATAATGATAATGATAATTGTGAACAATAATTTAAGTAGAAGATCATAATTCGTTAAACAACGTAAAATTAGGGTTCATGCATCATGGTGAATGTTTCAGGCAATCAAGGTTGAAAAAATATCGACATTGAGACCGTGTTTTAGAAGTACTTGGATTGCTGATGAATATTGTGAACGGGTTTATAGAAGAATCACCTTCAACTCCGGACTCGTTGAATCTCGTTCAATATAAAATAACAAGGAGAAAATTGAATCAATAGCAAGTATATTAATTCAATAAAATAAAAAGTAAATCAAAGTAAGAATTATTGAAAATAATACTCCTCATGATTGAAGATGGCCAAAACTCCGGTATAATTCTCTTTAGCACAGCGAAAAGAGCGTATTGATAACGTGTTGTGGCCTATTTTATTGAGAGGTGAGGCAAAGAGAAAAGTAGAGAGAAAGAGAGAAGGGCTCGAGGAATTGTACTATATATTCCACATGCCTAGTGCCTTTATTTATAGTGAAACAAGTACAATCATAAATGGAACAAGGATTTTAGGATGATGAGAATATCTCAATCCATATCTACCTAGGATTTACACAATCACATTTATCACATGTCAATATTATCTACAACATGTGTATTATTTTCAAATTTATCCCTGATTAATCGAAAAGATTTAACCAATTCATTACTTTCATCAAACATTTTAATTAAAGTCTCAACGATATTTGGATCAAGATTAACATTTCTTTCAATAGTATTAACAGCTTTAAGACAATTTATAACTTTGTTATGAGTATCAAATATATAAAGTTGAGCAAATTTTTGAAAATTTTGACCACTAATTTTAAAAATATAAGGACTTGATCCATTATTAATTGATTGGTCAAGAATGGGACGGCAATGGTTCGCCGGCAAGCTCGTTCTGATCTTGGACGGACGAGTTTCTAAACTAAGTCAAGTTTCTTGCTTGTTGGGTTCCAAACCTCGCACGTATATGGGTCAGTCTCCTATCCTTGCCGTTCTTGACCTCTTCGGGACATCGACCCTATGGTCAGAATCTTCAATCTGAAAGCCCTTCGGTTGTACACGACTTCCCAAAAAGGTGAATAGTAGCAACCAACGGTGTGAAAGCGTCCCCTGAATGTAGTGGCCAGTAAATCACTGATCAAAAAGCAGATTTTGGGATTCGAAAGGGGGGCAACAAGTCTTTTCTGAAAAAACTCGTTGTTCCCCTAACTTGTGCTCCCATTGATATAAATGCAAATATAGAATTATAAGATCTAATGTTTTCTCGAAATAATAAACTTCTTTGACCATTTTTTGGATGAAGTAAATTTTCCAAAAATGTTGGTGCAAGTTTTGAGCTTGGTAATCTCACTTTTCCTTCTTGACAACAAAGAGGGAATATAAGCGAATAATTTCTATCTCTTCGTTTGTTAGATTCATTTAACCAAAACTTTGCACCACAATGAATGAACTCATAATCCTCATCTCCCAAGTCTCTGTATACTGCGTTGATATCTGTAGACCAAACATGGAAAAAGGTATATGAGAAAATTCAATATAAATCAAGAGTGATCAAATAGTTAAACTCTATTTTTGATTAAAACTTTACATAGAAAAAGAAGCATACATGTTCTATTTTACTGAAACGAAAACTGTCCAACAGTGTTTACATTGAAATTATGAATTTGAGTTCGAGTTACAATGTTTTTAGTTACATGAATACGACTACATTTGACACACCCCAACCTAAATATCCAGGTGGACACCGGATATCGAGGCGTGCTGACCGTCACCCCGGAGGAATGACGAAGTCATGATGAGATAATAGAGAAAATAAAGTGAATTTTGAGATAATTTGAATAAAAACAGAGCGGAAGTGCGTAGAGTGGGATAAGACCCATTATTAAACATAATATTAGAGCTAGGATGTAGTAAAATTAAAAGAATATTCTCATCCCATAGGATGGATAAGTAACACAACTGAAGGGAACTAAACATACTTCCACAGAGGGGTAGAATAGTAATAATATCAGCAACAGCCACCGAACTCGACTGCCAACTAAAGTCTAGGTCCTGGAGGGGCGAAAAACAAAGGTGAGTGGGCCAAGTACAGTTTTGTAAAACCTTTTCAAAAGTTTGGGATATAACCCCTCGCTGTAAAACCCGTAATTTACCAAAAGTATAAGTTTACTAAAAGAAATGCTCAAATTTCAATAATTGGGACGGCGCCCACAAGGATACGGGTATAAAATCAATAACAGCAGTATAATCAACAAAATCATTACTTATCGCATAATAATAGCACACAAGTCATGCAGAAAGTAGCTACATGACAGGCTGGGTGTTTATAAATTACGCTCTAGTACTACATACACGTGAAGTTGGCGCTAAGTGCATCACAACAAGTTCTAGTTGCCAAGGCAACCTAGAACAGGCTGGCACCTACGATGGATCCAAAGTGAGCGTGTCGGTGCGTGTGAACATACACGTGAAGCTGGTCCTGGCCCGGACAGTACTAACACCGTGCAGTATGCATGATAAGTTATAGTTTGCTAAAACTTATAGACATGCCAACATTTAAACAAATAAGCCAAATAAGGATGATTAATAAATCATAATATGCTACGTAAATCATTTATCAAATTTAATAAAACATGGCATGCTGTACAAGTCACAAAATCACATTTAAACACATACTAAAATAATAATATTTTAATAAAGAAAGGGCCCACTCACTGGTATGTCGTCGGGTCATAGCCGCCGTACCTAGCCTGAGCTCGAAGCTCCTCGGGATAGGCCTCACCTATATGGGAAGTCGCTAAACTAATCATTATACAAGTTTATTCCAAATTAAATAAGGAAAAGACTCGAAATCTCCTTTGTTTGCTCGAAACGGAGGTCCAAAACACCTCGAAAATTACCATACGTACCACCTCTAGGTAGTACGTGTCGTCACGAGTCGCCTCCCGAAGACGGAAATTGAAAATGATGCTCCACGCACGGTTCACGCGCGCCGGTTAGCGCTCGGTCAACGCTGACGTCAGCGTCGGTCTGGACTGGTTGTTGACGTCAAAGCCGGTTTGAACCGATTTGCTGACGCCACCAGGGGCGGTCTGGACCGGTTTGCTGATGTCAGCGCCAGTCACCTCTGCGTGTTTTTCGGTCGCCGTCGCCGGAATCTGAGTTTGCCGCCGAAATTTTTGAAAACTTGTAACTTCTTCATTTCAACTCCGATTTTCACAAAATAGGTACCAAAATGAAGCTGTGAACGAGTAGAGTTCGAATTTGCTTACCAACACCTCAAAAGGTGGCCGGAGGTGGCCGGAAAATGGCTCGAAAGAACTGGCCAAAAGTCGACGTCGCCGTTCTCTCTGTTTTCTTCACTTGCAGGCCCCAGGTTGGGTTCCTAAGGCTCCCAAAAGATGTTTGATGACGACTTTGGGTTGATTCGAGGTCCAAATCAACGCGTTCTTCGTCGGGAAAAATTGTGAAAACCATCGGGAAACTACCGAAATTTTCTGGGTTTGGTTTTTGTGCTTTCTGGGCACCAAGGCCCGGGCTTTTGGTCCCAGAATGATGAAGATGAGTTTGGGATTGTGTTTGGTTGGAGGAAGACCGAGAGAGAGAGAGGTGAAGGCCACGGGGTGGCTTGAGTAGATGGGTATGTGTGTGTGTGTGATTTTCTGCAAAGCCTTCCAATTGCAGAAATCACGGCAAAGTATTGGGGACATGCTGGGAGACAAAGACTCAGACAAAGAGGTAGTAGGGTGTGGTGATGTGTGGTGAAACCCACACGGAATTGCTCCATTTAACGAGTGAAAAATTCAAAAAGTGAATAG
This sequence comes from Gillenia trifoliata, assembly GCA_018257905.1. NCBI lineage: Eukaryota > Viridiplantae > Streptophyta > Magnoliopsida > Rosales > Rosaceae > Gillenia > Gillenia trifoliata. Next base: position 15,519,445 of record CM031081.1, on the reverse strand, counting down.
GAAGTCAAGCATGCAGTACGTAACCTGCAAAAGTAGCAGAGGTGCAGAGCACCCGGGTTTAGTTCAAAACCATGGGTAGACAACCCACAGAAAAGAAAAATTCCGCAATTTGGAAAAATTACCAAATTGCCCCTATTTGTAACTTGTCTGTTACAAGTCCGAAAATTATCCCGTTTGCGCCTACGGGTTCATGGTGAAGTGTACAAGCCGAAAAGTACGTTAAAGTACAAAATTAAGTCAATAGGAAAATAATTGTCCACATCGTACGTGGCCACCAAGGGCATTTTCATCAATTTACAAAGTTGGGGAATCAAATACAATAATTTTAGGGACGAGATGTAACAACATTCAACATTTTCCATGCTTTTAAATCTCTTGTATGAAGGTCGAGACAAATGCTTATAAATAAACTGTGTTGTACTGCTACATGAAGCATTTTGTACATGACTGAAGCTTTTAGAATGATTTTCCTCAGAGCGTCTAAATTGTTTGAAATGTCAATTGAATCAATATTTTCTGTCACCACGTCTCGTCTGCTGATTCTAGCTGATATGGACATTATTGCAAATTAGTTTAAACTCCAAACAACAATTCGACACCTGCAAAGCAAAAGAAAAGGATAAAACTAACTTTTTGATTCAAAACATTGTATACAACAAATATAATTTCAACAACGAACTCAAGAATGGAAGGCATATTCTTATATATTGTAAAAGAAAAAAAATGCTTGAATCCTATAAAAGTTTAATTTTTTTTTTTCGCCATGCAAGAAAGGAAAACAGCTTCCTACATATGATTGTTTTGTCAAATGGATAGACTACATAAGAATAATTAATCCAACTATTTATCAACATTATAATAACAAAACTAAAAGTACCATTTTTATTTAAAATAATTTATATCAGTTGATAGAATCAGATACTAAATACCAAGCAACCTAACTTGGGTAAAACATTATGTTAATATAGCAGTTTAACATAAAATTTACAAACTTAAAATCATCACAAATAGTGAAAATTCAGAACGAGAGATATTGTAACATTTTTTCAACATTCAAAGACCAGTATTTTCCCTAGAGTTGAAGGCTAAGGATTAATCAGAAAGAGAAGTTGAATTTGTTAGGATTAATGAATTTAACAAAATATGAGAAAATGTTGGAAATGAAGTTTTACATAGAATGCCAGCCACCAAGTAATAGAACACAGCACAATTAAATAAATTCAATTACCTCTATATCAAAGCCATCTTTGATGCTTAGGCTGTTTTCGTTAATATTGAAAATGCGTTTTACCACTGTTTAAGATGAAAAAGAACTGCACAAAAGAAAATCAACTAAATTATCGTAAACCCTCAGGAAGATAAAACCACATTCTCTTACCCTAAATCTTACCATTTAATTGTAAATATAGGTCAACAATCAAATATTTTAAATTTGGTTTAGCAACTCATCAAGAAATTATTGTGTTTGATGGGGAAATCATTGGAATCAAATTTGGTTTAGCAACCCATTAAGACAATAATATTTGATAAGGCTAGCAATGAAGAAGTAATTACAAAAGACCTTATTAATGTTACCTTGTGTTTTCCCACAGAGATCTAAAGGCTAGCAATGTCCTACTGGACTGAACAACAAACCCCAAGATCTCAGATTTTTAACTGGTTAAAATGTTTGGGGAAGAGCAAATCATGGCGAGAACAAATAGAGCGGTTGGAACATATCATAAACCAAAGACTGTATATCATAGTAGAGATTATATGGTTGGAATGATCATGGTCAAGCTACATACCAGCTTAAAACGTGTATAAGTACAACAAAAAAAAAAAAAAACAAACCCTAACTTTGAAGAATATGGAAAATGAAGCAGCAATCCATCAAAATACTTCCAAACTACTGCAAAGAACACAACCTTTTTGATCCACAGAAAAGGAAGACAGTACTGTGTGATCCAACGTTAGAGTCTCTTTTGGGAAAGAAATCTATCAATATAAATAGGTTATATAACCTTCTGGATTCCCATTTTGCTCACAATTTCATTGTGATTTTGCTTCATAATGGTGTTTATGTTATGGGTTTTAACAATACTGCAAAGAGCAGTCAAATTTGTTTATGTCATAAACTATTTAGTTTAATTTATCCACTAAAAGTGTAAGTTTCAAGACAATTATATCTACCAAAAGGAAAACAGTTGCAGTTAACTAGATACAAATTGTTGTATGTATGTTCAAAACTTGATGGTCTCAAACCACCTAATTTTGAAAACACATGACAAAGAGAGGAGTAAATCCTACGCCACAGAATGTAAAAATTCCTAAAATTATAAAGGAGATACAGAGACATAGAGAGAGGAAGAGAGATGGTACAGTTAGTAAAAATAGTATTCATAGTTTTAAACGTTACACTAACAAAAAAAAACTTAGTGTAGCATCAATTTGAAATAAAAGAGAGAGAGAGAACGCAAATTCATCAACTTCTTTGTATACAAATTCACAATCGTATGAAGTGATTCAATTCTTGATTTCAGAACAAGTGATTCAATGAAACGATAAGCAATTCATCGCAATGCCAATATTTTCGACCCGAAACAAACAATACACAAACCCTCACAGCCCCACCCCATGTTATACAAAAATTTGAACAGACTCCTACTACAAAACAATCTAAATTAAAATAAAAAATTCAAAACAACAACAAAAGTAGCTAATTTTCTTCTAATAAGATGGTACATAAAATTTAAAATGTAGAAATTACGAAAAGGGCAAAGAGCCATTGAATAAAAAAACCGAGAACATAAATTTTACTATTAAAGTACATAAATTTATATTTATCTATGAAATAAATTTTTTCTCTTCCCTCAAGGAACACCAGAATTGCAGAGGAGGTAGAGAGAGACACACACAAAGAGAGAGAGAGTACAGTTAGTAAAAACAGTATTCATAGTTTTAAATGTTACACTAATAAAAAAATATTCAGAGTAGCATGAATGTGGAAATGATTGGAATCAAGAAATTCTTGTTATCAGCCAGAAGGAAGACCAAAAGGAAGACCAAAGGAAGACCAAAAGAAAAAAAATACGTGAATGTACAAATCATAGCGAGAACAAATAGACTGTATGCAGAAGAAATCATTAAACTCGGTATTACAGTATGAAATGGCAAAATCTGAGATCTTGGGGCTTTATAATACTCTAAACCCTAAACCGTTGTTATCAGCCAAAAGGAAGACTAAAAAGCAGCAATTTGAAAATTGTGCATAGAATGTCGATTGAGTTCAAATTGAAGAAATTTATAAACATTTTTTAACAGATACTTATTAAACTAAAGTAAGTTCTCTTTGATATGAAGATAAAATTAAGTTTATTTTCAACATTTTCCCAACTTAAGATTAGGGAGAAGTATTGAATTCCATGAGATTGCTCAACATGATTATCACATTAAACAAACACACTCCAATTCTACAAAATGTCACGATTCCTGATGACTATATATAGCAAGCATAAGTTAATTAAAAAAACAAAAATTGTCATGAACATCAGGAGAAAAAAATAACATAACTCATATATCTAAATTTTGAAAGAAAAATAAAAAGAAATTTTCAAACAAGGTCCTCTGGGAAAATATAAGGATAGTCGAAGCACAATCTTTTAACAACAATAACCTAATTTTGTAAAATGAATGTTTGAAGACAATACATTGGAAATAGTTACAACAGGGCTCCACTGCTCCTACATAAAGAAAACCATCAACTTATCAGTGAGGGAAACAAAAAGAGAGAAGCAGAACACCCTGATCAAAAAACCACACAACAACTGCAATTCAAAGCTCAATCACAAAAATCCTACCAAAATTCAATGACAACCCCAAAATTATATAACCATAGACCATCCAAGTTGACAAATTAATTATTTGCACACGCATACAATCATCTTAACATTCTACAGAACAGTAATAACAATTTATTCCAGAAACCAGGAGAACAAAATTCATAGTCCCACCCCCACCTTACACATAAATTTCAAGAGCCTCCACTACAAAACAATCCAAACTAAAATTCAAAACAATAAAAACAAATTTTCTTCTAATGAGATGGCACATAAAATTAAAAATCTAAAAATTAAGAAAAGGGCAAAGATTTATTGAATTAAAAAACCCAGAACATAAATTTTACTACTAAAGTACATAAATATATATTTATCTATGAAACAAATTTATTCTCTTCCTGGCATCGTCAATTTTGAAGAAAATTGAAAGCTGAAGGAAGGCCAAAATTACAGAGGAGGTAGAGAGAGAGATAGTACAGTCAGTAAAAACAATACTCACAGTTTTAAATGCTGCACCAATAAAATAAAAATCAGTGTAGCATGAAAGTGGAAATCATTAAATCAAGAAATTCTTGTTATCAGCAAAAAGGAAGACCAAAAAAGGAAGACCAAAAGGAGAAAATATGTGAATGTACAATTCATAGCAAGAACAAATAGAGTGTATGTAGAACAAATCATTAAACTCAATATTACAGCATGAAAGGGCAAAGCTCAATCACAAAAATCCTACCAAAATTAAACGACAAACCCAAAATGATATAAGCACAAACCATCCAAATTGACAAATTAATTATTTGCACACGCACGCAATCATCTTAACATTCTACAGAACAGTAATAACAGTTTATTACAGGAGCCAAGAGAACAAAATTGGCATAACCATTTCAAGCGTTATACATAAATTTCAGAGTCCCACCCCCACCTTACACACAAATTTCAAGAGCCTCCTACTACAAAAGGAAGACCAAAAGAAAGACCAAAGGAAGACCAAAAGGAGAAAATATGTGAATGTACAATTCATAGCAAGAACAAATAGAGTGTATGTAGAACAAATCATTAAACTTGGTATTACAGCATGGAAGGGCAAAATCCGAGATCTTGAGGTTTTATAATACCCTAAACCCTTGTTTTGAATGAAAAGAAAGACCGAAAAACAGAAATTTGAAAACTGTGCATTGAAGGTTGATTGTGTTGAAATTGAAGAAATTTATAAACATTTTTTGTGAGTAAAAAAATGAAAAAGAATAGATAAAGCAATGTTTATTTTCAACATTTTCACAACTCAAGATTAGGGAGAAGTATTGTATTCCATGAGATTGCTCAACACGATTAACACATTAAACAAACACTCTCCAATTGTACTAAACACCATTAACACAACCGCATCATGACCATAAGAAAGTTATTTCAAACGACATATCCAAACGTCTGGGAATCAACAACTTAAACTAGATTAACCCAAAAAGTTACTCTATCAGAAAAAATTAACAGTTTGTACAAAATGTCATGATTCATGATGACTATATATAGCAAGCATAAGTTAATTAAAAAAACACAAATTGTGATAAACATGAGGAGGAAAAAATAACAAAACTCATATATCTAAATTTTGAAACAACCATAGTACTACAATCTACAACCACTGCAATTGAGTTTAACAACATTTAACCCTATCCTCTGGAAAAATATAAGAACAGTCGAAGCACAACAGCCCCAATTCAAAGCTCAATCACAAAAAGTGTACCAAAATTCAATGACAAACCCAAAATTATATAAAACACAGACCACCCAAATTGACAAATTAATTATTTGTACACGCATACACTCATCTTAGCATTCAACAGGAGCCAAGAGGACAAAATCAGTATAACCATTTCAAACGTCCTCTGCGCAACCTGTACTCATAGGTTATGCATATTAATAGTACGTGTAGAACAACCAAAAGCAAAAGAAAAAAAAGAGACAAGAAACGTAGCCACCGTATTTCAATAGCAGGACAAAAATTTGGAGCTCACCCGTGTGCTACTGCAGATTTCTAAGTGTAAGAGCGATGATTTACGCCGGAATAGCTCCGCCGTGTTCTGCAAACTTGCCGAAAAACAGATCCATGAAGGTTAGAGTTACATCTTACCAAAATTAGACACATTTTCACTATCAAGGGTTGTAGGAGTTAACTCACTTGGCGGAGAGTCGATTGGTGACAACCCGAGGTCAATCACGGACTGGATCGTTGACAAACCCGGCAGAAAAGTGGAACCCGACTGGGTTGTGTTGGATTTGCAGAGAAGACGAAGATGGTGGTGGTCTGTGGTCTCGATTCGCCGGAGAACGATGGTGGTAACGTCACTGTACTCTGTTTTAGCAGAAGAGAGAGAGTCGGGGAGAGTTGTGTTTACACTCAAAATTGTCATGTTTATCCCTATTTTGGTCTAAAGCCAAATTATGGCATTATGTGGGGTTATTGTGAAATTAGGCCAAACTTACACCAAGATATTTTGGATATTTGCAAGTGGATAGTTAATTAATGTTATCTATCTTTGTGCAAGTGGAATTAGGTTGAGGTGCGTGCATCAAGTTGGGTTGCTTTCACATTGGTTTTGCTCTTTATATAAAGGAAGTAAAGGCAGAGAGCTGGAGACACTCAAATCAACCAATCAACCAAAATTCAGAACATACATGTTCTAAGAAAAGCCAACCTTTCAAACACCAAAGAGGAAAACCTCTCTCTCTTGAAAGCCAAGAAGTGGCATTCATCAGTTCATACAACCCAGCAACAAGCTTTCATAAGCCTACATAAGGCTTTAAGCAATCATTCACAAAGCTTCGACAACTTGTGTTAAAGCTTTTAGATCAGGAAACCTCCGATCTTAGAATTAGCTCTGCCACTTCTCTTTGTGGTATCGATTAAGCCTGAGAAAGAATCTCATTTAGGCTATTCTCTTCCTCCCAATTAGTCGATGGCTTTGTCGATGGCCAAAGCCACTTCGATGGCTTTGTCGATGGCCAAAGCCACTTCGATGGCTTTGTCGATGGCTAAAGCCAATCCGATGGCTTAGTCGATGGCTTTGTCGATGGGCAAAGCCAATCCGATGGCTTTGTCAATGGCCAAAGCCACTTCGATGGCTTTGTCGATGGCCAAAGCCAATCCGATGGCTTTGTGGATGGCTTTGTCACCAATCCGATGGGTATAAAAGCCACTTCGATGGCTTTATATGCAATCCAACCACACTTTGGTTGATGTTTACAGCTTTGTTTACTTATTGTATTTACTTATTCGTAAACTTTCAATTCAGTTTATATATGTTTACTTTGATGCAAACTGTATTTTCTTTATTTACTGCTTACTGTCTTTATTATTAAACGCATTCAGATTGAATATAACCAGTTTATATCCAATCTATATTTCAAGCACATAAGCCTTGTCATATATCTCTACATAACAATTCAAGTCCTTAACAGGCAAGGCAAATAAAGAACCTAAGTTGAGCCTCTCACTTAAAGGCACAATCTTTTGGTTATAAGTCAAATAGCGCAATCTCAAATCACGCACATACACCGTCTGCTAGCGGTACCTAGTAGTGGCACGCTCGCAATCTCCCAATCAGTGTTCATATAAATCACTAGGCCTACAACTAAGCGCCGTGTGAATTTATTTGTCGAACAAGTTGAGTGAGAAAGCAGGAAGGCGAGATGAAATGGGAATAGAAACGAAGGGCCAAGCCAAGCGGAGAAAATTTAGCGGGCGGCTCATGAACAGTATTTTTTGTCAACAAGGCTGTCCACGTTTTGAATTTTTTAATCAAAACTTGGACACATAAAAAATTCAAAACGTGGACACATTATTGAGTATTCAGCAGGAGCTCCTGCTGAATTGTCAGCAGCCAAGTTATTTTTATTTTTTGTTATATAAAATGGGTCAAACTTTACAGTAATGGTAGTCTTATGGTTTAAGATTCATTTAAAACCCACCGTAAATTAATCTGGGATTATTTAATGGTAGAATCATTGAATGGTACGTACTACTCAAGATTTTTTTCATATAGAGTTTGTAAACAATTAGAACTTTTTTATTAGTTGTTTATCCACGTGGCACAAATTTGACAGCCACATTAACAAAAAAATGGGATCCGCAATTGTTACACCATTATTTTAACAGTCAAATTAACATATTGCCTAACAGATGTATGAAATTGCAACTTAAACACAAGTTAGTGTAACATTACAATGTTTTAAAGATGAGATATGAGATTGCAATTATACCCAAACTTAAGAGTACAAAATATAATTTACCAAGAGTAGAAATCACTTATGTTTTCTTGTAGCATTGTAATCGGGACGTGTAAGACCTCGAACTTTACTGCACGGTTTTTCTTTTGTTTTCTGCCTGTGCTTTAGTCTCGCCTAGAGTCTTATTTAGCGGATGATGTACTTTAAATTGGCTTGTGTTTCGGATACACTGAAAAATTGCTCATCATATACAAATATATCCATTTGAGCATCATAATTCTGAATCGAGTGACTCACATAAAACGAGAACTTGAAGATATTGCATTTCTCTACAATTTATCACGCGTGGTCATGTATTTCAATTTTGCACGTAACTTAGTAGAATTGGTCTCGGGCGGACCAAACACAAATACCAAATTTGTCGAAATTGCAACAGATGATAGAAAATTGGTGTTATTTTAGTCCAAAAATGAAAGCCATTGTTGTAAACACCTGCTATCTACCACACTTGATTGGACCGATGAGTAAGCGTCTGAGTGTACTACCTACCCCTCTTCCAACCTCCCTCTTCCCATTTTCTTAAACTTGACATCTTTTCTCTCTCAAATTCTCACCTCTCTCTCTCTCTCTCTCTCTCTCTCTCTCTCTCTCTCTAGCTGCGACCGGAGGTGGGAGGCGATGAAGCCCAGCAGAGTACTGGCGGCTCTGTTCCTTTTGGTGGCTGTCTACTGCGGAATCGACCCTTTTAAGCACAGTGCAATTGTTGAATTCCCAGACTTCCAAGCCCATAAGGTGGAGATGCCGCCGTGGTCCTTGGTTCCTGAAGACAAAGACACCGAGAACCTCCTGCAGAAATCGGAGATTAAGTTTCTGAACCAAGTGCAAGGCCCTGAGAGCGTCGCTTTTGACCCGCTTGGCCGCGGACCTTACACCGGCGTTGCTGATGGCAGAGTCTTGTTCTGGGACGGCCAAGCTTGGACTGATTTCGCCTATACTTCGCCTCACAGGTGAGATTTTCGGAATCGGGTTTCTGGGTTTTACTCAGTTTTGATGGTGGTGGTTGTTGTTTCTACTTTTGTGTGGAGATATTTGAGCATAGTAATCTGCTTCATTGATGGGGTTGTTGTTGTGCTCATAACTTTTTGTGCAAGAAATGTGATAACTAGTGATGTTTGTTGTAGAAAAGTACATTGCACTGTAAAAAATTGCATGAATCATTTCTATTTGCTTGTTTGTTGGTAGTTTAATGTAAACGAAATTTCGTTCCCAAGGATGCAATTGTTTGTGATTATGATAGTTGATCATCTGGAGGCCCGATTTTCAGACTAGCAATTCGTAATCTTGGTTTCGTTTGAAGCTTCAATATCTTAGTTACTGTCAGAAATGCAATCTATTGAGCTTCAAACTATTGAAACTAGTTTTCTCATCATGGAAATTGTACTGATCAACGAAGAGATGATGACCTAATTAGTTATGTCGTCATTGTATTGAGTTGTCCTCGTGTATTTGTTCTGTTGAAAAATATTTAAGTGGTAATGCAGCTGTGTTTTTTGGGTTAGTCTCTTCCAGTTATTACTGTTTGAATGATTAAGTTCTTGTTTGTTTTGTTCCGGGATACAGGTCAGATATATGTAGTCCAAAGCCATCACCTTTGAGTTACTTGAAGAATGAGCACGTCTGTGGAAGGCCTCTGGGGCTACGCTTTGACAAGAAAACAGGTGATTTATACATCGCAGATGCATATCTTGGTCTGTTAAAGGTGGGACCAGAAGGTGGTTTGGCAACTTCACTTACAACAGAGGCAGAAGGGGTGCCGTTAAGGTTTACTAATGATCTTGACATTGATGAAGAAGGAAATATTTACTTTACAGATAGTAGCACCACATACCAGAGGAGGTAGGCTATGCAATCTGCAACAACATATACAGTAGGATATGCCTTTTCCTTTTGAATGTGATTGGTTTGAGATTGATACTCTTGTTGATATGAATGATGAGTAATGTAGTAAAATACTAAATTCCATTCACCATAACGGAAGATACCCTACTTGAGTTCTTATCAGTGATCAGTAATAAAGGATTTTCCTATAACTGTAGGGCATAGAATAACTGTTGAACTCCCCCATATTTTGTTGCATCACAATACCATTTTATGACGAAAGGAATTGAATCCCATTTGAACTTTAAAGCATAATACCTAATGAAGTTGTCAGTTGTCACATTAATAGAATGAAGAATATCCCTTGTTCTATAGCTCTTGAAACAAATTGCAGTTAGAATATTGAATTGACAATTTGACATCGATGACCCTTTCCCTGAAAATTGGGGGTATTCAATTGTTTGTGGATTTATGTTTATTAGTCCTGATCTCTTGTTGTATTAGTTGTGTTGTCTTCTGCTGGGCCTGTCGATGGATCTTCAGTTTCCATACATCTTTCCATTAGTTGCTTACATACCAAACACAGTCAAAGATGAAACCAAGAAATTAGTCATTACTGTGGGTGACATCTAGTATCATACCGCAAATTTGTAGAGTATCCTCTTACAAATCTTTGGTCCTGTTCTAACTACATTGTGTAAATTTTTGGTTTTTCTTTTCCACATTTCTTTTCCAAGGACCGTTCTTTTTGTCTTTTTCATTTTGCTTGTTTTTTTATATACTCAACAGAAGAGAAGCACTGTGCATGATTCTAACAGAAGTAATTTCATTCAGGAACTTCATGCAATTGGTTTTCTCCGGGGAGGACACTGGGAGGGTTCTAAAATACAACCCAACCACAAAGGAAACAACTGTTCTTGAGAGGAATCTCCGGTTTCCAAATGGTCTGTCTCTAAGCAAGGATGGTTCCTTCTTTCTCTTTTGTGAAGGATCCGTGGGCAGGTGAGCTTGTATATTCTTTTTAAAACATTTAACTTTTCAGGTTACAACCACTCTATGCAAATTCAACCCTCGTCTAGGTGCGGTCCATGCATACATGACAAGGAGTTGTGGACCCTTGTTTGTCCTGGTGATCCCATGGATGTTGTTTTACACATATATTTGATTGTCTTGGAATCAAGTGCAGTTATCTTAATCTGTTCAAAAAAAATCTACAGGAATTATTTTGAACTTAATTATAAAGCACATTCCATTATTGATGTTGTAGATTACGCAAGTACTGGTTGAAAGGTGAAAAAGCAGGAACTTCAGAAGTATTTGCCGTACTGCCAGGATTTCCAGACAATGTCAGAACTAATGAAAATGGTGAATTTTGGGTGGCAGTCCACTGTCGCCGGAATTTGTACACTCATATTTGTGCTTCATTCCCACAATTAAGGAAATTCATACTCAAGCTTCCAATTCCAGCACGGATTCAGTTCCTGCTTCACATTGGAGGACGACTCCATGCAGTAGTTGTGAAGTACAGCCCAGAGGGTAAGATTTTGCAGATGTTGGAAGATAGCCAGGGGAAGGTTGTTAAAGCCGTGAGTGAAGTTGAAGAAAAGGATGGAAAGTTATGGATGGGGAGTGTTCTGATGCCCTTCATAGCAGTCTACGACTTAGATTGAGGTAAAACCGTAAAAGTGCTTGTTTACCTAAATACAAGACTATTTATTATCTGTCATGCTAGAGGTTTCGGTTACAAGAGGTTTCTGATATAAGATTCAAGCCTTCAACTTGTCATTCCCTCTCTTTTCTCCTCTATATTTCTCTCATCTGGAAGAGTTAGAATGAATAGGACTGGGATTGTCGTGTATCTTCATCGTAGGAGAGAGTAGCTGCAAAACGTGTGCGTGTGCTAAGTTTGTAACAACTTTGTGATTGAAAAACGAAGAAACTCTGTAATGACCTTGTTCAGTACACATTTAATTCAAGTACACATCTGTTATTTTTGCTTCAAAGCCGAGGCATTTGTGTGAGTTGATGCTCGTTGTGTATGGGCTTTTAGTTTAATGTTTCCATTCAGTGGGCGGCGGCCAGTTCATTCAATTGAGCCTTAGCCCGAATTCATAGTTTCATTGAGTACGGGAATTGAACTCCATGAGATCTAATTTCCGTTGGATGTATGCCCTAAAGGGAAATGTATGAGAAGCGAAAACAAGGAGGAAAATGTTGATTCCAAAGGAGGTTGAAATTTCTTTAGGCAACGGAAATAGGATCGATAAATCGAGGTCATCCAAAATGTTGTTGTATGACGCTTCCGTAAATACTTGTGGAACAAGGAATCGTAACTGGATAGAAGGGCAACAAAGGCTGGGCCTTGTACATGCAGAAACATGAGAACTTCCCTTTCTTCAGTCGCATTTTGTTCTATTTCTTCTAACCAATCTGAGCTGGAAAAATGGGTCGTATATCTTGCTCAATTTCCAAATATGCCCTTATCCAACTTCACATTATCATATTTCCATTATTTCTGTGTTAATTTAAAAAACACTGCACCATCTTTGAAATTAATCACTCCCTCACATGAAACTTGCCATCGAGACTTTGCAGTTTCAGAGGTTTTTGGGTCTGGGCCCCAAGTCTCAGTTTAATCAATCCAACGGCTGGGAAAATGAGTATGGTGACTAATTTAATTGATTGACACGTGGAAAGTTTAATACTACTCAACTTATCCACATGTAGTTATTCCATTGGTTGTAGGACCAAACCACACCGAAACATTGATGGACGGAAGCAAAACCCTCCCCCACTCCGCACAAACAAATTTAACAAAATCCAGAAATGAAGAAAGGGGAATCTACAATCTACGAACAACAGTACGATTTCAGCAGCAGCAGCAGCAGCCATGGCGGATTCTTCATCTCCTCCTTCTCAGTCCTTCCTCACAAAGCATTGGGAGGGTTACAAGGACTTCTGGTGCGAGCGATTCTCCTTCCTCAACAACTACTCCGAGTTCGTCAAGCGGGACAAGCCCCTCCCTCCCTGGTCCGACTCCGACGTCGAAGCCTTCATTGCTCTCGACCCTGTCAATGGCCCCACTGTAATTTCTTACCCTTCTATTTCTTCCATTCTATTCACTTTATAAGTGTTAATGGTATATGGGTTTCTTTGATTTTCGTGTTTTTGTGACCTCTGTGGATCTGGGTGTTCCTATTTTTGTTTGCCTTTTGATCTTTTTCCTGTTTTTTCATCTGGGTATATGTTGATTTTTATTTTTGGGCTGTGCCCCTTTCGGTCATTGATGTCTGAGTGTTCAAATCTTTTGGTGGATGGTCGGTCACCTGGGTGCGTCTAATTTCTGGATATGAAGGTTTTGTATTTCCTTTTTCAAAGATGAATGATTTTGGTTTTGAGTTGATGGTATTCATATGGGTAAGGTTTTTTCTTTTTTTCCCGGCTTTCTTTTCATTATTTTTTGCATATTGTTTATGCTTGGCCCCTTTCGGATTACTAATGAGTAAGATTGGTGTTTTAATATATGGATGGTCTATGGGAGGGGTGTTTAAATGGCTTAGGGAGAACGATGAATGAATCTTCAGAAATTTGCATTAGATTTGATTCGAGACTGTTGTTCTTTTGGCATGAAAGTAATCAAAATAAGAGAGACATGCAGTGTTTGGTTTTGAATTTTAGTTTAATGATGTGTTGAAGAGAAAAAGTAACGAAGCTGAAATGAAACTGATGCGCATGAACTAGTAGAGGAAGCAAAGAGCTATGTGGCTGGAGAGTCCTTCCTAATTTTCTGTCATATATTCCTGGTGGCATTTTGTTTAGGACCTTTTGAAAATGCTTTCTAAGCAGACATGCCTGGTTATGTGTTCCTGGAAACAGTCAAGATTCTTGATTGTCAAGAAATTTTGTCTAGTTACTGGAGCAAGCAAGGAAACAACTAATCAGTCTTGCCCTTGGAAATTATTGAGGTTCACTCCTAAAAAACTGTATTTTGTATTTCCAGTGTGGAAAAGAAGCACGTCTTGTTATGTTGCCACCGACTTCCACCTGAAATGCAGCATAAATGAAGTGGGAAAGCATATCTGATTCTGTTTACCTTTTATATTTTAGATTTCTTATTTATTCTTTTTTCAACTCTTTAAGTAGGGGCTTTGGATTTCGTGTTCTAGACAAAAATGACTCATTTCCAAATGCAATGAAATACCATTTGGTAATCTTAACTCTACCGACGCTTCCTTTGTATGTTGTATTATATTATTGTCCGATAACCTAGTTATCGTGCCTGCAACTCAAGAAGATGTCAGCTAGTATGATATCTGGCTCTCGTCTTATGGTTCAATGATGCATTTTGTGTACAGCTAAGATGGTCAGTTTTCTTTAAATAGCTGAGTCAACATTCTTTTATTTTTCAGCTGAAGACTGCTAGGGAAGCAGTGAACTTTGGTCTTACAGGAAGTGTTATTGGAGCAGTATCAACTGCTGGCGTTGCATGGAAATATTCAAGGAGTTTACATGGTAACCTTTTGCCTCTTTCTTTTAGGGTGTTCACTATTTTACAATTCTATATGAACAAGTACGGCACAGGGATCAGATGTATCTGGTTTCTTGTTTTTACCTAAACTAATTTAGCTGGCTATCAGTTGAATCTCTAAAAATTTCACCATTTTCTTCAGTTCTGCTTGATATTTTTTTGCGTTAAAGTCCAACATTTTCTTTAAACGACGCTTCAAATTTGTGGATGAATTAAAGACACATAATACTTGGACACGTCAACATATCGTATTGCTGTACTATTTCATGTTCACTGGCAAAAGATGCTACTTATGAAAATGCTAGTTCTTATAACTGGGTATCAGTGGCAAAATTGTTTCTTTCTGATGTGTCTATTTTACCCTTTCCTTTATTGGTTTCTGTATGCTTCTGGTGTACATGATGGGTGTGCCATGTTTTCAGTAAACTGCTTTCTTTTATGGTTAAAGATATTCAGAATAGTGTTGAATCAGTATTAACAATTATGCATAAGTCATTGAAAACTTGGACTTTGTTTTGTTGGTTACTTTGTAGTGTCCTGCAATCTCAAGGTCCGTAAGCAGTGGAAGAAATTTTCGTTGTAATCTTGCTTTTTGTATTGTTTTCTGTTTTAACTGTTCCTCTTTCCAACAGCCGGACTTTAAGTAATCCGTAGCCTTCATTGTTGAAAACAAATTAAGATTTAATTGTTCATGCTTTGGTAGAGAGTCATAAAGCAGCGGTAGGTTATGATGCAACTATTTCTTTGTCTCTTTGAGTGAGCTTATGCTCATGTATAACATTATAGATTATGAAGATGTTAGTAACATGTGATGGTAAAATCAACCGCATTCCGATCTTACTATGTTGTAGTGTATTGTAGCAGATGAGTGCTATCGCTTGGTGACATCTGTCTGTGCATTTTAATTTCAAATATCCATGTTTGAATCAGAATTATAACAATGGACGATAGGTTCTTTTAGATAACATATGTTAAGGATTAGAAAAGCTGGTTTCTGAACCCTTTTGCATTTGACAGGTGCTGGACTGTCCTTTCTAGCTGGAGGTGTTTTTGGTTGGACATTTGGACAGGAAGTTGCGAACCACTGGCTGCAGCTCTACAGGTTGGACACCTTGGCTGCACAAACCAAGTTCCTCAAGTGGTGGCAGGACAAGAATGAGAGACGATCTTAAACATGGCTTGCTCTCGGAAGTCGGAAGCAAAGATAATAACCGATGTTCCAGTTTGTTCCAGTTCTACAATAAGAATCAAACACACCTGTGTTGAAAAGTGTAATCTTTGTGCTAGATTTGTTTTAATTTGGGCTCCTGAAGAAATCACTCCGATGAAATTGCAACGTTTTGTCATCTTTTACACTGCACTATGCACTGTTTTGTTTCAACATTGTGAATTGTGATGGATTTTCTTGTGTGCGCTGAAAATATTGTTGCATTTGGTGATTGTTTTAGCCGTTATGGGCGACATGCTATTTTGGAGGCGCATTTTACTTGTGACACAAGGATGAGGTATCACAATCAAAGCGTGCCGCTGGAGGGAAATTTCTGACTCCACTTCACCAGAGCTCGACTTTCTCTTCCATTGAACAGATTATGCCTCGTTTCTCTCAGGAAAAAGATAGCATGACAAACTTGAATAAGATTTTTAGCATCACTAAGTAAATTGTAGAATATGTATTCAAAAATTTTATTTCATTCATATCTTCCCAAATCCAGTAAAGTAGTCATGGAAAACACTCCCAAGTATCTTTTCACCATTCTCGACCTCCAGAGAAGTCGGATTTCGGACAAAATCTGCTATGGATAGTTCTCCTTTCCAAGATAAAAACATCTTTCTTGCAAGCAACGCAACAGTCATACATACTAAACTTCCATAC
The DNA here is from genome assembly GCA_018257905.1 of Gillenia trifoliata. NCBI lineage: Eukaryota > Viridiplantae > Streptophyta > Magnoliopsida > Rosales > Rosaceae > Gillenia > Gillenia trifoliata. Next base: position 15,503,121 of record CM031081.1, on the reverse strand, counting down.
TGTTCGCAACTAAACTATAAAAAAAAAGTCGGTAGCAAGAGTACAAAGAGTCTCTCATGCCAAAGTCGATACAGCTACCTGCAGGCAGCAGAGTGGGGAGGAGATTTTCCGCAGAGTTGGGAGCGAAGGCCATTCAAACAGAGGTACCCTGTGAAGCTGCATGAGAAATAGCACAACAACTAGTGAATCTTACTCAGCAAAATGCCGGCACCTCGACATCAATGAGAAAAGTAGGCATGAGATTCAAGAACACAATTTTGTGTTGTATTGAAAAAGCAACGCATACGTCAAACAGCCTATTACAACCTAATACAAACATGGTCATTGTCGACGCTCACAGAGAAAAAAATCCAAAAATTGAGGTGTGTGTGTGTGTGTATACAAATAAGAAGTACGAGTTGTGATATATACGTTAAGGCATATCAGGAAAAGAAAAATAAATCTCATTGATTAGATTGTAAGAACTTGCACCTCACCTTAAACACGTGTACTGCAACGACGCACCAGTGATTCAGAAGCGGGAGGATGACCTCCCTTCCAAGATGCTCACCCACCACTGCATTTCTCATATTTTGTTGTGTTTTATCGTACAGGAGAAAACAAAGACGGCATCCAAGATTACCAGTTAAAAGTTCTTAGTTGAGCTGTACACTAACAAAGTTTCTTTACAAGACTAGGTAAGCAAGTTGAGTTCTATCATGACTGCATTTATTTTCCAAACCTCGAGGGGTTGCTTCCCCAGTTTTCCGATCACTAATTAAGGACAGCGATTGCTGGATATGAACCCAAGTTGCTTCCATCGATTTAAAATCGTTTTTGGCCTGCATAGCTTTCTTCACCCGAGTTTTATCATGCATACAATGATCCAGAAGCAGCTTCTGGCTGTGCTCAAGCTTGCAACGGAATTCATCCGTTTTGGTTTTGTGGCTGGCATTTAACTCCTCCAAAATCTCCAAATTAGCTTTTTCTTCAACCAATTTTTTCTCAAGCTCTTCAACCCTTAATTTTTGTACACTGATGCAAGCTTGCAACTTTTCTTCTTCCTCTTGAGCTTTAGAAAAAAGGCGATTATAGACTTCTACTTCTTGTTCCAGTGCTATCTTCTGATTAAATTCTTTTCTAACTTCAGCTGCGGTTCCATTGGCCTTGTGGTACTTGGACTCCACAAAAGAAAGCTTCACCTGGACATTTTCAATGTTCGCATACTCAACTTCAGTTTGCTCATAGGCGTTTAGCAAGATTTCCAACGACGACTTCAAGTTCCGTAAACATTCAATTTCCATGACTTCATCCAGAGAGAGTGTGGTGATACTTTGGATCTTGGCCTTGGCTTGAGAAATCTCATAGGAATCAGGAATGGGAGCATCTTCAGTTATAGCCAAGAGACAAGCATCTGGATGATGATGGAGATAAGTATCCAGAAAGTCCAAAGCTCGGGCTGAATGCAGGGGCTTTGACATCTAAGGTAAGAATCAGTAAGCATCATAACATGTAAGTCGATACAAAATAGTCGAGATAGATAAAAATTACCTTCAGATCAAGTTTGTCATGAAAACAGGAGTGGTAGGAACCACTTTCTTTCCTTATAGTATTTGGATGAGATGACTGTGCTTGAAGTGGGGATTGAGCTACTTGAGGAGGCCGAGATTCAGCTGATTCTTCACTTGGAGGAGATGAATTTCGACTAGGCAGCTTCTCATTTGAAGCATCCACAACCTCAGTAGGTGGTAGATCTTCCAGCTTAGGAGTACTGTTATATTCAGTTACTTCGGCAATGTGTTGCATATCTAGATCACCAGATTGTTGTCTTTTTGACAGAGGAGGACTCATGTTTTTTTCATAGGTGGCTTCCTTGGCCCAAGAGTGGGATTCAGAACCGGACTTCGTTAGATTAATCAAAAGCCGGCGCATTTCTTCTTTGGTTATCCTTGTATTGCCAAAACCTTTGCCTCGTCTAATCTGGGATTGATTTTTGGGTCGATGAGTGGCTCCTTGTCTTGCCGAAACCTTTGCCTCAGTTGAGTTGGCATGAGATAGATAATTCCCCTTTATAATACTTCTCAAAAAATGACATGCTTTCTTAATCGTTCTTTTCTTACTATGAGCTCTTCCTCGTCCACTCAGGCATTGAAATTTAGGCAGAGGATTGGCTTCTCTTCCATCCTCAATTTGTGACGCCACACATTTGATTCTTTTTGCGGGTGGGTGTACTTGCAGTCGGTCAGATCTGGGGCCTTCAGTTTGTGTAAGGATTGACCCTGCATAAACAAGAATAAGAAGAGAAAATGTGGATTTTGAAGATCAAACATTGAAGTCTTCAAGCGTAGTCAGCCATCGGAAAGGCCAACCCATGTAACAACTATTGAAGCCTTAAAACGTAATCAGGTTGACCAACCCAGTTAAACTTAAACACAATTAGAATAAAGTGGTGTACGAATTATGATTGTTGATCCATCAGTCGAATGATGAATGAGCGTCGATGGAGCTCTCTACTCCTTAGAGAGCACATTTAAGAGAAAAATAAAATTTCTTCTTTCAGATTGTTCAGCCTTTACAATTTTGTTGCAGCAATTCATTAGTATTAATATAATAGTTGATCTGATAAATTGTCTCAAATAATTGAATAGGAAATTTCAAATTGAACGTACCTTGACGCTTCTTCAAAGCATCACTTGCCTTAGGTGGAGGAAGTGGTCTGCTCAGGTCCAAGTCATGAAGCTCGAAAAGATAGATTAAATCTCGATCACGAGGAAACGCTTCCTCATAGTATTTTGCCCACCAGCCTTTGAACGATGAGGTGGCACTAGGTAGAAGCGAAAATGGAGCCAGTGTAAGTTTCTTGAACAAATGAGATGTGGTAGCCTCAAGCTCCTGGAATTGTTCAGAACTTTGAAACAATGTCCTTTCAGAAAAGTCGGTATTGAAAGAAAAGAAAGGGGGAGCAGGAATGTCTTGAATCAAACCAAACTGACGGGCACAGAGATTCGGGCAATATGCTTCCACACCACAAACTTTTTTTCCAGATTTGCCACAAGTGATGCAACCAGGAAGATCACGGCTAACCAGAAAGCTTGCCCACATGTCCAGAATTGTAGAAATTTCAGTTTTGGTCATTTCAGACTGAGGAAAGATGAACCATCGAGGTAAAGCATCTGACTTTGAATATGGCATGAAGTTAAAGTTCTCTTCTGTGTCTAAGTGGCACAGGTACATTAAACAATCGTGAAAGGAAAACTCAGGCCCTTCGAAAAATACATATTTCAGTCCTTCACAAGTGAGGTTGGGAACTGAAAAGCAATTGGGGCGCACTTTTGGAAAGTATGTGTGCAGCCAAAGTTGAAGAATCCAGATTGGACCACCAGCAGCACCCAGCTCTGAATCAAGCAAGTCCTTTATCCCTCTATACAAGTAAGCAAGAACAAGGGGTCCTAAAGCGTACGGCTCACCCCTAGATAAAGCCACAGCCAAGGGCAAATTGGATGTAACGATCTTGAACGAACGAGAACAAAGTAGGTAACGACAAAGCCAGTAGTGAAGAAATGCTACATGCTCTTCATCTGTCACAACGCCTTCGATTTTGTTATGTTCTTTAATAAAGGAAGAAAAAGAGGAGTTCTTTGTAATTCGAATGCCAAAGCTATCATCCGGAATGGAGATGGAATTAGCAACGAGAGCATCAAACTGGCGACCATCTGGTCTAAGTCCTAGCAAAGCACTAAGATCTAACAGAGTAATAGTAAGGGGACCATGACCAAGATGAAAAGAGTTTGTGGAAGTTGACCAAAAGCAGAGTGCAGCAAGTACTAAAGAACGATTGAAACGGATGTCAAACCTAGAGAATTGGAGAATATCATATATACCCGCCTGGTGCCAAATATACCGTTTTTGATCTTCGACTCTTTCAAACCAAGAGACCCAATTAGGGTCAATAGTAGGCCACAAACCACGGTGTTCATGAAACCGTTCATAGTATTTGGCATTTTGATTGTTTATAAGAAACTCTTCAGTTTTCCGCTTAGGAAACTCACTACTATAATAATCCGGTAAACTATTTACGGATTTCAGTGCAGGACCTAAGATGAAGTGTTGGGTAGCCGAATTGGGGATAAGTACTTGAAAATTTGTAGTTTCAATGCCTATTTGCTCCTTAAGGTGGTTCAATCTGTCAACAGCCTTGGTGTTGGCGGAGGCCGATTCATTGCTGGTGGATGTAAGAGACATGTTTCAACTGAGAGTTTCTCCTGCTTATAGAAAATTTCAAAACAAAATAAAAATTACTACTTTTCCAGACTGGAATTTCACCAATCTTCCATTGTATCATTCAAAATTTTAATTTTAACTAATGCTGCAGTTAAACAACTTACATAAACAATTAGGGTAAAAAAAACTTGCCTTGCAGACTTGCGGACTTGCAGTGCGCCTTTTTTCCCAAAAGGCTCAAGAAAGCAACTGCACAAACAGATTATAAAAAATAAAATTAGGGTTGCATGTATGACTGTGAGTAGTTAAAAAATAAACGATCAGACGATTAAGACAAGCATGCAATGCATCCATCTGAAAGAAAAAAAAATATTAGAAATGGAATAGATGATAAAACTAGGGTTAGGGTTTAGCCTTTAGCTTTGCACATTTCCATGGAAATAATTACTACTAAGTTAAAGGCATGGCATGACAAAGCAAAACAAGTAGATAACTCAAAAGAATCAGAATTTTTACCCATTTAAACGAAAACAAAGAAGATTGAGAATCAGTTATCAAGGCACTGCAAAGAGCTTTCCTTCCAAGAAAGTTTGTTTTGGTGTTTGTGTTGGAACTTGGAAGTGAGAGGATGGAGAAAACCTTTTACAGTGACTGGGAGTGGAAGCTGAGAAGTCTTCTTGTGTACTCCTTGTAATTACTATTTCGCTCTTTTCAAACATTACTTTTCCTCTGGAAACGCATGTCATTATGCCAAAAGAAGCATTATGTTTCTCTCCCAGTGACATTCTTTTTCCCTTGTAAGGGAAAGAGAAAGGGAAAGGTTAATGGTTTCTAATTTTATTGTTAAATTAGTGTTAAATAATCTGAAATCATCTCTGTAATTATCATTTGTATTACAAGAATGTAATTTTTAATAATAATTAGTGTAGAATTGATACCTAAATAGGAAATGATATAACCCTATATATATATTGCAACACTTCACATAAATTAATACAGTGAGTCGTATTTCTACACTTGTGGATGGCGAATTTGAAACTAAGGGGGTGTATTCAATTTAGATTTTAAAAGATTATGTCAGAGTTTTTATAATCCATGAATTCTACAGACTCCATAGATTGTTTTAATTCTATATAGACTTTGACAGATTTTAATGCATTTTATTTCAGTATTTGTATGGATTTTAATAAATCTATGGATTGTTGATTGTTCTAATATCAATAATAGGATTAAAAAAATACATCATTGAAAACCAAAAGAGTTGTCATCTCCAAATTATTTGTTATGTATGTCAAAATACAACATTGAAAATGCAAAGAACCAAAAAACACATTACCAAAAAATGCAAAGACAATTATAAAGAAGCATACTCATCCATTTCAATCTCATTATCATCATAACCCTCTTGATTCTCATCATCTCTTTGTTCCTCATTATTTTCATTGTCATTGTCTTGATTCTCATTGTTATTCTCTTGATTTTCATTATTAGCATTTCGCGGTCTATCAGCCCACATAGCTTCAGCAATGCCAAGTCTCCAAGCATTAATTAGCCCCTTCCATTTCTCCTAATTGAAGTAATTTGCTGCATTATTAAAACCAAATGTATCATAAAGACATTATATTAAAAAAAAACTGCGTATGACTTACATGTGTATATATATATATATATATATATATATATTATATTTATGTATAACTATGATGATATCAAGATCAAAAAGAAAAAAATAATTCAACTTGCTGTATTATAAAAGAAAACAATTATAAGCAACCAAAAGTCATCCATTAATAGTCATCCAATGAGTCTCAACATAATCAAAATAACAAAAGTCGTCCAATAATAGTCTTAACATGCTCAAAATAACAAAAGTCATCCAATGAAAGTTTCAATAAACCAAATACATTGCAGACTCCCAAACAAAACAACATGACTTGGTTAATTATAGTCCTCGCATCTTGTGGAGTATCCAACTTGATCGTTCTTCAGGAGACATCTTCAAAAACACATCTTTCATTAAAAGAAATCATTCATTAATTAATTTTCTTTTTACAATCAGTTTCGATGCTTGGTTTTTTACAAGTGAAGATTTTTATAATCTTTGCTTACTGGCATTTTAAGTTATCCATTTTCCAAGTATACCTGCTATACATACTTAGAAGTAATAAACAAGCCATACAATTAACAAGAAAATTCAATCCCTCAAGCCGTACCTATTAACAAGATGGCATTTTAAGGTATCTAAACTCAATTAAATAATATGATAACCATCAAAAATTCACTGCAAGATGCTTGTATTAGAAATAAATCGATGGTTAGTATTTTGTTTTCACTTTTGGTCCCTGATTCATCTAATTTTTCAGTTTTGGTTCTGCACTAGGTTATACTAATATGCAGGCCAGCCACTTATATATGTATATATGCCAATGATGTGTATATTTCTTTTAGTTATCTGGCTTTATAATAGTCAATAGTGAACTTATTCTAATAGATTTAACTAGGGTCATGTGTTCTTTATGACTCACTGAATCAATTAACAACTAACACCAATAGTATTTCAAGAGATAGTCAAAAACGAAACCTATATGCAACTATCAAAGTCCAAGAATGAATAAAATATGCAATAAACAAGTTAGCATGTGTTCCAAAGGAAACATATATATAAAAACCCATAAGCAAGTGCGCGGATACATGGTTTGCTTTTATCAAACAAATATATGGCCGAAGCCTTCACTTTAGCAGGGCTGAATAGAAACCCTAATATAGTCGTCTGCACAATACAATTGGATTGAAACCCTAATATTTATGAATAATATACATAATACCACAAACCATTGAGCATAACAACAATAACGTCAATAGATTAGAAAATACCAACCTTGAGTGAAGAGGTTTGTTCGTCTTCTACAAGGTCAAGAAAAAGTCTATTCATCTCCCTTCATCTTCTATTCTGAGCGAACGTCAAAATCTCTTGGTAGGAGAAGAGATTTCTAAATGGATTTTCTATTTATACCAAGGACCCTAGAATCCTACACAATCCAACAATTAATGAAATCTTTGAAAGTCAATAAACTTTTCAATACCACTAGATTTCTACGGATATTTTAAAATCTTAATTGAATACAGTAAAATTTTAAATGACTTTTTAAAATCCTAATTGAATACCCACAGACTTTTAAAATACAAAAAAATCCTATAGACTCCAAATTGAATACACCCCCCTAAATTTATTCTCCAGCCCTTAGTGTAAATATATTATTGTAAGTAGAAAGTTTTAGGTTTGACTCTTATATAGAGTGAGTTCAATGTTAATTTAATATTGACTTAGCCCAATCTCTTAGGCCATCTCCAATGGTTTGGTCATATTTAGCCACCATTCCTAAATATAGCACACTTAAAATACAATTTTTTAAAGAATAGTGCAGGGCTATAATTTTTCATCTCCAATGGTACATGGGATACATTTTATTTCTCCCAATATTTTATTACTTTTTAGCATATTGGAGAATATTATAGTACAACACTCGCACAACAACTACTATGTGTTGTTTAAATCAATTAAACTACTACTTGTACCTATTTAAATATAATTTTTGGAACACATTGTTTTTTTTAAGATGTATATTGAAAATATTTATCTTTAGAAACAAATATTTTGAATATGACCCATGTAAGATTGAGAACTATTTAACAAGATTTCATATATTTTTTTAGTTTAAAATCTGTTTTTACGTTTTTAAAATTATAAAAAAATGATCCTAGCCTTTGGATTTAAACAACCATGTCATCTTATGGACAAAAAACTGCGGGTGCATGATAAAACATGCAACCTGTAGCACAAAATTGATGCTATGTGATGTCTCATACAACTTTTTCACTTCATGGGACCCATGAATAGTGGTAGCTCATTCCTACCAAAGGGACCAAATGTAGCAAGCCCCCAAGAAATTGGCCTCTGAATCTTTTCCGGTAGATTCTTTTTGGCCCTCCATTGGAGATGGGTTTTGAAGAAAAATGGGCTAAATTTGGGATTTGGCCCTCCATTGGAGAAGGCCCTACCTAGAGTAACTCTGTCTGTTCCCCTTAGGCAAGGAATTTGGGGGGACTAAGCACTCACTAATCATTGCACGAATAGTAACTGCTCTAGTGCAACTTCACTCGTTTAAGAGTTGCCTAGGCAGTTACTATTTATAAAATATTATTTAAATAATAATAATTAATGGTAATACAACTTTAAAAGTTGTTTAAATAGTCTTAGCGAACACTATTCACATGAAAATCAAATAACATGCGAAAATAAAAAAAAAATTTGTATTTATAAAACTATTTTTTTTCGAATTTTTTATTTCTTTTAATAGATTTTTAAGTTCTGATTAATTATGGTCGTTGGATCTTGTTGAATTTAAAATCCAACAGACCATAATGAGCCACGTGGGACCATTGTTCCCTCGATACCGCTGAGCTGGGTTTTGGAGAAAAGAGTCCATTTGCCTATAGACCTTTAACTTTTGAAGAATACCATTGTCACGTGTATGACAAAGTAGGTTACAAGTCATATGATCATGTCCATCATCCATTTATTCTAACCGTTGTCTGAGGTGACGTGGTAGAGCCCTCCTTAGAGTCGCAACATAAGCATCTTGATTGTAAAAATTGCGAATTTTGAAGCACTTCTTAGAAAAATGATCACAGCCACAATGAATAAAATTTCGAGTACCTTAAGGGTTAATTTGGAGTTGCTATGATTTTTTTTAAAACTGCTTCTTTTGTACTGTAAGAATAAACTGTTGTGAAAAAAAGCATGTAAGTGTTTAGTAAACTGTGGTTATAAAAGTGTTTTTAGCAAAAAAAAAGTAGTGTCAAAATGTTTGGTAAACTTGTCTATAAAACTATTGTGACTGTGTAAAATGACAAAAAAATGGCCTGTTGCTGGGTGTATTATTAATTTAATTGTTTGGCAAAAATATTGGTCAATTTATTACATATACTTTTTTTTCTTATAATCTTAGTCTTACTTTACGTAGCCCAAATTGTAAATAATTATTATGACAAAATTTCTTTAAAATATTGAAATAATATAAGATCATAAAAGGTAGTTAAAATCCTGTCAACTATATAATACATACTTCAAACAGATTAAATATCTACAAATTGTTCAATATAAAAATAGTCTTATTAGATGCATTCATCAAACTTGCGGCTATGCTATTTCTTAATGCTTCCATCTCTTGTGATCCTTGATCATGGTGATTTTGGCCTTCTTCTTCATCATCGTCACTATCGCTCTCTTCACTAAAGTCTTCGGGGTCATCAAAAATGGCTATCACGTTCGGAATGCCTTCTTATGTAGTTATGAAGAGCCATTGTAGCAACGACAATCTTCACTTGCTTATTGAATGGATAAGTAGGCATATCCCTTAAAATTGCCCATCTTTTCTTCCAAACTCCAAATGTACGCTCAATTACGCTCCTAAGAGAAGAATTTCTATGGTTGAATACCTCTTTATACCCAGTTGGTTGGCCACTCCTACGAAAATCCGAGAGATGATATCTTTCGCCTTTATACGATCCCAAATACCCTTTCATTCGTGGATACCCCGCATCTACTAAATAATATTTTCCTATCAAATGTAAAATTTGTTTGCACATGTTATTATTTGACAAAGTGAAAAGAATTCATAAAATTGATTAACAAATGAGAATTGAGAATAAGAGATTACCACTTGGAGGCTTAGGAAAATTTGAACTCGGACTACGTAGAACCGATAGAAAAAACCCTTGTATCATGTGCAGTGTCTTTCCATCCAGCACACGCAAATGTGAATTGCATATCAAAATTACACGTGGCCATGACATTTTGAGTTGGTTTCCCTTTCCTACCAATATATGGTACTTGATCAGGAGGAGATATTGAAGCATCAGCATGTACCTCATTTAAGGCTCGAATACAATCCTAAAAATAAGGGATTTGTTGTAGATAATATTGACATGTGATAAATGTGATTGTGTAAATCCTAGGTAGATATGGATTGGGATATTCTGAATCTCCTAAAGTAACATTCCTATTATGATTGTACTTGTTTCACTATAAATAAAGGCACTAGGCATGAGGAATATGTACTACAATTCCTCAAGTCCTTCCCTCTTTCTCTCTACTTTTTCTCTTTGCCGCACCCCTCAATAAAATAGGCCACAACACGTTATCAGCACGCTCTTTCCGCTGTGCTAAAGAGAATTATTCCGGAGTTTTGGCCATCTTCAATCATGGGGAGCATTATTTTCAATAATTCTTACTTTGATTTACCTTTTATTTTATTGAATTAATATACTTGCTATTGATTCAATTCTCTCCCTGTTATTTTATATTCAACGAGATTCAAAGCATTGAAGATGGAAATCCAGAGTTGAAGGCAATTCTGCAAACAAATTGTTCCACCATCATCATCAGCAATCCAAGTACTTCTAAAACACGGTCTCAATGTCGATATTTTTTCAGCCTTGATTGCATGAACCTTCACCATGATGCATGAACTCAATTTTCTGCATTTAACGAATTATAATCTTCTGCAAATATTGTGTTTACATTAAATTTAATATATCTGCTATATATTAAGTGAATTGATGATTGTGTGAACAAAGGAAAAATTAAGGTTTTTTCTGGTTTTTTTTTTTTTTAAGAAAAAAAATTCGTATTTTTGAAAAAAAAAACAAAGGAAAAAACCCTAAAGCCGAGCCGAGCCTCACCAAACACGGCCTGAAGCTGTTCACCGCTGAGCCGTCGAGCCACCAAGCCTGAAGCTTGCAAACGACGTCATTTTGATGTTATCTTCCCCGCAAGCTCAAATCGAGGTGCATTCTCTGCCTGAAGTTGAGAAACACCACCACACCGTTTTTCTAGTGAGATCTCCAAAGCCAGGATGACCTGTCGTTGTTCCCTAGCAATGGTGGTCATCTCTAATGACTATATCAACGGAATTCTAGAAGAATTTGACCCGGGTTTTTTAGCACCCATCTCGACGAACTTTTGAAAGATTCCAATCGAATCTCATCGGTGTTTTGGACCATTGTAGAGTTATCTAGCCTGAGATTAAGCCACTAGCAGTGGCATTGCCATTTTTTCCCAGCAAAATTGCACACCCAGATCCAGCTGGGTTCTTGCACTTACACCCAGCCCCAGTTTTGGGCCACCCATGTTTCTCGACCTGCTTACACAAATCCGGCCTCTGTTGGGCCTGGATACCTCATTTTTTTCCTTTAAGCCCACTGTTCATTCAACCAGCCCCTGATGGGTTTTGGGCCTTATGCCTGAGCCACGTGTTGCCCTGCAACCCAACAACCCTTCTAGTTTGGGCCTGAAGCTCCAAACTCGGTCCACCCAAACTTTTTGGGCCATGACTTTCACACCCCGTGGGCTCCGTAGACCTACGATCATCTACCTGTTTGTGTTATTTATATTGCTATTGTTCTATATATTGTGTTTGTTTGCAGGTACCCATGAACTTGAAGTTCATGTCTTTAATTCGAACCCATAGTTTCGAATAAGTGTCATAGAAACATTTTTATGTTTCCTAAGACTCGCCACTCATGTAGAGACTCGAGGTTCTCCATGATTAAACCACTAAACCAAACCATGTCTTAGAACCCGAATGTTCTAACTTTTATGATTATGGAGAATTTATTTCCCATAAGCACCAACCACAATCTTGTTCCCTCCATCAAGTGGATTTTCGAACCGTAACAAGTTCGACTTCACTACCATGGAAGTTTCTAGCAGAAACTACTTTATGTGGGCACAAGTGGTGAAACTCCACTTGACTACCGAGAAGCTGAGAAATATTGAAGCCAACAATAACGTGGATAGAGCTAAATAAGCCTCCGTCATGATCTTCATTCAAAGACTTATGCCTGAAGCATTGTAAATGGAAGTACCTCGATGACAAGGATTCCATGGCTCTTTGCCTTGCTCTACGGACCGTTCCAATCATGAAAAGATGACCTTGCCTGAAGCAAGACATACCTTGCCCGAAACAAGACATATCTTCTGTCACATCCTTGACCGACTCCGCCGTAGCACGATATTGTCCGCTTTGGGCCACGCCCTCACAGTTTTGTTTTTGGGAACTCACGAGCAACTTCCCAGTAGGTCACCCATCCTAGGATTGCTCTAGCCCAAACTCGCTTAACTTTGGAGTTCCAATGGAATCCAAAGCCAATGAGCTCCCAAAAGGCCTCGTGCTAATTGGAGGTGGGCATGTACATATAAGGCACATCACCCCCTCTCTGTTGGTCGATGTGGGATGGGGTGACGAAAGCCAGCATGCCTCGATTTCGGTACCCTTCGGGATATCCGGGTCAGGGTGTGTCATCTTGCCTGACACAAGACATGATTGAACCCCATCTGTGAATAGGTATAATTCTGAAGTTTAAAGAATCCGATTGAATTTTGACTGGAGAAGATTTTCTCGTCCTTCCATGCCTCTCAAATGCCCTTGAAGAAGAACTATAGAGAACAGAGGTTCACTAAGTTCTCGAATCTGATTACTACCACATTGCTCACTGAAAAGTACAACAGTGAAAGCGGCACCCCAGTGATTCAGCTGGGAGGTACCGAACGGTATAGAACCAACTTCGGTTGGAGCCTACCAAATGGTGTGACCTAGCTTCGACTGAAGTCTACCGAACGGTATAGACCCAACTTCGGCTGGAGTCTACCGAATGGCATGCCCTGCTTCGGCAGGGATGTATCGAAGGTCACGCTCTGTCTCGGCAGAGGTGTACCGAACACAAGGCTTTGCTTCGATAGACGCCTACCGAATCTGCTCATCCTTCTTCGGCTGGAGAGTACTGAATAGTGGTAGAATCAGGGTCAACCAAAGGGGTGGCATCACGACCAAACACGTGATCCCTTGGCAACTAAGACCCAAAACTTCAAGAATAAGGGACAGTATTCCCAAACCTCAACCGTGCAAAATCTACTTCCGTTTTGATGGAATAGATAATTGGTTATGCACTTAGTTGTGCCACTACCAATGTTGTTGAGACATACCATTCCCGTAGTCAATCTGTGAAACTAATTTTGCTTCACCTAACACATGGAAAAGCATCATTTTGACATGGAATGCCATGTTGGCCAAACCCCTTATTCAATTTGGTTTACTTTGTGAACAATTTCCTATGTTCTCAGATTCAAGTTTGGTGTTTGTTTTAGTTATGGATATTATTATGGATATTGTCCTCGAATATGAGTTAATTGAATCATGTTTCTTATACATGTGACCGAATTCAATTAACATGTGATAAGGTATAAATGTGGGGAAGTTAGTTGTCTGGATGAATGTGCTACTATGCACACTAACTTCATATCTAAATCACCCCTCTAGCAACGAATTCAAGTTTACCTAACCTGATTAAAGGCATTGGCACTTACCATTAAGGGGCCTTATATTCTCCGTTTCGAAAGAACGTCATTGAGTTATAAGGATATTTGAAAGAACAATGATCATGAAAACCACTGTAGAAAATAGAGTCAAGTATCTTTGCATTACCTCCAAAATATGAAGCATGAAGCTATGTTTTGGGACCAATGGGCTGCCTCCCAACTGGGACATGCCACATATAGGCCGCCCTGGAGCCGGGTGATTCGAGCAGTTTACTTGCTTTGGCACGACCGTTTAGGACATTCAAGTCGAAACACAATGCAACGTGTTACACAACGCATCACATTACCTAGAGTAAGGATTTTTGTGCCTACAAGCACACTTTGCCAAACCTGCTCGTTGAGAAATTGGATTTTTATATCATCCTTAGCAAAGCTCCTACATAACCCTCTTTTCACAGTGGATTAAAGGGAATAATGTGAACTCATCCAACCAAAAATGCGGACCATGTAAATATGGTTTTTGGTTGATATATCGACACAATAGTCACATGTTTGTCTACACACATTGCTGCTAAACTCCTGGCCAATTCTTACTTAAGGGCTCACCACCCTAATTATCCCATGAAGTCTAGAAGACTGGATAATACCGGAGAGTTTATATTGAAGAGTTTTTTTTATAAGTATTGCATGTCTTTTGGGTTTGAAATTGAACATTGAACTCCCTATGTTCAACCCCCAAACAGCCTCGCAGAAGCGATCATAAAGCGCATTATCAATTGATCGCCCAGACCTTGGTGAACGCACCAAGCTTTCGGTTTCTGCCTAGGGGTATGCAATTTTGTATGCAGCCATGTTGGTCCGCCTGAGACCCATTAATACCCGATACTTTTTAGCGTTAAAAGTTGGTTACTAGGAACGAACCTAATGTTTCGTATTTGCGCGTTTTGGGTATGCACCTTATGCCATACTGCGCCGCCACAATGTACCAATATGGGTCCTCAAAGAAGGATGTAAATCTTTGTCGATTTTGATTCTCCTTCGAATTAGCTCTTTAGAGCCCTTGCATGCGATCTCATTATCGCCAATTTGCGGATTGTCACTTCGATGAGACAGTCTTCTTGCCGTTAAAGGGAGATAAGAACGTCAACGTTCCTGACGAACGACACGAATTATTGTGGATGTCCCCACTATGTCTCATCTCGATCTCCGTATTCTAGATTCTAGAGTATTGCTCCAGGCGTTTTCTCTAATGTAGCTAAAGTGACGAGATCACACATACCAGCTGCAAACATGCTTGCAAGGATAGACGTACGTAACGAGCGTCGAGTCAACATCCCCGAAGGGTGTGCCGCCCTTGAAGGACGGTTGGCCGCCCCTGTTGGACGACCCAGTACACCAGCGACTAGCCAACCAATCTGTTCTCGGCCTGAAGCGCAACAGATCACTCGGCTCGAAGGATTCACCTCCCTAGAAGTGGAGAAACATGGCACAAAAGAATCCCTTCCTCGTTCGCTATCTCAACCATTCCACCTTATGAAATTAATCCGGATTATCCCAAGACCTGTAGTCTTGGTCCATTATGCATGCATGGATAAGTTATGGAATTCGAATGAGATTATCATCGATGATATTCACGTATATGATAGCTACCCAAAATAGTGAAAAAAAACGACATCGAACTGCGTTTCGTTGATGAATGTCGACGTAGAATCGATTGGTCAAACTGGAAACAAGCAATCCAGGTCGAACTTGATTCACTTGCGAAACGTAACTGCTCAGAAGTTCCTACACTTCCACATGTGAAACCCGCTGGCTGCGTGGGTTTTCGTAAGGAAGCGTAATGAGAAGAATGAAATAGTGCGATACAAGGCACGCCTCAGGGCGCAAGGCTTCTCTCAACGCCCATTGATTACAAGGAGACTTATTTTTCCCATCCATAATGGACGTCATAACGTTCCGCTACCTTATCAGTTTGGTAGTTTTTCTAAAAACTGAATATGCAGCTTATGTACGTGGTTGTAACGTATCTATAGGGATCTTGACACATAAATATACATGAAAGTTCCCTAAGGACGTACATGGACTGGATCAAATAGTTCTAGACCACAGAACACCCTCTCTATTGAATTGAGGCGTTCACTTTACGAATTGGAATAATCCGGGCGGTAGGGGTGGGCTCGGTCCGGTTCGGTGCGAATTGGACTTGAAACTGTGAACCAAACCGAATGAACAGTGTCGGTTCGGTTCGGTTTGAAAACCGATTTTTTTTTGTAAAAACCGATCGGTTCGGTTTCGGTTCGGTTTCGGTTTGGGCCTGTTTTGGGCCTTACAATTTTGGGCCCAATTAATGTAAATTTAAAAAAAAAAAAATTAATTCTGTTTTGGGCCTTACTCATTTGGCCTTATAATGCATAAATAAAAATACTATATTGGTGGTTGCAGATTCTAACCAAATAAAAAAACTCCTTATACATTCATGTGTAGCCATTCAAATTAATTATCTTCTTACATACCCAAAATTTAAAAAAAAAAAAAATTTGTTGAAAGTGAGAAGCAGGCAGCAAACACAGCAGCAGCAGAAGGCAGCAAGAAATGTTTTAATCAAGGCCGCAGCAGAATAAAGCTGAGGCCTTAAGTTCTTGAGTTCCTGAGATAAACATACAATTCATCAACGAGGATTAATATACAATTCATCAACAGGGATCCAAAGAAATGTTTTAATCAAGGTCTCTTGGGATAAAACAAAAAAGAGTGCTACATAATCTTGTTCACGGCTCCTACAAGCAACCTCAAAAACTTTTACTAGGCAATGGACATCCAATTTTCAGTGGTTAGAATGCTTTCAATTATCTCACAAATGAATATTGACCAAATAAAAAAATCTGACAAATGAAGTAAAGAAACGGAGGATGAATATGATGATAATTTTGAGTGTCATATATGCACTTCCCAGGAAAGGGAAATACCCTCAAAATTGAACAGAATTGTTAAGCACCAGACAAAAAATCGTCAACTATTGTATGCATCGTAAAGCATAAATGGACATAGGAGAGGCTATTAACTTCCCGGTAAAAGAAGAAAGAATAAGATAGTGGTTTTTCATTTCTTATCTAGGAAAGATCTGTGACCAAACATTTCAAATGAAAGTAAAGTAGCTTCCACAAGTGAACAGATTTGTCAAGTAATAACAGACATGAAAATCCATATAACTAAATAGACAAACAAAATCAACGGTGACCATATCGAAAATCATAAATGGGCACCATAAATCTCAAGCATATAGCACCCCACATGATTGCATTTCACTGGAATAACAGGATAGCTTAAAACCAAAGATCAATTTCGGCTAAATGGAGCATATAAAGCTTCCCATTTGACGTTCTTATGCATGAGAGGAGATCCTTTATTAAATCAAACAGAATGCTATATGACACACCGCACGTTCCAATTCAAAAGAAATTAGATGCAAAAAGTTTAATCAACTGAATAAACCCGCCTTCTAGTTGAAAATATCAGACACAGAGATCATATTAGCTACCAATTCATGAATATATCACACGAGTGAGCAACGAGCAAAACAATCTACTACAATTCACATTGTGGACTTAACATTGTTCGTCTGATCACAAATATCCTGGACATCTATTTCATATCTAAATCGAAATTGTCCCGATTTTCTTATTTATCTTCAATTTGAACAACATACACAAAAGATCGCATTTTATATCAGTGAAAAAAATTTAGTTAATTTTAACCAAAAAAATAATTAGTTAATAATCCTACTACTTGCTCACTATAAATTCCAATGACCATTACAAACACACTCTCACAGAATTATATGGTCATAACACTATAAAATTCCAAAAGATCTCAAATCACCCTTATCAGCTCGGATCTCAAATCAACAAAAAAAAGAATTAAAATCCGAAATTATATACCTTGCGGAGGAAATTCCCACTACTACTATGCAGCTTATCGACCTCATAGATCGTAGCGTGAAGCGTCCCATGAAGCCAATGGTTTTCTGCCTCCGTCATTTCTCACCTGCACACAATGATCAACCAAGACAAACAAAACCCACTTCGCATCAGATCCCCAAACCACCATGAACGCAGAAGACAAGGAGGAGGAGAGAGTGACTGAGAGGGATGGCGTGAACTGAGTGACAGTGAGTGGAAAATTTTCGAAGAGAGAAATCTGAAGAGAGTTTGAAGAAACGGAGGAGGCAGAGAGAGAAGTGAGGCAGAGAAAGAAGTGAAATGAAACCCTAAAGGCTTGCTTAAGCTGTGATTCGATATACCATGTTCTATTCTAGCATAATAGAATCTACTTTCAACCAATTAAAAATTGACACATAAAAAAAATAATATATATATAATGCCTCGGTTCGGTTCGGTTCGGTCCGGTTCCCTGGGGTACCAAAACCGAAACCGAGTGGCCGGTTTCTTTCGGTTTTCGGTTCGGTTTTTCTCGGTTTTGGTCAACTCGGTTTTCTTCGGTTTTTTAGGCCTCGGTTTGGTTCGGTTTCTCGGTTCTTCGGTTTTTTTGCCCACCCCTACCGGGCGGATGTGGTATACCCGTCTAAGTGAATATATGAATAAACTATGCCCCTGCGTGTACAAAATCGAATTTGCTAGAGTTGCAATCTATGTCAATGACATAAATATCACCTAGACTTTGGAAGAGCTTGAAAAAAACTGCCTCGCACCTGAAGTCGGAATTTGAGATAAAAGATCTTGGGAAAACTCGTTTCCGTCTCGACCTAAATTTTGAGCAAAGTTCATATGGTATTCTGGTCCACCAGTCGAACTATACGCGCCGGTAAAGTTAACGGCGCTCTGTTAACTTTAACGGAATATTCTGGGATTTAACGAAATATTCTAACAGCGTGAGAATATTCAATTAAAGGCGTCAATTAAGGAAAGGGAATATACCGTTGGAATATTTCTGGTCCGACCGGATCTGGACCGGTTCTGATGACGTCAAGACCGGGTTGGCTGACGTTAGCTCGTCGGTCACTGCTACAATTTTTGGCTGCCGCTCGCCACCGCCGAGCGCCGTCTGCCGGCCGGAGTCTCGCCGAAATATTTCAAAAACACATATCTCAGTCAAATATCAATCATTTCACACGTACCATATACCAAAATGAAGCTAGGAAGACCAGGAATAAGATTTTACCTATTAATTTCAAGGTCAAAAGATGGTCGGAAAGACGGAGGAAAGTCACATCCCACAAAATGTCCCATTCCAAACCTCGATTTCGAGGTAGATTCCAACATGCACAACTTGGAAACTAATCTAGGACTCACTAGGAGTCGATTAAGGTTACCATGAGGCCGATCATGGCCAGTTTCACCGGGAAACTCGACGGAAAAGTTTGAAGCTCTCCGGAGTTTCTGGGAAACTAGTTTCTAGGTTTGAGTTTGGGTTTCTGGGCTTGTTCTGGTGAACTGGAAGTGATCCATGGTGGTTCATGGTTTGGGAGTGTGATGGTTCACGGTGAAAATCACCGAGATTTAGCTCAGGGAAGGTGGACGGGATAAAAGGAGAAAGTTGCAGAGAAAGTGTGAAGGAAGGAATGGCACGGCAGAGAAATGGCAGTGATAATGGGGTCCACTGGACCCAAAGTCCAAATTACAAAAATACATATCCAATTAAAATTACGGAAACGCCATTGAGATTAACGTCCCGTAGAACCTTTGTTCGAACTCCGAATTTCGTTCCGTTCGCTTCCACGCGCTGGTAACGACGAGTACGACAAGAAAGAGCTAAGAAAAGGGGTGTACGTCTCACGACACAAAAGTCAACTAAAAGTCAACCATTGCCCAGCCAGGGGCATTTTGGTCATTTCCCACTTTCGGGAATAAAATAGTATAAATTCCGGGACGGGTCGTATCACAAGGGGGAGTGTTGTAGATAATATTAACATGTGATAAATGTGATTGTGTAAATCCTAGGTAGATATGGATTGGGATATTCTGAATCTCCTAAAGTTACATTCCTATTATGATTGTACTTGTTTCACTATAAATAAAGGCACTAGGCATGAGGAATATGTACTACAATTCCTCAAGCCCTTCTCTCTTTCTCTCTACTTTCTCTCTACTTTCTCTCTTTGCCGCACCCCTTAATAAAATAGGCCACAACAGAATTAGGTTAAAAAAGACTGTCAACTTGCATAGTAATAATTACCAAACAAATTCAAATAAGTAATAAAAACATAATTACCTTAAAATGAGGGCACGTATTTAGTATCTCTCCTTATCTCTTGTGGAGTGCCATTAAACTCTAAATCCATAGGTTTGATAATATCTATTGCCATCTGACATACAACATCCAACATAATACCAAAATATCTACTAACGGTCTCACCAGAGTGTTGAAATCGCTATTGGGGTAATCTATTTTTTACACCATGTCCTAACATATGTAAGAGCATCCCTAATATCTCAATTGCATTCATTCTCCTTGAACCTCTCAAGCCATAATTAGCTTGCAAATCATTGGATAACCTATAAAATACATCTTTGTTCATCCTAAACATCCTATAACATCGTTGATCATTTCCTTGTAATACGTCCATTAACCAGATGTTACTGTTTGAGAAGAATTCATACATGGAGTTTTATGAACATATTTTATATAATATCTTTCAATAGCTTGAGCACAAGCGCATACAATTAGGTCAAACTCTTCTTCATCATCATCTGGAATGTCCATATTCAATGTACACCTGCAAGTTAACATATAATCCTTAACAAAATTCAAGTATATTAACCATTGTACCAATATTGTAAACAAAGTAGCTAAACAATTAACTCATAATCTAAAATAACATTCAAATAAGATAGACTCAATCATGATGTTCATAATCCTAAAAACTACACACAAGTATTAGAGCTAAGAAAGTACAAAGAAATTACTGTATTTCACTATTCACACAAACTACACATAAGTATTAAAATGGGATAGGTGTCTAACCACATGAATCCTTATGAGCTAACTAGCTTATTTTCAAAATATAAACAAAATCATATGCTTTCTCTGACCAGGAAAAAATCACTTCCAGGCATTCCAAATCAAATACAAAATGCCCATTTTAACTTCTCCTAAAATATTGAAGCCAACAAACTGCAACCAATACATCCTTTCAAATTCAAGTTCCTAATAAACCATATATACTAAAAAATAAAAAATTGAAAACCAAAGTGAGAAATTGGCTAAAATGGTGAATTTACAAGAGCCCAACACTTCAATCACACAATATTTGACATAAAATGATGTATTTGCAATCGTCCAACTCAAACAAGTTGCGACATAAACTGAAATTGAGGTTGAGAGGCACATTAACATTCAATCCCAACAACAAAATGTCGAAATAAGCAGAAATAGAGATTGAGAGAGAAGGAAACTTACTTTTCTGCTGGTGAAGAGTGCTCAAACGAGATGAGAGGGACAGATCGAGCTCGAGGGGAGAGTTCTCAAATGGCAAGAGAGGAGCGGCAAGAGAGATATGGAGAGAATGAACGGGGCCTTAGGGTTTTCAAAGAAAAATATGGGGGTAGGATTATCAATATGAAAGTTTCATTAATTAATATTGTTCACCCGCCTCTGTTAAAAACAAGCGTTTTTTTTAGAAGCAAGGGTAAAAATGCTTCTGCTTTCTGCTCTTTTGGACTTATGATTTTGAAAAAAAAAATATTTTTTTTTTCATTTACCAAACACAATTAATGCCCCAACTTTTTAAAGAAGCTACTTTTAAAAAAAAAATCAAGTAACCCCAAACCAGCAGGTGGAGCATGTGCAGGCCCAACACCGGTAACGACACGAGAAGAAGTGGTGTGTGTATGTCATGGCACTAGGTGCATAGTAAGGTTGGGCTGCCATGGCACTAGCACTTCCAAGCATGGAATTCGTCAATAACAAGGGAGTGTATTTTTGCTCACCGCCAGAAAGTGGTGGTCACCCTATTAATTACCTTTAGATTAGTTCAAATTTTAAAATTTGTGTAGAAGTTAAATTAAATCAAACTTATCTAACGATATTTAATGGGGTGGTGAGCAAAAATGTTTCCCTTTGAATGAAAGTTTAATTCCTTGTCAGGGGGAAATTTTTAAAAACCACCAACTTTAACGTGAGAAAATATAAAATATATGAAGTGGGCTGGATGGACTAAAAGATTGAATTCTAATGTTTTGAGATAAGAGATGAGAGAGAAGTTAATTTAAGAAGCAGAGGAAGAATGAAAGGGCATCAAAGAGAAAAGACAGCCGATGAGGATGGGTCTGGACGTGGAATGGTCTTAAATTTATTGTTTTTTGGTTTGAATGGGTTGGGTATAAAATATATGGGGTGGGTTGGTTAGACCAATATATCTAATTAGTTGCCTTTGGAATCAAACTTCAGTTGGGCTACAGTCCACCTTAGCCGAGGCTGCATCAGTCACTGAACCGGAATCATAACCAAAATACTATTACGGGTTGCTTCAAATTGTTGATCAAGTCTTTTTAGTTTAAAGTGAGAGTGGGAGTAGGCTACAATGCTTGCAAGCATTGAATGCTTACACCGATCTCACCATTAAAATGAGGGAGGAGAGAGGAGAGAGGGGGGAAAGGAGGGTGAGATCAGTGTGAGCATTCAATGCTTGTGAGCATTGTAGCCAATCCCGTGAGAGTGAAGTTCTCAGATGTTTCAAAGTCTCGACACTCGAGCCCTTATAAAGTTGAGTGAATTTTTTTATTGTTGTTGTTACAAGGTGTGCCACTATTGGCTCTGCCAACAGAAAAAATTTATAAATTTTAGACTTTGTTATATATTAGACTTGCACCACAAGTAAATTAACTTATTGACCACTTGACTAAGCCTGCAGAAAAAAGATGATTTTGGTGCACTGAGGTTAGTTTAGTTTAGGGGGGCGGTGAGGTTAGTTTAGTTTAACCATGAAATTGGTGCACTGAGCCATGGCATCTTTGACAAGTGAAAAAGCAACTTTTGGGCCGTTTACTGTTCATTTCTTTCATAATAAAGGCCCAAATACGATTACCTCTAGGTCTTAAGTATTGGGCTGGATCTCTGAGCCCAACGATATTTTCCAGTGTAAACAAAGTCCACAAAATGATATTTTATCCGGTCCCAAGTTTTTTTTTTTTTTTCCCAAATGATGAGAACCACACGTTCTTATATTATTGGCACATGATGCTATGTGACTGTGTACCAATGTCATGTAAATCTCTCACAAATGATATGTCCCACCGTGCAACAACCAGCAAGTGTCAAGAGGAAACTATGAGACCAAGAGGCATTTTGGACCCACCTGGCTTATCTAGGGCTACCGCGTAGTAGTCATTAGAAGGTCTCTCAACCTTGGCAGAACCAGAATCGGAGCTATAACATGAACATTCTTCATTGCAACATAAACAAGATCGCAAAGGAAAATAAAAATATATAAAAAAACCTAATACTAACAACCCATAACCACAATCAGTTACACTTCTAACCATAGTTAGTTACAAATCAAGCCATCTGATGATGCCAGGTGGCATCATATCATACCATCAATGTATGTCATATATAGAATTTACGTAGTGTTATATAAGGAAAAGAAGTAAATTCTCAATCACAATAGGACATCCTAAGATATACCATTTAGTTCAACAATGGTCACTTTGGCACCGAGTTCCTACGTGGCGTCCCGTATCCAATAATACATTGTCAAATGCAAATTTTTCTTCACATGACAATGTATTATTAGATTGAGACGCCACGTAACGGTGAACCTGTTCTATGTAAGTTACTCTCCCTATTTACAGTTGCACTAGCCCGATGACGGACAACATTTCAACAATTTGATGCTGTAGCGTATGAATATAGTACCACAACAGCATCAAGTTCTCCGCCTCCTAACATAATTTCACAGAAGAATGAAAAAAATTCAAAGGTCCTACAGCAAGATTTCGTTTTTTTTTTTTTTGGGTTCTAATTTTAGTCTTAATATGAAATTAGTATGCACAAAGAAAATTACTGTATAATCCCGTATAAAAGTTATTTGCCTACACGTATGTATGATTCAAAGACGCCTAACACGTACGACCCAAGTATATTCATAAATAAGTTAAAAGATAAACCAATTTACAAGCAGATAATGGTATTCGGGTTGAAAGAGTGGAGCATATATATTCTCTAGTTTCTTTATTCTGAATCAGATATTCATCAGCAATGCTCTTTCCAAACGTAAACGGTAACGGACTATCCTTCCAAACATAAACGGTAACGGACTATCCACCAGACGACGATGCCAAAGCATCATATCCACAGGACTCTGGTTGTTTAGAGGGGAGATTCCACCTACATTTAAATGAGTAAATTTCAGTAAGCCCGTAGTTCGCCAAGCAAAACAAATCTTTAGCAGATAAGACAACAGAAGAAACTGTACGTAAATACTTAACAAAGATGGCAAGGGTAATGAACTCAAACATGCAGAGTAAAAAGCCAATAAAAGAAACTATGAAAATCTTCACTCCAGTAAGGGATATAGTAACAAACGGCTGAGATTTTCGCAACAAGAGGTTCTTTGGTTCATTTTTTACCATTCCCCGGTTGCTTGGTTCAACTTGCGAGCAACTAAAGTCTCAATTATGGCATGACAATCAATTCAACTTCCTGCTCCCCAACTTACACATATATTCTCCCCACATACACCCTTTCAATCCTGCTTTGAATTTCAAACTCTCTGACGTTTGTCGCTTTCCACAACAATGCAGGCAAATTAGCCTTCAGACATGAAAATGTTATATTATAATTCCACAGCATCACACATTCCAAAACCTCCAATAACATGTTTAACCGCATGCCTTCACCTCCTATAGATGACACGCCCACTAGATAGGTAGACAGACAAACAAACCAAACAGAAAGGCAAGCACTTCACACCCTGAAGCTATATACTAGTTGACCATAGTAAGGACAGACTCCAGAAATAGCCAATCATCAGCCATAAACTCGTTCAAAATTGTTACAAATGCACTACAAAATAGATAGCAGGATTTGAAATAACTAGATGCAATTCATTTGACAGAACTTTGAAACTAGATGCAATTCATTTGAGAGAACTTTGAAATGACTCCTTTGAAATGTGTAGTTTTGAAAGTCCCAAGCTCTGTCTTTATTGTGCATTTAAAGCATTTTAGTAGCAACTCTGTAGTGCTTGAGTAGTTCATTGGTGGTGTCCATGTAGTGCATTTTTAAGAATTGAAACTAAAGTTTTTTGGTACTTTGAAAGTCCCTCCTCCAAACATAGGGTAAGAGACCTTGAAACTTGGGTCAAATGCCGCTCGCCCATGGAAATCGAGCTGAGGGTTTGGGATAACTTGGTATTTGATTTCATCGATGGTAGTCATAGCCAAAACATTCCTGATATAGATATTAAGGATAAAAGATCAACTCATATACATTTCCAGAAAATTAAGGGTAACCAGAATTCAACAATGCAGTGACTAAACAATTTTGAGTCCATGGACAGGTAGAGGGAGAGGTTTGTGGTTTCTAGATAGCGAATGGGATCAGAGACTGAAAGGAGTGTCACAGATTTGGATGTAGTGGATTTTAGCACTTCCTTTACTGGCGAGGCACAAGAGTTGTAGATTAGACTGACAAGTGACTACCATTCATCTTCCCGAAATGTGAACAGTACAGAGCATAGCTAAGTCAGTTGTGGAGCTGGTCTTTATCAACCATACTTTTGGATGAATTGATCAACCACAAAGGCATGGTTTCAGAACAAATACAGGGACCAACAAGGATGGATTGTTTGACTATTTACGTGACTGGACCAGGCTGCTAGCTCATAGATCAATACAACTATTCATATGCATCAGTTTTCAACAGTTCTCATCAATATTTCACACCAAAGAGAATCCAAAATATAAAAACAATAGTTCCACTTGAATAAAGGAAAGATCACGCAAAACATGTGACAATGATATGATGCCAAACCATACGTGAGCTGTAGCACATTCATAAGCACAAAATGTTAACTGATTAGGACAGGGATAGGTAGCACAACTGATACAACAATGAGAACCCTTCTTAAATTTGGTCCTAATTCATCTTAAGGGGCAAACAAATAAATCAAACCCTACAATCCGCAAAGTTGATGAAAATGAAAGGTTGTGTAGTTAAAGATGAAGCATATCAACTGATGTAGGACAATATGAAGGGATAGAGAAATAGAAGAGATCCGGACTCACTCCAGCCTTTGGCATCACACCAAAGGTGTATTGGAATCACTCCAATAGAGAAATTAGAAAAATTCCGGCAACACACCAGCCTTCAGCTTCACACCGAAGGTTCCTTGGAAACACTACAAGGTTGCTGTGCTTTACACACAAGCAGGAAACCCAGAACTTTTTTCACTAACAATCTTATCTTTAAAAGCTTACAAAGTAGCCCTTTCATAGGCTAGTTGGTACATGAATCAGGAAAGATCCACATAAATATACTTAGGAATTCTAAAGACTAATTTATGACACCTAATAATTAATATAGTAACATAGAGAGACTCAAACACAAAGAACTTGCAGACTAAACTGCATTTATTACAAAGGAAAGTAGAAAGACTCTAATTTATTAAATTTTCGCTTGGCTCCTCCATCATCAACTCCTCTTAAGGTTTACGATCACACTCCATCGACAAACATCAAAAAGCTCTCCAACTCTGTTAACTGATTACCAAACTGGGCCTCCTCCAACTTATAAATATCCCAGCTCTACAAGACTAATATTTTAGTTTTCATTACTTGGAACCTTTATAAATTTTAAATTTTTTTTCTTGACCCTTCCAAAGATAATAGTAGCTGCTGCAAACTCAGACCTAAACAGGAAGGCAATTTTCAACATTCATACACAATTGCGCAGACACACAACTACATTAACAATGAACAACCTCTGACCTTAAGACACATAAAATTCCTCAGCTCGAGATGCAAACCACAAGGTTCCACATTCAGCTTAGAGAGCTTCCAGTGAAGAATATTTGTTCCTACCATGATAAGTGAAGAGAAAATGCTCCTATTTGCAGGAACATCATTAGTGCAGCTTCTTCCAAGGAAAACAGTCCACACAAAAAGGTATAGAATGCACATAAGATCTTAAAACAAGCTTTCACCTCCCTCAAGCAAAATGTTAAAATCTGAAGCCACGATACAGAGAAAAGAAGACAACACACTAATCAAGTACCAATGTATTTCATCAAGATGAGCAATAAATACATTAACCAACTTGAGAAAAAGACCAGGACTCATGCAAAAAACATGGAGACCCAAAAGACAAAAGAGAAAAGTAAACTAAATAAAAAGAAGAGAAAAGAAAATTACAGGAAATATCCAAGTGCATTCAGAGAATAGGAAAATACAAAAATCACATATCAAGTTCTTAAATGCATAAAAAATTCAATTCATAACTTACCTTATATAAGGAACTTCTTTGAGTTAATGCAATTGCTGAAGAATGCCTAATTTGAACTAGAACCTGCAGCACAAGCAGCTGGTTTATTGTGGTCATTTAAAGAATTTTCACCAACACTTTCTGATATTCGCCGATTGTCTGATTCAGAAACCGGACTGTCTAAACTATTTGACACAGAAGCATCATTAACTCTGTTATTGTCTTTTGTTTCCAGACGCTCCATCATGCGTGATACAGTTGCAAACCCTGCATTAACCTCTCTTTTAACTTCTGAACCAAGATCTGCCATGGAAGCATTGCGAGAGAATAATCTCTCCTTCCAACCTTTTGTGCTCTTTGAAATTGACTCTTTGTATCTAATTGAAAATGAGAAACAAATAAGTGTGATGTTTATGCAACGAGAAAAACTTGGAAAAAAAAAAAAACTCATTCAGAAAAGGAATAATAAATTACAAAGGTTAAAACATATTTATACCTAGTTGATACTGCATTAAATCGAGCTTTCAGAGAGTCTGAAAATGATTGCATGTCTGATGGTCCAGCTCTATCTTGGGCACTTGGGGATGACTGGCTAGGCGACCTCCTAAAGGAAAATGATAAAAAGATAGTAGTAAATTAACAACAGAGAAAAAAGAAAGATGCGAATTTATGCACCAACATATATCCTAATCAAGCTGAAGAACTAGTACCTATTGCTCATGGAAGATCCATGTTGATTTGGAGACAAAACACTAGATCCAGACGCTGAGGCAGACACAGGACCAGATTGTGACGAATGTATTGGAGTGGTCACTTGAGAAGATTCTTCCCCTGTATTCATAGGAGGCGAAGGGAAAGTTGCTGCAATTGAAGGAGCCGGTTCACCTTCTCCCATCTGATCAGAGGAAGAAGCAGGAGCTGGAGGTGCGTTAGGATGGGAAGAGAAGACCAGGTATTGTGGGCGACCTTGAGCTGATGACCTATTCCTTTGTCCTTCCCTTCTGGCAATGTGGCGTGCCCGACCCATTGCAGCAGCAGCAGCTAAGTGCTGAATTATACGCTCTTCAAGTTCAGCATCATTTACACCCATAGGTAACTACATCAGGAGCAAAAATGAATTTTTTTTAATAAGAATCTTCTGTTTTGGTAGGTTTATACTACATTTAACTTAATAACGATAAAGAACAAAGATATAATACAAACATGCTGCAATTCAAAATCGCCCAGAGTTGGATGATGAAATATTGTGGTATTTCGAGGTGGATTAGACCTAATACTTCTCTCTTGTTCTACTGCCTCTAGCAGTTCCTGGCTGTAAATACACAAAATGAAGCTCTTATCATTATGTAATACTTGTATGAGATATGAATCAATGGAATATCAGGACCAGGAAACAAACTACTAACCCAGTGGGATCCTTCAAGCTGATGGGTTGCCAACACATAGGACATTGGGAGCTTCGCTGACACCTACAAGATTGAAACGAAATTTCAATTTTTGAGAACTTTCAATATTCACCGATATAAACCCCTATCCTTTTTATAATGAGGCTTAACATAAAATGCCTGTTGCAAAAACTTTCTTAAGACTCTGTTTTGACCGCTAAGGTAATTGCAATGGCATAAAGATAAGAGGGATGCTACCATCAGTTGCTAGACACCCACTCATTCAATCGCCCCTTGCCCATTTGACACGTGGTTGTCCTTTACATTTTTTTTAAATGTTAATTCAACTCACATATTTAAGAATCATGTTTTCCCTACTTAACTCACTTCCCTTCCACTGGTTTCTCCGACCTGACCCAACGGTCCCAACCGTTGCTGCACCTTTCAACCTAGCCACTGCCCCTCCTCCTTAGTCATCATTGTTCTAAAGAAATTCGTAGATTTCAAATTATAATAAAAAAATGAAATTGAAATTTTGGGTTTGCAGGAGAGTTGTAACATATTCTTCACCAAGAAATTAAAAACGCCATTACATTTTTATGTAGTTTTGTTTTCTTTACAGTTCTCTCGTCTGAAATAAAATTGGTTTTTCACCTCCTTGTTCTTTCTTTTTCTCTTGTGTACCTTCTCCTTGATCATTCCCTCTAATTTTTTTAAATATAATTATGTGTAATTGACTGAGTGTTCCTTCTATTAATTTTCCTTCTCTTAAGTGACTGCAGTCCATTGCTTTTGTTTGGAATTTCAAGCTCTGAATATATGGTTTTATATGGGATTAGAAAGAAATACAGAAATGATTTCTGGGTTTAGGATAAGAGGGGGGAGACGGGATGTCAAAAGCTACAAACGGAGGGAAAGTGGATGGCAATTGAGTAAATAAGTAGGACAAACATGGTTCATAAATCTGTAAGTTAAATTAACATTTTAAAAAATTAAAAGGACAGCCACGTGTCAATTGGCAAGTGGGTGTTGCAGCAATTGATGCTAGCATCCCTCTAAAGTTAATAGGGAACTGCATAGAAACAAGCTTCTGGCATCATCATACCTATCTTGATAACCATAATAACTGAAAGAAAGGTCTGTTTCTTCACGGGTAACATGAAAGTTCATGAATCACGTAGGAAAGGAAACTAACTTCAAGAAATCGAAGAAAGCTCATAAAAACTGTTATTGCAAACATAAAGAAAATAGAAGATAGGATATGAATTCTAACCCTTTTGGCTCAAATTAATATGCCCTAATCTTTATTGTACAAGTTGTGAGGACATGGTGTTGGTAGTACAAAAGTCAAAGGTATAACTAAGCTTGACTATCATTACAAAAAGTAGAAATTAGACTCCACATGAAGAGATTTCATGTGAAGGCTTTCGCAACTAGAATTTACCTGTTAATCAATTTCCACGAGTTCACAACTGACCAACAAGTAGATATCAGTAAATATGTTTGGTAAATTATTCGTTCCTTAGCCATGCCAACTATCACATTTCATAATGCACACAGCATTCCCTAGAAGTAAATATGTGGAACTAGAACAAGGATTCTGACACAAATGCCTAGATCTAATCTTTAATTCCAACAGTGAA
Source organism: Gillenia trifoliata (assembly GCA_018257905.1). Classification (NCBI taxonomy): domain Eukaryota; kingdom Viridiplantae; phylum Streptophyta; class Magnoliopsida; order Rosales; family Rosaceae; genus Gillenia; species Gillenia trifoliata. The sequence continues at coordinate 15,473,074 of CM031081.1, read as the reverse complement.
CTATTTCCAGAGTCACATTATTTGACTACCTTATAATCCCGTGCTATAATTCATAGGTATTTCATGAACAAGAACAAGAACAAGAAAATCTAACTATAATATCCAACAATAAAAAATTACAAAAGGAAAAAGAACTTTAAATACTAAGAAATGGGTATCAGAAAAATACCACTCAAGAATGCACTGAAGATGAAATTCATGTTTGCAACCGGTCAACTGCATACAGCAAGATGAGAATTGATTAAAAGGAAAACCAGATAAGAAAAGATAACAGTGTCTCAACTATTTTATATATATACCGTAGAAGGATCATTTTCACAGAAGGCCTCTAGGCATATACTGCAAGCATCATCACAGGCTTCCTGAATTCCTCCCTCCACAAAAGCTGCTGCTGATGTCAAGTGGGCATCAGATTTGTTGGTCTCTTCTATTCCCGGAACCTGTAAATCAACACTGTAAGCTTAGCTAAATACGATGTACACAAATTCACAGAACTTCGTTTCCTCGGGGACATAGAAGCATAAATAATGAAGGTGAAGCATTAACGCAATCGAAACCAATGGAGTTTAAAAATTATGTACAAATCAAATAAATACAAAGTATGTTATTTTACTTTGTATTTACACTAGAAGGCCAACACTAAGTTAAGAACCATAAATAATTTAACCCACCAAGATAAACAGATCAAAATCCATAAAATCAAATTAAGAGCTCTCAACATTGCAAATAAATAAGAAATTAAAGTCCTTCCTTTGAATACAGAATTAAAGCATTCAAGTACACTAAAACATGTGAAAACCAGCAATCAGAAGAATCAAGGGTCAATTAAACAGTGTTCAATGCCTAATTTAAGAGGGAATATTACAATTCAAGAGATTCTGATATTTTCTTAGCAATGGAAATGAATTCAATCAATTCATGGACAACCAAAACAGTGAAATCACAAAAGTATTTAATTACCTCCATGAAAAACTCTAGTGTCTTGAAATTACACGGCCAAAAAATGGATCCTTGATTGCTGAGATGAAGTTGGAATTGGGATTACGGGGACAGCGAAAACCCTAGAGAGAGAGAGAGAGAGAGAGAGAGAGAGGACAGGGGAGTTTGGTTGCTAAATGCTAATTAGTTTTCCTTTCGGTCTGCTTTTTGTTATTGTTTACTTTATTCATTGTGAGCGAGCGAAGACTTGACTCTTGAGTGCCGCGGAGTCTAGAACTGTAGAATTGTATATGCCCCTCGGCAGTCGCCACAGTGCTCACACGTGTCCTTCCCACCGAATCTCTTTGACGATTCTTTCTAACTCATTTACCCGCCGCTCTCTTCTGTCTTTCTCCATCTTCTTTAGCGTTCGGTCCAAACAACAACTTCTACAAATTTCCCTTTAATCAATTTCCACAAACTACTTTTCTTTCATAATTTTTTTTGGAAATTTGGCTGTTTTGAATTTGATCCGTTTTAATCATCCGTTTCTTATAAATTTGTTGGTTTAATCATTTCTTTGTATTTGAAATGTCTAAATTGTTCTTCTATAAATACGCACTCCAATGACTCTGTCAATTTTTCAAAATTCCTAATCTCCTTCCCTCTCACATAACTCTATTTTTCTCTCTTTGTAATTCCAGATCTCCTCCCTTTCCACACCTCATTCTCTTTCATGCGCACTCTCTCTCTCGGTTAAAGTTTCAATCACTCTTTTTGGACAATGAAAACTTACAGTTTTTTCTCATGAAATATTGCAATTACGATCAAACATGTGTTCCTTTTCAAGATTTAATTACGATGCTTTGACCAATAGCCACATCAGTATTTTTTTGTTTATTTAAGTTACATTGCTTTGCCTCACGCGCAACTAACAAATTTTTATTTTAATGCATGCTTCTTAATGGTGTTGTGGCCGTTTACAACTCAAAATTGGAGTGTCGGGATAAGAATCTGGAAGTGGCGATCGATCGAACGATCGATCAAGAGAAGCAAAGAAGTAGCATCGAAAATTTCTTGTAGTGGCGATCGGTTGGTGGTGGCAACTGACCCGTCGTTACAAGAAGAAAGTTGAAGGTTGGGCGGCTCGCGTTTCCAGTTTCATTTTGGAGTCTTACTTAGGCTAGTTGTGTCCTATTTGGGCTGGATTTTTCGCTTCCTTTTTGGTTTTTTTGCTTAGTGGAGAAGTTTTGTTAATTTACCTATTTGATTAGGATTTTACTTTCAATTAGTATTCTCATTGTACCCAAAGGTATATGCTCTATAAATAGTACCTTTGTGTGGCTCATTCCGCGAAAGCTTGTGTGAATTTCTGGATTGTATTCTTCTCCACATGAAGGCCAATATATATACAAGTTAATTACAAGAGAATAGTTGACAAAAAAAAATTTACAGTAATATACAAAACTACGGAATTGTAGGAAACCCTAATTACAAAAGTCAACTAAGCTCACATAGGCTGAGCTCACGTTAACACTCCTCTTCAAGTTGGTGCATAGATGTCACCAATGACCAACTTGTCCAATGAGCTATGATACACTTTGCTAGACACAACTTTTTGTAAGAACATATGTTAGTTGATATTCAGATTTAACAAACGGTACACAAGTTTATCCAGCTTCCAATTTCTCTTTGATGAAATGTCAGTCCACTTCAACATGTTTAGTTCGATCATGTGTGAACTGGATTTTGAGCAATGTCGATTGACACTTTGTTATCACAATGCAACTTCATAGGCTTATGTGGTCTGAAGCCCAAATATGAGAGTAAATTTTGAATCCACAACTCACAAATGCCATCTTGAAACCCTGCCTCATCACTTGATTTGGCAACAACATTTTGTTTCTTACTTCGCCAAGTAACGAGATTGCCTCCAATAAATGTGAAATAACTTGAAGTTGATCGTGTGTCAGTAATAGAGCATGCCCAATTTGCATATGTATATCCAAAAATATCCAAGTGACCATGCTTTAAAAACATAAGTCTCTTTCCCGGAGCAACCTTCACGTACCTCAAAATGCGATCAACAGCATTGCGATGCTCAATATTAGAAGCATGCATGAACTGACTAACCACACTCACTGCATTCGCACTATCTGGCCTGGTGTGAGCCAAATATATTAACCTCCCAACAAGGTGTTGATATTGTTCCTTATTAGTTGGTATTTGATCTTCATGCTCACACAACTTGTGGTTCATCTTTATTGGTGTGTAAGGTTGTCAGCTGGTTTACAAGTAAGCATTCTAGTTTCTGTCAACAATTTCATTACATACTTGCACTAAGATAGGAAAATACCTTTTGATGATTTGAATACTTCAATCCCTAAGAAGTACTTTAAAGGGCCGAGATTCTTCATCTCAAATTCTTTAAATAAATATGCATGTAGACCAGCTCTTTCTTTCAAATCATCCCCTGTCACCACCATGTCATCTACATAAACAATCAAAGCAGTGATTTTACCCTTTTTAGGTTGTAGAAATAGGGTATGATCGGAATTGCACTGTCTATACCCAAATGCCTTCATGGGCTTCGTGAATCTTCTAAACCATGCTCTAAAAGACTGCTTCAAGCCATAAAGAAATTTCTTCAGTTTGCACACTTGGTTGTAAGAATGCTTTGTTGTGAGGAAACAAGTTAGATGCACAAAAGGTTATCATGTCGCATGTGATAAGTTGCTTTCACAAGTATCAGCATGTTGCTCTCATCCCCTCGAAATCAAAATATCCTATTGTTCCGCATGGTGAATAGGAGAAGCAGCGACCAAGAGGGAGATCAAAAATGCATGTTGAGGGAGCATGGAATCAATCGTTAAAGTTAAGTGGGGCTGGTATTATTGTTGGAAATGCAAATGGTCATTTTGCAGAGGATTTTACAAGGAGCATTGAGCATATTACATCTCCTCTTCATGCTGAAATTATGGCGCTTAGAGAGGGTTTGCTACGGGCAACAATTAGGGGACCTAAAAAATTGGATGTTGAGAGCGATTCGCTCCAAATCACAATAGCACTGCGTGTCTCTTAACCTGTCCAATATTGGGCAGGTCGTGGAGGATGTGAAAGCATCGGCGGTTGGAATCACTAGAGTTTGTTTTATCCATGTTCGTCGTTAGGCCAAAGGAGCAACTCACTGTCTTGCGCATTACTACCTAGTTTGAGGAACCATCTGATTTAAATCAAGACTTATTATTTGAGGAATGAAATGCTTAAATTAAACTGAAAAGACTTAGGGGGTGTATTCAATTCAGATTTTTTATATTCCATGGATTTTGCAGACTCCATGGATTGTTTTAATTCTATATAGACTTTGACAGATTTTAATGCATTTTATTTCAGTATTTGTATGGATTTGAATAAATCTATGTATTGTTGATTGTTCTAATATCAATAATAGGATTAAAAAAATACATCATTGAAAACCAAAAGAGTTGTTATCTCCAAATTATCTGTTATGTATGTCAAAATACAACATTGAAAATGCAAAGAACCAAAAAACACATTACCAAAAAATGCAAAGACAATTATAAAGAGGCATACTCCTCCATTTCAATCTCATTATCATCATAACCCTCTTGATTCTCATCATCTCTTTGTTCCTCATTATTTTCATTGTCATTGTCTTAATTCTCATTGTTATTCTCTTGATTTTCATTATCAGCATTTCGCGGTCTATCAGCCCACATAGCTTCAGCAATGCCAAGTCTCCAAGCATTAGTTTCATTATCACATTCCTCAATGACGCATGGCGAAGATTGAACAACTCGCTTGCATTTCGAGGATGACGACCTTGACCGCCAAAATCTTTGAGATGATATCGAACACCTCGTAATGGAGCTAAGAATTGACGTCGATTAGCAAATCCACAATCTACTAGAAAATATTTTCCTAAAAATACAATACATTTTAATTAGCATGTCATACACATAAAATTAAGCTCATAGAAATCAACATGATAAAAAAAAAATTTAATTACCTTGCGGCACTTCAAGTCCATTTCTCCTTGATAAGGCATCATTTAACACTTTTGAGTCATGTGCTGAACCTTCCCACCCACTAAGAACATATATGAATTCCAAATCAAAGTTGGAAGCTGCCAAAACATTTTGAGATTGAATTCCATGACGATTACGATAGCTGCTTATTTCACGGCCTTTTACCATTGTTGGAATATGGGTGCCATCAATAGCACCAATGCAATCCTAAAGTACACAAAAATAATAATAATAATTTAGCTAGAAAAAATTTCGCAGGCCATACAATATTAGAGTCCAAGAATGAATAAAATATGCAATAGACAAGTTAGCATGTGTTCCAAAGGAAACATATATATAAAAACCCATAAGCAAGTGCGCAGATACATGGTTTGCTTCTATCAAACAAATATATGGCCGAAGCCTTCACTTTAGCAGGCTGGATAGAAACCCTAATATAGTCGTCTGCACAATACAATTAGATTGAAATCCTAATATTTATGAATAATATACATAATACCACAAACCATTGAGCATAACAACAATAACGTCAATAGATTAGAAAATACCAACCTTGAGTGAAGAGGTTTGTTCATCTTCTACAAGGTCAAGAAAAAGTCTGTTCGTCTCCCTTCATCTTCTATTCTGAGCGAGCGTCAAAATCTCTTGGTAGGAGAAGAGATTTCTGAATGGAATTTCTATTTATACCAAGGACCCTAGAATCCTACACAATCCTACAAAATCTCTTGGTAGGAGAAGAGATTTCTGAATGAAATCTTTGAAAGTCAATAAACTTTTCAATACCACTAGATTTCTACGGATATTTTAAAATCTTAATTGAATACAGCAAAATTTTAAAGGACTTTTAAAAATCCTAATTGAATACCCGCAGACTTTTAAAAGACAAAAAAATCCTATACACTCCAAATTGAATACACCCCCCTTATTGTTTGAGGAATGAAATGCTTAAACTAAACTAAAAATTGGGTTTTAAGGGACCTCCTTAAGGGAGGAGGGGAGCAGGGGAGAGGGGGTGTCCAACTATCAAAGAGTTGATCATTTTTAATCACTCTGAGTGAGATTGAAGTAGCCTATTACGTATGATTAAATCTCAAAATTTTAATTTTTTCTGACTGCCTCATACGATAAAGAGAGTAAGACTACCGTAATAATCCGACAACCAAATCTTATGCCTAGTTCGATTCGCTTACTACTTTAATTTTCCACCCGATGTCTAAATTTCTAGTTTTCTTGTCCTATATATTCATTTGAGCTATCAATAATAATGTCGATTTTATTGTAGAATTTGTAAAATTGTAAAGTAGTAAATTTGATATTCAAATCGCCACGTGGTGGCTTATTTCATTGATTTCATATTTTCTCGTGTGGTAAAAATCTATTTCTGTCTCTTCGCCTTCACGCCGACTTTATATTCTTCATTCTTCAATAATCCCAAAAATATTACATTTACAAATAGACTGACATACCAATTAGTTGTCCCAATCGTATTCACCCACGTGTTACAACCGCCCAATCATATCTCGCCGGAGGAATAATATCTGTAGGGCGAGTCAAAGTGCCCATACCTCCAATAAAACGACATCTCCAATTCCTCTACGTACAACCAATTCCGATTTCGCAGTGTCACGGAATCGTTACCGAATGAAAACGACATGACAGTCCAAAATACGACATTTGTCACGATTCTCTCCCGGAAGCACTCCTCCAAAATCCGGCACCGTGAAAGCGGTCCCACATCTCCTTCTCCAACAAATCAGTGCCCTCCGTTTCGGCGTCGCTCTTCTTCTCTCCGTCGCCGTCGGTACAGCTGCTCGCTCTCTTACTGTCGTCATCGTCGCCACCGCCGGCGAGCCGTCCCTTCTTCTGAACCGCGCACCGTCGCTTCTTCTTGTTGTGGGCCCAGGCCTTCATGCACAGCCCCTTCGGGACCTTGTACACCGTCAATATAAGCAAATTCATGACACTACACGGGCAACAGCAACATACCGCCGCGCACTCGGCTGCCGCGCCGCCTGCGACTTCTCCGACTCGACGCTTCTCCCGAGGCGGCGGACGAGTCAACGTTGGCGATTGAAACAGAGGGTCCCGAGTCATCGCCGAGTCAAAAACACGAGTCAAAACCGAGACTAGATTGATTGGGAAGGGAATTTGTTGGAATTAGGGATCAATGAAGAATTGGAATTTGGGGTGGCGGAGATTGGGATCTTTGTGGATTCATGGGGCTTCATGGGGAAGATCTTTCCCACAAAGCTACAAAATCCAAACCCAAAATGTGAGCGATGAGAGAGAGAACTGATGAGAGAGAGACGTAGGGGATTAGGGAGCGAAAGTTTCGGGAGAGAAACGGAACGGCGGTGCGAGAGAATATACATGGTTTGGTTTGGGTTGGAAGATATGAAGGAGAAGAAAACTGAAAGGGCGTGAAATACGTGGCAGCCACCAGAACCGCTCCACGCGGACACGATGAGTCGGAGAGTGATTGAGACGAGAGAGAGGACGAATTTTTCTGAGGTTGCAATTTATTTATTTTTTTTTTAATGGGCTGGGTATTTAGTTTATTCTTTCCTTTTGTTATTTTTCTGGCACTAGAAAGAAATGGAATTATGATTTGGACGCTTTCGTAATTCTGAATGCGTGAGCATTCTAACATACAACCGGATATATATATGTATATGAAGACAACCAAGAATGAAAATCTTGAGTTTTTTAGATATAGCCATTTATAACTCTTATTTTCTAAACTTAAACTTATCTTTCTTTAAATATCTACATCCAAAATTCAAACTTGTTGACATGCGAGAAAATAAGTAACTTAATATTATAAATTATTTACAACTTATGCTACAATACCCTAATTATGTTAATGAAACAATTTAACATTTTAAAATTCAAATAGTAAGTGCACTATTTGTGACAGTGAAAAAATATATTCTTTCAAGAATTGACTTCAAAATTATAAATTTATGGTATGTAAATAATTTACATATACTTTTTATCCAAAATATAGTTAAATTAATTTTAATCAAATAACATGTCTCTATTTTTGTACTAATTAATTTACTTATATATAAATTTATTTATGATTAGCACGTTATTTATTTTTGTAGGTAAATTATTTTGCATGTATTATTATTTTATATGAAAATAATTGACCTATATTTTTATGTAAAATATAGATAAATTAATTTTGAATCAAATAACATTTCCTTATTTTGCATGAATTTGTACATATATTAGGCATGTTTTTTTTTTAATTATATATGTGTGTGTCAAATAATTTACCTACATTTATATGTAAAATATAATTTTCGTGACATTAATTAAGCATGTATTATTACATATATGACACACCCCGACCCGGATGTACAGGTGGACACCCAAAAGCCAAGGGTGCTGGGCGACACCTCGTGAGGTGACGAAAGCCATTTGAAGGAAATGAAGAGTAATTAAAATTGATAAAGGGAAATTTGAATAAGATAAAGATCGAGTGCGCTGAAGTGTGAGTGAACTGGAAAGAATAATAATAGAATAACTAGCTTTACATAATAGAAGTAACAAATAACTGCAGTACTAAGAAATATTCCCTACACTGAGAAGGGAACCATGCCACCGCGTCTCGACGTCAAAAGCTCCAAGCCTACTAAACCTGGAAGGGCGCAAAACAGAAAGGTGAGTGCGCCACAAAAACAATAATTTTCTAAAACTTTGCTTTTCCGAAAGTATTAACCCCTCGCTGTAAAAACCCGTAATAATTCTGAAAATCATACTACATAGTAGGTATGAAAAACAATGTAAAACTGGAAAGTCTGTTATTTTCCAAAACGGGTAAATAACCACAATTTCAATATAAAATATTTCACAGAAATCAACACATAGAAATCAATACGAGAAATCCAAGAACAACACACGCCTTCGTGGCATCAGTGAAATCCGGTAATCACAAAATAAAATCTGGGTACGCTCAGTAGGCAATGTAGACACACGAGTTCATGCAGAGATATTCGGCCATGAACAGGCTGGGTGTAATAATAATATACACTCGAGTACCACATACACGTGAAGCTGGCGCTAAGCGCGTCACAACGAGTTCTAGATCCCAAGGCAACTAGAACAGGCTGACACCTACGATGGATCCAAAGTGAGCGTGTCGGTGCAGTGTGAACATACACGTGAAGCTGGTCCTAGCCCCGAACAGTACTATAAACACCATGTAAGCAATCCAATTGAGCGGTATGAAAACATGCCACGAGTAAAGTCTCGTATATTAAAATGGGGTATAGTATAAGGTATTTCGTTTCTAAAGTAAGTCTCGTAGTAAAACGTTCTAAAATGGTATTCTTGGATACCGTATCCGAAATACCGATAATATGATAATAAGTAAATCCAAGATTCATTTCAAAGCATAAATGTAAATCTCAATTCACAAATATATACAAGATATGCTTTATAAAGAAAAGGTCCACTCACAGTGACCATTGCCGAAATTGCTTGTTTGTACGCTCTCCGTACTCCCCAGGTTGTCACTCCTAAAGTAAAACACCCACAATTAATAAAGTAGTCAAAAACTACGAAGAAAACAGAGTACGAAACTCAAATTAGGAGTTTCGGGGTCCGAAAACCCAAGTACGCTGCCGTGGGCAACCATGCAATGTCGCACGCGCCGCCATGTGCCGGTGGAAGACCACGACGCTCTGTTAACTTTAACGAAATATTCTAACGGCGTTAGAATATTCCGTTAACGGTGTCAGTTAAGGAAAAGGATATATCGTTGGAATATTTCCCAGTCCAACAGGATCTGGACCGGGTCTGATGACGTCAGAACCGGGTTTGCTGATGTCAGCTTGCCGGTCACCGCTGCAACTCCAGGCCGTCGTTCGCCGCCGCCGGCCATCGTCTGCCAGTCGGAGTTTCACCGAAATATGAGTTTCTTGCCGGAAATCTTCAGAACTACATATCTCAGTTAAATCTCAACCATTTCACACGTGAAAGTAGTCAAAATAAAGCTAGGAAGACCAGGAATATGATTTTACCTATTTTGAGGCCAAAATATGGTCGGAGATGGCCGGAAAAAGGAAGGGAAGCCACGGCCCACAAATTGTCGGATTCCACACCTTCGATTCCAGACCAATTCCGTGCATGCAAAGCTTGGGTAATGTTCTAGGACTCACTAGGAGTCAATTGATGAAGAAAACAAGGTCGATCGAGGTCAAATCGGACGAGAATCTCGTCGGAAAATCTTCGACATTTCGTAGGTGTTCTAGGCACCAATTTCAGGGGTTCTAGGTTTGTGGTGTTGGCTAGTTTTGGATATGATGATGAAGAATCAAAAGGATTATGGTGATGGTTCCCTGGGAAAGGTAGCAGAGCCACCGAGTTTGGCTCGGGGAAGGGAAGGCACGGTAAGGGAGTGAATTGAACGAGAGAGATGAGAGACAGTGGTGCAGACTGAGCGATAGAGAGTGAAGGAGACAAATTGAGTTAGAGAAATGACTGGGCTCACTAGGCCCAAAGCCCAAATTACAAAACAATTAAAATTACGGGAACGTCGTCGAGATTAACGTCCTGTAGAACCCTCGTTCGAACTCCGAATTTCTCTCTGCTCGTGTCCACGCGCTCGTATTGACGAGTACAACAAGAAATTACTAAGAAATGGGTCGTACAAGTCACGGAACTGAAGTCAACAAAAAGTCAACCATCGCCCTACCAGGGGCATTTTGGTCATTTCCCACTTTGGGAAATAAAATACTAAAATTTCCAGAACGGGTTGTATCATATATTAGACATGTTTTATTGTTATTTAATATATGGCAATGAATTTATAACATTAATGTTTTTTTTATTTTTGTAAAATCATTAATTCTCCTTTACAATCCGTATGGAATTAATTGTGTACATCAAACATTCAAATAGGGGTATTTTAGGCATCCAAAAAATTTAAAATGTGCAAAGTCAAGCATAATTAATGAATTTGTTTATGTGGAGTCTAGTTAATGAGTTATATTCGAGTAAAAAACTTATGTCAGATTTTATGTAGAGAAAATTAAATTTCAAGGGCCAAAATTATATTTTCAGAAAATTATTGTCAGTTATTTAATTTTGATGCCAATTGGAACTCTCTAGATCCATGAATGAAATGGAATTAACTTGGCTCCTCTCTATGGATGACAAGGAGTTTCTCCTTAATTCACTTTGTGGTCGAATTTCATGTTTATAATTGAAATTGTTCATATTAAATTTCATGTTTATGATTGAAACTGTATATATTATAAAACACTTTGTAAAGATCATTTATGCAAAAAATAAATTCAACATGAGTTTGTTTAATCATCGAAGTGTATCAAAATGTATGGACTAATTCTAAAAAAAACATTAAGAACCATTCATCTATTTGTAACAATTGATTGACTAAACAACCTAATTTTAATTGATTTTTTTGTAAAAATGATAGGTTTATAATATGAACGATTCTGATTATAAACACGAAATCTTGTAAATCAATCACCAAGTGAATTGTGCTAGTTGTCCAATAAACAAAATCGTTTGGAGTTTTGGCAACCAATCTAAAATTAAAAATTCAAGAAGAAAAAACGTGAGATCAAGGAACCGTGTAAAGCGTTGGATAAAATAAATTATTAAGTTGAAAACCAAAACGTAAAACGTGTAAAGGTGTAATCATACAAGTTGCAACAGACAAGAGAGGTGTGCATTCCTTATCCATTATTTGTCTTTCTCCTTTGGTCAATATCCATTTGCCGACGTCAGAATTTTGTAGTTTTCTGATAAAAAAATAAGAAGAGATATATATATATATATATATTTTTTTTTTCGATTCTTAAAATAACATTAAGAAAGAAGTTGAATAACAACTTTCATGGGAAAAATCTTGAGTGGTACGTACCATTCAATGGTACGACTATTGAATGGTTCAGATTAATTTGCAGTGGGCCCCAAATGAATCTTAGCCATTTAACAGAACGTACCATTCAATGGTACGTACTACTGAAGTTGGACCCACTTTCATGTCACAAATATATTGTTATGATAATATTTTATATTAAAGATATGAGTTCGTTTAGATATATTTTTGAGAGAGCTAAAAACACTTCTTAATACGTAAAAACACTTTTATTTTAAAAAATAGTTGTTTAACATAAATTTTGAAAGTGTTTTGGGTAAGAAGTAAAAGCACTTGGGAGGTGCTTCCTTCTATGAGTGCTGCCAAAGGAAAAACAAAGGGGGCACTTGGGCTGTTTAATGAAACTTTTTGTATGCCTAAACTATTCCTATTTTTAAATTCTAAAAGTCCAAAATTCTAGCTTTCAGGTGTTATGAATGATTGTGATTAGAAATGTATACTAGTAACGGCAATATATTTTTGGGATCTCAAATATCTACATTAATCATTCGTGTATTTACACATATTTAGATTAATCTTGACCATTTAATTAAACAAATAAACTGAATGAGTCAACGTCATATTATAACGTTTGCACCTTAGCACTAATCTATCTTCTCTCTGGGAGTCGACTGTCTCGCTGTCTTCCCAACTTCTGTTCCGCCTCACAATGCCAAATTGATTGAAAACTTCAATTGCTTTTCACAATTGTATTGAGAATTAAATTCCAAAAATTAATATTCAATTTGCCTTTGGCTTGCGAAAGATATAGAGAAAATGGGTGTTCTTCGTACATAGATATAATTAAATAAGAAAATGGGTGCCCTTGTTCTTCAATTTTTTTAAGCAGTCTTGTTCTTCTATTGGATCCCAGAGAAAGACATAATTAGTAGGATTAACTGATACTAGTCACCCTATCCATCATAAGAAACCACACAGCATCCATGTGAAGTTTTTTTTTGTGATTTTACGGAAGAGGGGAGAAGACGGCAAGAGAGAAGGGCGGGGGAGAATGGCAGAGAGACGCTGACTGATATGGTGCGAAGGCGATCTCAATCAAAATTTGACGTGGATGGATTAAATTACGTTAGATTAATCTAATCATCAAGATTTTTCTAAATACATAAATGCACCATCAAAATATTAGGTCATCGTGAAACATGTGTTCAAGAAAGAAAAAACAATTATATTAAAAATTATTTAAGTTATTTATTTAATAAATAAATGAATTCATTGCTGCCTTTGGAATTGACTAGATATGTTTTATTCTTCTTTTTATACAACAATTACTAGTAGATTAAGCCACACAAAGTGTTAACGATAATCAGATATCAAACTCACTATTCTCAAAAATCCAAAATAAACTCTTTTTAAGAAGAATACTGCAAGATTATATTGCTAGTAGCAAGTAGCAGTATGATCTAATAACGACTAGAGTGTCTCCAAGATCCCATACACTGAGAAGTGAGAACCCTCAATGAGATTTATCTTGGTCGCAAATAACCCTCTACGAACAAAAGTTCAGCATACAAAATCACACAAAACGTGCACAAAAACCTAAAGAGCCTTACGGTGTTGAGAAATGTTTGTTTATACTTCTAATTATACTTTAAATACGTATTTAATCATCATAATATCAGTTTATCTTTGTGACAAGAAAAAAAAAAACATACACCCTTCCGAGGGTTTGTTCTGTTTTGATATTGCTCAAGTTTATAGAAAAACAAATTGTTTTGTTGTGGCTGCATCCTAAATACATTCATTTTCAACACTATAAGGGTACTTTGTTCATTAGACAAATTTTAATGTTTTAAGAGATGAGTTATGCTTTGTGCACAACCAAAAGAAACATCCAAGGCGTATCGAGTTAATTACACTAAACACTTTCTGATATTTTTTGGTCTTCGCAAAACTTTTTCTAGTTTGAAAAATACACGAACACTCTCTGACCTTCCAAACTCGTTTCACAAATCCCCTTCCGTCAGTTGACTGTCAATTTTATGTTAACATCAGCATAAAACCTTGTAGAGAAGAAGATCCTTTTCTCTCCTCTTACACCTACCTCTGTTTAAGTTTGTTGATGTTTATGATTGTAATTGTTTTATGAAATGACCAGTTCATCAAAACAAAGAAGAGAGAAGAAGATCCTTTTCTCAATAGGATATTTTTTTTTGTCCGACGTCTGCTAGTGCTGGTGGGGCGGAGGCCATGGAAGGCCATCAGAAAAAAGCACATGAACCGGAGAAAGGAGTGGTTTCAGTTCAAACAAATTAAACTGAAAGGATAGGTTTCCAAAGCGTTAAAAGAACAAAAGGTACAGAAAATTAACACGTTAAAAGAACAATATCGGTTCCCTCACCTTCTACGCTAGCTCCTAAATTTACACCTGTACCCTCCTTGGGTTGCTTATATATATATATATATATCATACTCCATCCAATGATTGCTTAACCCAAGCAAATCATTTGTAATCACTTTAATTATCTTCAATTTAAAAACACACCTCTTGAGCAATGGACTCCTCAATCAGTTATGCAGTGTTCATTGCTTCTTTGCTCTTATGTCTCTCGTCGTCTCCATCACCCTTTGCAAATGCAAGAGCGTCTCCATTAGTTAGGAGTGTTTGCAAGCAACCCCGAGACCAATTCGGCTACAACTATAAGCAATGCGTAAAAGCTCTTTGGAAAGATGTTTCAATTCGATCAACATCTAATCTCAAAGATTTTGATATAGTCCTTCTTAAATTAGCAGTGGCAAATGCAGGACAAAGCAAAACTTTTTTTGAAAATGCGCTCAACATCCCCGGCGACAGTGTTAATGGCTCCTGAGCAATAAAGCAGTGTATAGATTCGTATGATTTTGCGTTGGGGGGTTTCATTTTTGCAGTGCGAGGGATCAAAGACGATGACAAATACGTCTCCAAAATCCTCACACAAGCCCAAGACGACATTGTTCGTTGCGAAAAAGCATTGACTTATGTTGAAGTTCAGCTTCCTTATTCAGTATCTACAACAAACTTTTTGGTCATGTTATTTAGGGATGTTGCATCCCTTATTACTTCTTAGTTATGAAATATCTAGAAAAAATGATACGCAAATAATGTCTTAAAATTTGATGTAGTTATGTATGAAACATTGTATCTATGATTACTATATATATATATATATATATATGTATAAAAGGAAAAAGAATGAGAACTACCCCTTGATTATTTAGCATGGTTTTCTTCTTTTTTGGCATAAGGTCTGTTTCTTTCTGATTATTTTGCTGATTGGAGAAGTAGAAGTACCCATCATTTGACATTGCCAAGTCTCCTGATTTCACATCTTTAAGTTCACATTTGAACTGGCTTTTTGTCAAATTTGGTGTTTCTTAAACTCTGAAAGTTGACCCAGAGCAAAAGACTTATCAAAACCAACACAAGTATTTGATTTTTGGAAGATTCTGAAGGTGAGGATCCGACTCATGCTACCAGTCTCATAATAAGAACTCAAAACAAATTTGATCGAATAAATTCAAGAATTGCAGCAGCAGTAGCTGACTATTTCAATTTGGGTAATGCTAGAGAGACGAAATTTTTTAAACCAAAATGATGTGGCATGTTCTTTTTTAAAGTCATTTAATCATGAAGTCTTATTTTATTGCTACATCATTTGATTTACGAATTTAGTTTACAAATTCTTATGGGAAAGGAGGAGAAAAGACTGGTGGGGCGGGAGAGAGAGAGAGAGTGTGGGCCAGAGACAAAACTAAAAAAAAAAACAAATTTCTTTTTTCTGTCCACCGTTGGATTAGAGCAAAGGCCCATATCGTTTTTATTGCGGAAATTTTCTTGCCATCCGTCTGGCAGAACATCAGCTCTGTTGGTTTTGGTAAGAAGTGAGCAATTTTTTGGGTCAAACTTGCATGGTACGTTTCGACCATTAAATGGTTCAAGATTTATTTAGGACTCACTACAAATTAATCTGAGACCATTCAATGGCCGGACCATTGAATGGTCAGTACTACCCAAGATTTTTTTCCAATTTTTTTTGTTTGAATATTTAGTTTATTCTATATAAATAGTGGTTATATTTTTTTTTTGGTTGGAAAATGGTTATACTTAACAATTGTATATAGGGCATTTTGGTAATCAAATTGGTTTTGATTCCAATTTTGGACAATTGTATAGTTTTGATTTCGATTCCTGACGGTTAATAAACAGTTTAATAGGAATGTCTGATTCTGATTCCTGCTCACTCCACTTCATATTTATCTTGATTACTTCTTACTCTGATTCTAATTTAGTAAACACACCCTAAGAAGAAAAAAAATTGATATTAACATCGACATTTAGATGTGTTTTGTGTTCCTCTTTACTATGCATTAGCATTAGATGGTCTTGTGTTCCTCTTTACTATGCATTAGCTTTTATGAAGAACAAATTATGCTATATGTATTTTAATTGAAACTTGACATCATCGTTATCATATTTCAAATAGAGCTTCTGAGGTGTTTCATTGCACCATCAATTCCTGCAACACTATAAGGGTACTTTGGTCATTAAGACACATTTTAATGTTTTAAGAGATGAGTTATATTCTGTGCAAGTGCAACCCAAAGAAACATCCAAAGTGTATCTGTGATTTTCACTTTTGTAGTGAAATTAAACGAGTGTGATTTTGGTGCAAACAGGGAGTGAGATCGAACATGATGACCAAAATTCATGATGCCTCTCCACAAAAAGAATTAAAGTACGATTAATAATCCAGAAATTGCAATAGAAAAAAGAAGAAGAAGAAAAAAAAGGGAGGTTTGTGATGATTTTAAAATCTTTTATACTAGGCAATCCAGTATCCTTATGCTTGAAGATAATCAATTCGATCGTTGTGGTCGGACTCTATTATAGATTTCTGACCACATTCTCTATAGGGCCGTCTTATCACTTCCTTCTCCGAGCTTGGGTTATGGAAGAAGGAGAAGAGAGTATAAAAAACAACCGGTTTTATTACTGGGACAACTCATGATGTTCATATCGATCTATTATGTACCCCTGCATCTAGCATTGGGTGGACCTCAACCTCATACAATAATTGTCCTTCCTTTACCGTATCTTTTGTTTCATTTCTTTCTTGTGGAACAATCACAAACACTTTTTTGATTATGGATCTACTACCAGAAATTGATTGGCGGTGACCGGAACAGATGAAATTACCGATGATTTTACACCCCATTACGATTACAATACAACGACCTTTTTCACCTTATTGGGGAGTAGTAGCACTCCAATTCACAACATTCTTAACAAACACAATTGAGAGAGAATTGGAAACAAATTCTTTCTACGAAGCTCTTGAGACGTCTCGAGAGATTCACTATTGAATAAGTTCGTCTCCAGTTCTATGCGGCTAAAAATGGATGAGGACTGGATAAGTTTGTCTCCGTATCACAAAAAGTAGAGCCAAAAAACTTCGTCATGGCAAACTTTTTATGCGGGATTCAATGACAGGACAATCGAAATACTTCATACGCTGCGGGATTCTCTCCTACTGTTAATTCTTCCACAAACGCATACATTTATATAGCAAGGACCTCAAAAAGTCTCAACAAATCAAACAATGCTGCGACTAGCGACTTACCTACAAAAAGAGGGAATCGGTAATCATCTTTACCCCCGCCCCTCCCTAACATTTTCCTTTTCTTCCTTTTTTCTCAACACCAACAGTTTGCGCAGCACCACTTTTGATGCGTTCCAGAGAGAGATCGGCTTTTGCCTGTTGCTACTGTAACGTAGCTAGAGGTTAGACTTCGAATGGATCTTTCATAATTTACAAGCATAATTACACACTCTAACCACCAATGTAGCCCAAACGATGAAGCACTACTGCTATAATTAGCATGCATATTGCCAAAATCAAACCAGATCTGCCTAGCAGCCAATTTTTCGTCTTCTTTGCACCTTCCACTCCTCTTTGAATCCTATCTGCCCATTTCATCTGCAACAAGAAGTTACAAAAGAAAATAAATAAACATAATTCATACTGAATGCACGAACATCAGAAACTTGACCGAGATCAACCCAATCTCCTAGTCTTTCAGGCACGTACTCTAAAACACAGCTCCACTTGGCTGCAGGAGAATAATGTGTAAAAGATATGGAATCGTATGTTTCAATAACAAAGCACTCATCAACACACCGATTCACGACTGAATCCTAAACTAGGGTTTGTTTTAAGATAAGTTGGATATTTAAACTCGTATGGAATGTACTAACAAAAATTGAAGCAAATGCATTGAAAATCAAAGTCATTAGATCGAGTAGGAAGTTACCATTCTGTCCAAGTCCTGTGGTGACAAAGAAGACATTGCTTGCTGAGCTTTTGCAGCATCTTCCCGAGAAAGCTTGAAACCAAACTGCTCGCCCATGTTTGCCATCATGTCGGGGCTCATATTTTTAATCATTGAAGAGAACATCTGCCAGAAAAACAACCAAAATTAAAAAATTGAATGCATGATCATGCAAGATTTAATTGCTCTACCAAAATACATAACAAACCGTCATCATTCAAAAGCTTGAGGTTAAAGTCCTTATGCTATCAACATTATGGGCACATTTAGGAATCTACAAATTTATCAGCCTGTTATTGTTAAAAAAGTTTGAGGTAGAAATCCTTCTTTGGAAACATCACATGTAGGACAAATGTGATGTGTAAAATTAGTCGCGAGACAGTTGATCATCCATTGCTGCACTGCTCATGTTTCAGGGATTAAAAACCCTTACATTTCACTTTTGAGGTCCAGTCAATTCCTATGACATTTAGGGGTTGCTGCTTGAATGGGAGGTGTCGGAACAAAAACAGTCCAATCAGAAAATTTTCTTTTACAATGAATAGCCAGATTTATGATGGTTTCAAGCTCCAATGACATGACTTTGAGTGTATTTTATCAGATACTTTTTCCATGAATGACTGAATTTTTGTCCAAGTGTAACTTTTGCACACATACGAGTACTACTTATGCTCCCGCTTCTAACATCTTAATAATGATAATAACAAAAATAATTAGAAAGAACATGCAAATCTATGAAATAGACATGCAAAGAATAGTACGATTCAAGGAAAAATATCACATATTTTAATGTACAAATCGAACAAACCTGCTGCATTGCAGGATCTTTCATTTGGGTCCTCATTTGTTCTTGCAAATCAACAGCAGAGGCAGGGAAGCTTGACTGAGGAGAACTCCTCAAATTAGGAAATATTCCTTGAGAGCTAGTTTCACCCACATCCTGAGGTGCATTTACTGCAGAATTCTCACTGCTTTCTGAATAATCTGATGAACTTCTTCTGTTACCAGTGACTGGTCCTTGTGTCGAAGATGAACCTGTCCCATTCAAAGAAGATGCTACTTCAAACATTTTCTGAAGCTCCTCCGGTGGCATTTTACTCATCATATCAGATGCAGTTTTAAGCATATCCGGTGAGACATTTGGAGGAACCGATCCAGGCTTAAAATTGTTGAAATTAGAACTGGAAGCCAATTCAAGCATTTTTTGAAGATCTTCAGGTGACATTTTGCAGATCATGGTTGAGGCAGTCTTAACCATGTCAACAGGAACCTCTTTGGAGTTTCCAGGATTCAAAGCAGCCAGAGTGTTAGGATCAGCATTTGAAATAAAATTCTGGAATGATCTGAAATCCAAGCACAGAAACAAGTGTAATGTCGTAGGGATGCATATTATTAAAATCAACAGAATGAAAAGATAGAAATATCAAATAGTTATACAATAAAACCAAATAAGAAGCTTCATGAACAGAACGTGGGAAATTTCACAAATTCAAAAGGAAATACCTTAATTTATGACAATTATGATTTCTGATATACAACATCCTATTTGGAATATTATTTCAGTATGGAGAGAGAATGCAACAGAGAGTTCCAACTGTGTACTTTACCAAGTTCTCTTTGTAAATTGAACAGACTTTATATTGCTATAAAAGTTTGATTCTACTTTAATCAGATGCCAAGTGAAAGTACATCCATACAATTTCTTAGCTTTTATATTTCTGAATAAATGCTTAAATACCATGTCCAGCCAACTGTATCCCAACTTCACTCCACCCTCCCCTCTCCTACATGCGCATGAGCACATATGACCACATTCAAAACATACATCTGTGGTGCATGCAAATCACATGAAAATGTGTGCATTTGACTGCCACTAGATGCACACACTACACACTAATCTAACTCACAAGACTTCTTATGGTTACTTTATTTATTTATTTTCGCTAACTTAGGGCCCGTTTGATAACCATTTTGTTTTTTAGTTTTCATTTTTTGTGGTATAGATAGAGGGAAAGTTTATGGGAGAGAGAAGAAATGAAGAAGCGTGGAGGACGGATGTTGGAAGGAATGTGAAAGAAGTGTAATGGAAAGATGCACAAAATGAAAACTGCAAATAATTTTAAGTTGTCTTCACTTTCAAAGTTATTTTTTTCTTCATATATTCTGCTCCTTACTTTCTCCGACTACCTCCCTCCATCTTTCTCTACCTCCCTCTGCCTCTTGCACAAAAAATGAAAACTCCAAAATAAAAACTAAAATGTTATCAAACGAGCCTTTCAAGTTTGGAAACTTCTTAAATTTTTACAAATAAGAAACATAAAAAGAAAGACAAAAATATGAATCAAAACAACAAAAGAGTGGATTAGTTTTATATATAAAATGCTCCCAACACAGAAAAGATTTTAAAATAGCATGTATCTTAAGCATCATAAAATCAGCAGGCAGAGTTTTTTATGAACAAAACATACCTGATAGCTTCTGGGTCACTTTTTAAAGCCTGCAGACGGTCTGAATTGGTTGACAGAAACTCGGTGTTTGATGTGCTTTGAGTCTTAGAAGCATCCCTAGTTTCCTGTGGTTGTGCCGCAGAATACTCTGTAGAAGACCTTTTATGGTTGGAAGATGACACGGTCTCTACTTCTTCAGTTATTTCTTCAATTACTAATCCTCCTGCAAACAATCAATATTCAATATCCTATAAAAGGTATGGGTCCATGCATCTAGGAAAAGAATTTCGGAGAAATTTAAAGGTGGAAAGAAGAAGCATACTTCTTGGTCCAGACGAACCACCCTCTTTATGCAAATTTTCCTTGGCATCCCTGTAATAACAATAAATATCATGTACAGTGTCAAAACAATCTCCATTTCTAGCCCAGCATTTGAGAAAAAATTGGAAAAGAAAAAGGCTACACATCACTGTTCAAACAGCCCTATACTCGAGTGTTAATTATGACCATATAGCAGTCATGCATGCATACAACATATGCTAATGAAGCCACGAGAACAGAATGATCCCTAACGCTGCCAGATATGAACAAAAAGCAAAAGAAAGGGCCACACCTTAAAACATCTGCAATAGTTTCATCATCAGGGGACACTTCATGTGCCTTGCTCAGATCAGAGACAGCACCCTAAGATATGCAACAATGAGCATCAGGTATAGGAAACAGAGGTCAAAATTATGTAAACCAAATATGCTTCAAATGATGCTTCAGAATTCTCTGTGAACAAATCATATGCATATGTATATAAACATACTCACTTCTAATTGACCTATTTCTTTATATGCTTGACCTCTACGGTAAAGAGCCTTGACATTGTTTGCATCATATGCCAAAACCTGAAAAAATAAGATATATCATTTAAAATATATTAAAGTCAGTAGCAAGACATTAAGTTGAGTGCATGTTTCCTCATATACCTCAGAACCTTCTTTTATACATTCATCATACTTGCTTGTTTTCAAGTAACAAGACATTAAGTTGAGTGAGCATGCCATCAGAAGCGACCTGCCTTTAGAAGATGGAAGCCCGCTTAGGTTCTTCTTTGCCTACAATTTTAGACACAGGTGCATTTATAATCAGTAGGAGGCCTGACTCTGCAATGTAAAGGGAAAAATAGAAACCAATAGTATTATAATTGCACTTACGAGCAAGTATTTCTGCATGGCTTCATTAAACTTTCCCTGGGTGTGAAGTGCATTTCCCTGCAAATGTGATAAATAATAAAAAAAGAAATTAGATGCCAAAACAATACATAAATGTATGAAGAAACAATGACTGAGTGAGTAGATGATAATATTTGTTTTTATCCTTGAGCATTAAAGAGCAAGTCTATAGGGTATCAAATCAGGAAAACAGCCAGAAATTTAGATTTCCAAACCTAACCTTACCACAGCTAATGATCAGCCTATTTTTCCCAACCCTAACCCAGCCCATATCACACTTGTAAGCTTGGAATGGCTTAAAATCTCCACTAGAAATGGATTTCAATCAGAGAATCAGGAAACTGTTTACGCATGCTAACATTACTACTCTATAACTTGAGTTTAAATAATACAACTGCACAGGAGTAAAATTTACTGGTATAATTACAATTTCTTGATGTCATACAAATTAATTGCTCATGACTCCTGAAGGATGTATCACTGTGCTATCAAAATCAAGATTTTCCTAAAATGGGTCCAAAATAATAGATCTAAACTAAAGAAAATAAAATCAATCTTAAGACTCGAGAGAATCAGCTTGCACTATAAAGCCATAAATCATTTGATCGGGTTATAGCAATAGAAGAAATGGAATGAGTATCAAAAATATATACTCCAAAATCTTCTGATCATAAGAATCATAGTCCCACTCCCACATAACATCTAAGTAGCCACTGAATAGTGCACTACAGCCCATTATATGGACCAAAACTTCAATTCTACTAATGTCAGATGTTGTGGTCATCAACTTTTCAATCATGGTTTCTAGCAATGCCAAAGGCGTTTGTCAATCCATGAAGAAATCATAAGGGAAAAGAAATAAACTTTGATGAACGTTTGGTCTTAAGATGGTTACAACATTACCTGATTCTTTAGCATCTGAGCTGCATTCAGTTCATAAGAGATCTGGGCATCAACACGGGTACGCATAGATGCTATCTCTTCAGGAGAGGCACTAGCCATCTTCTCACCAATCTCGGCCATCTCTTCCGGGCGGGTATGCTTCAACTGCTCTGCAGCCTGTTTCAAGTCTTCAGGCCTCATGTTCTTCATGTTCTCCGAGGCCATCTTCATCAAATCTGGATTAGCCATCATCTGCAACGCCAGTCAAACAATAACAGCCATCACCAATTTGTTAACACTCCATAGTCAACCAACTTGTTAAAACCCCACGAGCAATGCATTAGTATAATGCACGGAATGCATGAAATTCGTAGGAACGGAGGAATAAGAAAAACTTTTTTACTAAAATTTGACTGCCTACGGCTCCCAATGCAACAAAGATGCTGTCCATAGCTCAAGTTTCAGAGACCAAATAATCACATAAGCCATAAAAGCATTGAATCCAAATTCACAGGTGGTACTTAATCAAATCAACATCGATCATGCAAAAACCGAACACTTAAAACAATCTATCAAAAAATCCAAATCAAACCAAGTCCCTAAAAATTGGGAAATCGAGAAAGAAGAAGAAGTTGAAATTGGACCTGCTGCTGGATCCTGGCGAACTCGGCGGGGGACATGCGACTCATCTGCTCCTGAGCGAGCCTCATCAACTCGGGATCCATCATATTCATTCCGTTAAACATCTCAATTCCCCGATTTCCTGACAATCAATTGGGTCGATTAGGGTTTTGATCCGATGCGGAAATTTGGGAGAATGGGAGAATCCCTGAGGGGGGAAAAGAAGTTGGAATTTGGGGATTTATAGTAGCAGGAAGGAAGAGAACAAAATAAGGGTCCTGAAGAACAAGTGAGAAGGTCAGGTCGCCCACCGAACCTGAATTGATAAGTCGTCTTCTTCTCCTCTTTCTTTCTTTCTTTCTTTCTTTCTTTCAAATTTGGAATAGAAATCGTGAACCGGACCAACCTGAACCGGTTTTCATCAACTCGGTCTTCTTTGCTTTTTTCAACTCGGTTGTTCGGTTCACCGGTTTTTTTTGCCACCCTCAATTCATACATGGCATTGCATGTTTGACACGGAGCGTTATAGTCATAGTGTACTTGTGTTATGTAAATCCTCCTGTTTAATAGTTTTCTAAGACTTGTTTGATAATTATTTCGTTTTAAATTTTTAATCTTCATTTTTCTTAGAAGATATAGAGAGAATGAAAGAGCAATGGACAAAGAGTTTATTGTATTTTTTGGGAATTTTGGGTTTGCGGGTCCTGAAATCAATATGAGGGTCTCATGGCTACAACAGTCGAACGCAAGTGTCGAGCGACCATGCTCGAGTCGGGAGGTTCCAAATACCAAATTTAATTTTTGAAATTAGTTTTCATTTTCATGTTTTCTAAAATTGAAAGGGAATGTTTACCAAAAACAAAAATTTGAAAGAGAATGATCACTATGATGAAGTGTTACTTATCTACATGGTATAATGAGTGAACGATAACTTGATATATTATAGACCTAAAATATGAGGGTATTTTTTTCCAACAAGATTTATTTTACATATGAGAGAGATAAATTAAAAGATGTATTTTACAAGGTTCATTGACAAAATCACTGATAAAACAGATCATACGTAAGAAAAGAGAATCATGCACAGAGGATAAAATTGTTTCTCATAACTTTGCCTTGCGTTGTGTCAACGCCTAACATGAAAAACAACAAAAACTTATTTGGTACCCTGTTTTTCAAATAACAAAACTCATAAGTTTTCAGTTAATTTCATTTACAAAAACTTGAAAACTGGAAACTTATTTGGTACCCTTTTTGTCAAATAGAAAGAAAACCAAAAATATTTACGAACAAAGAGTGTACTAATTTCTTGATTATTTGGTACCCTACTAAATTTATTTTGGGGTCAAACTGTTAATTTGAGATCATAAAATGAACAAAGAGTATACTATTTTTGGATGAATTAATCAAAGTTAGGATGATTATTGGGGAATTTTGGGCTGGTGGGTCTCGAAATCAGTCCAAGGCTCGCGGGACTTGGTCGCTAAACACCACTGTCGAGCGACCAAGTCCAAGTCGGGAGTCCAAGTCGGGAGTCCAAGTCGGGAGGTTCCAAATACCAGATTTTGAAACTAGAATGCAATACATGTCTTATGACGTAGAATTGGTGAAACTAGAATCCAAATACGCTTTCTATTTAACATGAAAAACAACAAAAATTTGAAACGAAGCAGTACACAATATTGTTGGCTAATCCCAAACCGAAGAGAGCATTGATTGCTAATTACAAGTGTAACAATCAGAGCATCCTCTCCTCTTGTGGAACTACAGTAATTATCGATCGGGTTTCATCAACTGACAGTTGAATTGGCCTCACCTAGCAGCAATGACTTTGCCTCTACAACATATTTCCTAACACGCTCAAGCTCTTCCTCCATCTTCTCTGATAACAAGCACGGATGACACCTTGTGTCCAACAGCTGCATTGTCTTCTCAGCCGCTAGAACCCTTTCTTTGCGCAGCTTTTCCAACTTTCGTAACTCAGTCTGCAAGTCTTCCTCCAAAACCCTTGACTCCGCCTCCTTCAAATCCGATTCAAACAAATGCTGCTGGTACTCAATGACCAGGCTTTCGATTTCAGTCTTTCCGTTGTCTCTTACTTCCAACAGCATTTCCTTCTCCTTCACTACATTCTCGAGTGCAAGTTCCATCTCTTCCACTGACTTCACAGCTTTCTGCATCTCCACTTGTACAGCTACCAGCTCACTATCTACCTTCCCAAACTTCCTCTTCAGATCCTCAAGTTCCCTTCTCGTGACTCCAAGATTTTCTCGACATAGTTTCATCTCAGTCTGTAGTTTAGTTTTCTCTTCCGCGGACTTCAGTAACTCGGTAGCTTTACCTCCCAAATGCCAATTTTTCTGTGAGGGGTCTATCTTCTCAACATTATCTATCGCAAAGAGAACCTGTTCATTCTCTTGTTTTCGATTTTCATCCTCCAGCTTTGACTTCAGGCATGTAAGACTTTTCGTTAGTTCGACTTCAGATTGTTGCATTTTCGTCTGTTCAGCAGCTATTTCATCCTTTTGTGCTTGTAGGCAGACCAATTCCCCTTTCTTTTGGTCCAGATAAGATGTCGAAGCTGCTACCCTTGCTCTAGCCCGAGCTTCTCGCTGCTCAAAGTAAACTACTGACGAAGAAAAGCTAGATAAGGAGTACTTGAGAGCTGACAACTTTTTCTCAATTAGAGTGCTGTTTTCTTTCACTTTTGCAGAGAGGAGTTCATAAGATTCAAAAAGCTGCTGCTTGACCTGAATTCCATCTTCCGTTACTTCAATTTCTCTTGAGAGTTTGCCAACGTCTAAAATTAATTTCTCCATGCAACCAAATACGGCAACAGTTTTTGCAGAATCTAGAAGTTGCTCATCTGCTCTTTCCAGATTCATTCTGGCCAAAATGAGATCTTCTGAAAGCTTTACTGTGGTGAGATCTGATGTGTCCAGTTCCATGTCAGACGCAGTTCCAACATCAACCTCATTTCCTGAATCCCCTTCAGTGTTTACCGTACATAGACCGGCCATATCAAGCACAGATTTTGAGCCACCACTTTCTTCAATATCTGCTTTCACTTCATCAGATATATGGCTGACCCCAGTTTGCACATTCACTCCAGAATCAGATACACCAGATTCCTCCATTGAGACTGCTCCTCCATCAGAACCAGAAAGACCATTATCGCCAGTAAAATTCTTTCCCTCCAGAGACATAGGAGATACACCTCCATCAGAAGCAAGCATATCCACAAGCTTCTTTGGGGACTCAATTTCTCCTTTAGCTTCAACTCTTTTCTGTCCACCAGATGCAAGCACCCTTTTGAGTTCATCCCTCTCTTGCATGGCTCTTTCATACAAACCCATTAGTTTCTCGTTTTCTTCATGCAAATCCGCAAGTTGATGCTCTAAATTCTCAACCACTTTATTCATCTCAGCCTCCTTTTCTTTGGCAAGTTCCACAAAACCACCACCATTACTGTGAGCTTTGGTGCCATCATGAGCACACTCAGATTTGTTAATATTTCTGTAACTAGTCTCCGAAGTGGCCCCTTCATATAATTCAATGAGTTTATTGTTATCTTCAATCAAAACCTTAAGCTTCATACGCAGTTCATCATTTTCTTTAGACAGGATTATTGCTGTCTCATGAGCTTCGGCTTCTCTTTGACTTGCAGCACCAATGGCATCAACCATTGTTTTCAGTTCCAATTGATCACTGAAGTTCATAATCAGCGCATCAGCTGAGGATGAAGGAAGCTCAACTTGATGTGTGCCTTCTTTTGTGGCTCTTGAAGATCTCTCTTCTTCAAGTTTTGTCATCAAATCATTGATATTCCTGCAATGTTAAGCCACTTGTTATCGAGTAGAAACCTAATCTCATTATACTAAAAAATTAAGACCCAAGAATTTGCAAAAACATCGCATAGAAAATATAAACTCTCAGTAGCCCATATTCCCTTAAAAATAAAAGGCAAATGAATTTCACAATATATATTTAATACATTACATTCAACTTCACAGCTTTATTAGGTCGAGATTTCCATATGGAAGATAAAAGCTGAAACTATTAAACTATTACCTTTCCAAAGTCTCTTTCTCTTCAAGGCAAAGGTCTAGTTTCTTTTGGAGTGTGTCCATTTCTGACTGGTTTTGAATGGCCTGTCATGAACAATTTAACATCAAATACAAAAACCACCTCTATCAAGGGAAATAAAGCTCAAAAAAGAACTGTTTACATGTTTTACCTGCATACGGAGAAATTCATTCTCCTCCTTAATTGAAGACTGCCAAGGCGATGCTTGTTCCTGTTCACATATATGTAAAAGAAAAAGTAAAATCATATAAGAGAAAGCAACGAACACGAAAATAAAAGCAGAGAGTGTAAAACATGGCGTAACTTGAAATCCAACCACTTTTAGCCGTGACACTCAATCACTCAAGAACCTCCAATCCAAAAATTCAAAATTAAAAAAAATTATACATATACATAACAACCTAGTATTTCTTTGAATTTGGGACTCAAAAATGATCGTTTCTTCAGGAAATATATATCTTAATTGAAAGTTAATTTAGTTCAATGCTCTTTGAACAACATGATGCAGGTGCAAGATGATTAGATGTTAAAATTAGGTCATAGTAAAAACTTAATTTAATGTCAGACATTGCTCACCATGTCCCTGATGTACTTTCCAGTTCAACAAGTTACTTAGACAAACTCACACATTTGGAAGGTAAAAAAATACAATTCGAAAACTGACCAACCATTATAAAGCAATAAGAGATTAGCTTCATTGGAAAAGTAGGAACGAAATTGCAGCTCACCTGATTGGAGATCAGTAAATTATCATCATTTTGACCTTCCGTCACCACATCCTGGTTTGTAATGTATAGTACAAATGATTTGAAAATTATGTCACGATAAATTCCTTGGGAATAATTCACCTTTGAACTTTAAAACAATGCATGGAATACCTGAACTGTTGAGGGCTCTGATTCATGCATGAGTTTCCAGTCGAGAGCTTCTAATAACTGCATGTTAGTCACAAGAAGAATGTTCAGAACAGTGGAAAAGGCAAAGGAACAATGATTAAAGTCAAACAATTTTGTACTATGCAATTTCTTTACCTTGTTTTGTAATACCATGATCTGTTCATTCATTATATCTCGCTCACCTTCCTCGTAAAATGACTTCAACCTATACAATTGTAAACAAGCAATAGCAATATTAAATGTCAAAAAATCGAACCTGGAAATTTTGGAGGTATTATTGAACATATAAGATTAATACTATAATAGAATAAAAAGTAACAAATTAATATAGCATTTAAATATAAAAACAGTTTTTTAAATGGATGATGCAAGTGAATGAGTGTTTCTGAAACTGATACATTTTAGGCTTCTGTAGATCAAGATGACTTTGTGTCAAGTTTGAAACCCTTAAAATTAGTGTATCATGATTAGTTCCACAGCTGTATGACTCTCACTAGCTGGAAGAACTGTATTTTGTGATAAAAGATGGTTTGCATAGCTTACAGACATACCTTCTGATTTCCTCCTTTAGCCGCAAATTTTCCATCGCAAACCTGGTCACTTCTTGGTTACGATCAACCTGGGCTCGTAGGACCTCAATTTCTTTCAAATGCTCCTCCTTTTCTCTTAGCAAGTGTGTCTCGGCTGAAATCTTTCCACAAGCAACCGCTTCCAACCTTTTAATTCCAGCTTCTCGAAATCGTAGCCTCATCTTCAGGCCTTGTATTTCATCCTCTCTTTGTTTGGCCTGGTTCACCACCAGGATTTATTTCCAATAATAATATTTGAATCATTTCATAACTGAAGAAAGTTAAAACTGATATTATAATGAACAAAACTAAACAAAACTTAAAACATAATGGCATGACTATACAAGCCATATCCAAAATCAGTTTTTGACATGGAATTATACCTCATGATGAATAGAAAAATCTTTTTGTGAAATAACCAAGAAATCTTCAACTGCAATACATAAAAGCCTCAAAAATATAACAAGGACAATATATTCATACATACCAGCTGCAAAGCTGCCTGGCTTTCAGCAGCCAATGTCTGCAATGCAATGTCTTTGTCCTTTTCCCTCCTGAAAGCCCCAACAAGGGCGACTTCATAGTCTTTTTTCTGAAAATCCAATGAAATTATTTATTAACCAGAAACTTTCAGAGATATATACTTTCAAATTTTCAACTCTACAAGTCGGAAAGAAAGGCACATACCATTGTCCTTTTTCCAGAAGTGAATGGACTAAATGATCCATTAGGTCCTTCCCACTTAAAAGATCCTGGAGATCCTGGAAAGCTTACAGTTAACATATCATTGTCCTGAGTTCCAGTTCCTCCATTGACTAGTCCTCGTAAGTGGGATACTTCTTTCTAAAAATAAATGAAAGTATACATAAGACAGAATGTACATCACTAAACGCTATAAAATGTTCATTGTATCGACGTAGAAAGTGCTCACTTAGTAGAGTTTGTCTAATTTGAATCTAGAAAGTGATTCTATTCAATAGACAACCTGCAAGATAGCCTTTCAGCGGTATCCTTAGTGTTTCATTACCTTATTCAAAATCAGAACTCAGTATAAAGTTATCTTATTCATAGTAATTATACCATGTTTATCAGTAGTTTTATGCTGGCTCCTATTAAGGTGTTTGTGAAGCCATAAATTCTATAATGACTAAACCAGTGAAGCTACAATCCACAACATAATCTTTCACGAAAGATATCCAATCAAGAAAGCCATTAGTTAGCAAACACAATCTATATGAACATAAATATTGGCAATATGGTATTCCCCAAACACAGAGAAGATCAAACATTATACCTTGAGTTGTTGAATTTGCACCCTCATGGCAATGACATCTCCAGATGCGTCCTCATTCACAATTGCCTGAGTAAACATAGCACAATAACTGACATAAACCTTTTTTCCCACTAGTAGAAATAAAGTAGTCCCAAAATGCTCAATGGTCAAATCATCCCTTGAGTGCCATAGTAAAACTCAGTTCATTTCAAAATTACCAGAATGAATGCAAATAACAAGTCATGTTATTTAATGTTCTGCTCATTTAATTATTACCAAATTGTTCAAAGCAGCAAAACCAATACATTAAGAATGTGCATGCACAAAAGGAAAGAAAAAAACTATTATACATTGTTCTTAATGAATTTAGCACGCTGTGCAAACTTCAAAGTGCTCAATGTCTCCAACGAACAGCTGCAAAAACCCACATAAGACATTAAAAGGCTTAGTAATTGATCTTGTCTTAAAACATATAGAAGACCATATAATTGGGGGGGAGGGGGGTGAGGGGAAGAAGATGACAATAAACTTGAAAATGCAATGTACAACAACAGAAACTCTACAAGATCAAAATTGAAACATAAAACAAGGCTTGGCAACCAATGACCTCTAGGAACTGCAAAACATGGTTAGCATAGATTCATAACAAAGCTTATGATTATATGGCATCAACGGAAAGCAAAAATAGAACACAAAAAGAAGATGTGTAAGAAAAAGAGATTTACTAACCAGCTAGAAGGACTAATATTTGCTATTATAATTGTCTTTGAATTCCCTCCTAAAGAATCCTGAAAAGGAAACAAAATAGAGTTTTTCATTTTACACACAATCGGGATTATACAAGAAATTCAGAATTTCCAAACAACTAGGCTTACAACATCCAAATCTGTAGCCCACAAATACATGATGTTATCAAACATATATTTCTTCACTATACCGTCTGTAATACTAACCACATATATACACAGCTGAGAATTAGCTGAATTTGATAGCATTTTAAATAATATCACAAGATACCTGAAGCAAAAATGTAAGCTTTGAATCCCGGTATGGAACATGGAGTGACTTCCCATTGGACATGTTCACCAGATTCATAATCACAAGCCTGAAAATATAAAATTCATTTCAACAATTGAATTGTTAATAATTTAGTACTTGGCATCAATGATAACAAAATTTTCAGGAAATTTTTTTAACCACAAAAGGCTAAAGACTAGAGAAATACCCCAATGTTGAAAGAGATTTGTTGATATTCGTAGCTTCCTTTAGGCGCTCACCTTCAGCGCCAGAACTCTTTTGCCTGCCATGAGCACATAGACAAATATCAATAAACAGGACATTTAATTCACTGAGGGCACTGAATAAATGATGAAATATTTCCTGTATTGATACTGGGAGCAATGCATAGATATGGTGAGTCATACTTCCCCTGAGATTCACACTTTATCAAAAAGTGCAAAGAACTGGATAGAAACTAGCTTCTTACAACATACATTTTCGAAGCACCATATTTTACCATCATATCTCTTCCTTTCCCTTTTAGTACTACATATAGAAGGTAGTTTGAACACTCAATATCATCCTTCTATTTACCACCAACCCCTTTCCTTGTCAATAAAATTGAAGATTCACATTTACCTTTCAGATCCTGCTAAGTCAACAAGATTAAGCCGAGCAAATCGATGGTGAGTTACACCTTGGCATTCCCTCTGATAACAAAAGATCAATTAAAATTTCAAATTAACTAACACTTGGAAAAGAAAGAAGAAAAGTAAGGCAAGATTGTTAAACTTTTGTAAGGACATGAAAATTAAAAACAGAGAAAAATTAACTCACTTTACTTTCAATGATGCACGTAAATACACTATGAGAGCGACTGCTAGCACGATTCATATTAGTAGCAGCTACCTTTCTGTTAGCTGCACCCTGGAACATAATGAAGTTTGGTAAGTAATCCAAATTCACAGCAGGAAATTAAATGCCCACAAAGTCAGCATGAGATAAAGACAAACTTTTCTATCAATCAAAATACAACATTTAAGATTACAGAACGACTGCAAACCACTATTCTACAAATTACTAATTCAAATGTTTAAAGTTTAAATGATATGAGCAGAGGTCTTATATACTTGAATAAGTTGTTGGATAACATCTCGAGCACTTGTCACTTCAACCTCTTTGAGATTTTCCACATAAACTCCTTTCTTTATGTCTTCTCTGATCTGCAATACGCTCATGATATTCACAACAAAGTCAAATATTTTTTATTGATATTGTAGAAACAGAAAACTCTCTGTTGTATGTAATCCATACCTGCAAGTTGTTAGATGAAGGGTCTAAAAGGTCTAGAATTTGTTCATTGTATATTTCTAAAAATGAACATTTACATATAAACTTTAATTTTTCATCTCTGCCAGCCTCTTTTTCCTGGTACACCACAATAAACAAAGAAAGCTGCATTAGTATCTTGCAACAAATATTAAACACAGATAAGAATCAATGTGCAACGCCCATCAAACTTTCAGCTTTGAATAGAACTAAATGGTGGAAAGTGAGTCATGTAGCCAACCTAATACTCGTGTCTTGATTAAAGATGACTGTTTTTTGAGTTAAGTTGATTTGTTAATTTGATTACTTGAAATTAAGACTAGTTTGACTTGACCACTAAGGCTGGGACCGATACAAAAAGAACAAGTCCCTTCCCAAATGAAGAAATATTTAAACGTGAAAAGGTTTTATATAGTGAACGAGTGGGTCAGAAGAAGCATTAAGCAAGAAGGATGTTTCTGAATGAAAAATTGCCTCATAAAAATGTTGCACCATCAAAACCAAAGCTACAAAAATACCCTGGTAGTAAGTTACACCACTGGTTCTACAAGTCACACACCTTTTGAATTCTTGAGAACAAATATTCGAACACTCTAGGTGTCATCCCACAATTGACACTGTGCCTTCGAGTGCCTCCCTCAATATCTCCAAGCATTGTGTGGGTCTTCCCACTTCCAGTCTGCATAGACACAGTTAAGTCATATGAAAACACATCCTCCAACCTCCATATACTTCCAAAGACAAACTAATCGCTGAGAAAATATGCACATAAACAAGAATATTTATTATGGAAACAAAACATGTTGAAGACTCACTTGGCCATAAGCAAACATGCAGCTATTATAGCCTGTCATGCAGTTGTCCACCATAGGCAATCCGGCCACCTTGAACAATTGCTCCTGTACATGACAAACATCAAATGAATCCCACGCCCCGAAAGAAAGAAAAAACGGCAATTATGGAAAAACACAGCACCAAGTAAGAAAACTAACCTGGCTAACATTCTCATCTGCAACAATGTCAAAAGTAAACCGTGACTCGGGATGGCCAGTCCAAGTAATTGTCTGACAGCTCTCTTGTCGAACGCATTTGCCATAGCCTTGCACTGATATTTCAGTGCTGCTAAGCGGACGAACCCGAATAATAACCTAACCAAAACAAATTCACTCTAAGCGCTTCAATTTTGAACTAAAAAGCTAAAAATATCAGTTAGAGACTTAGGAACATCAAAATTAAGACTTATAGACTTCGAACAAAAGAAGCAAATTAAGATTATAAGCACAATTTAATCCGCGTTTGAAATAAATAAAATTAATTTTGAAACAAATCCATAGAGACAATGTTTCTTTGTTTAAAGTACCTGCACGTTATGGTCTTTCCAGAAGGAAGGGTCTTCAGGGAACTCGAAGCTCTGGTTTGAGGAAGTCGTAGCGGTACTGGCTTTTCCGTCGTCATCGTCCTCGTCCCAGTCTCCGATGCTCCGTACCGCCGAGAAACTCTCTTTGGACGCGGATTTGTGGAGATTCGGAGTGCTCCGGACCGGGTCTGAGGAGTGGTCGTGGAACCCGAAGCGGCTCTTGATGGCGCTGGCAGTGTCCGATATGAACGGCATTTCGGGTCCGAGCGGAGTGAGTGGTTTCGGGGAAGAGAGTGGAGAAGGAGGTGTTGGTGTGGGAGCAGAGGGGAGATGACCAGATTGGAGAAGTCGATTTAAATTTGGGGGGGACTGGTTAGGGTGAATTTGAATTTGGGAGAGGCGATGTGGGGAAGGGGAATCTGTGATCGAACGGTGATTAATGGTTTTGATGGACGGTCGGGATGATTTCAATTTTAAAGTATTTGGACCGTTTGAATTCTGGATTCAAAAATGTTCACGGAGCCGGGTTTTTTTTTTCTTAAGAAAGACTTGCCTATTCTCGTGGTCTATTCACAGAATTTTGTATATATAATCAGAACAATTTATATTATAAATTATTATGTACAAATCATCTCTACAAAAAATTAATTAAAACTAAGATCGTTCAGTCATCAAACTGTATAAAAAAAAAAGATGGACGGATTTTACAAAAGCATTATGAATCGTCTATCTATTTGCTACAATTGATTAGCTAAACAATCTTAGTTTTATTGATTTTTTGCAGAGATAATCTTCACAAAGTAATTTATAATATGAACGATTTCGATTATAAGCACAAAGTTTTGTGAATAGACCACAAAGTATATTAAGGAGAAACTCCTCAAACTTAAGGAGTCAAGCTATTCTTTTTCTTTTTTTTCCTTTCTATTCCATTTTTTTGGGGCAAAAAGTCATTCTATTCTCATATCCTTACTTCACACACTCTACTCTAGAATTAAGGTGATCATATTCTGATAGGATAATTAATTAAATGGAGAAAATAATTATGTCACTTGTACATCTAAAATGGGTCTCGAAATAATTTTAAGAGTGGAGTCCATAGGGCACTAATCCGTTGGGTTTATTTTAAGTTTTGAGATGACTTAAAGTGCAAAAGTTGTCCAAAATGACTTAATACCCAGCTTGGTCGAATTATGTAGGGTGAGTAGTGCTTGAATTTTGTTTTATTTTCAAAAGTCAAATTGACTACTTGCCATTATATAGTAAATTGGAGCAATGGTTTCTGAATTTTAGTTCAATTGGAGTTTTGGTTTCTGAACTAAAAATCTGTGAGTATGGGTCCCTGAACTTGTTATAATGTGGAGCAACGGTCCTTTTGGCTAACTTTGTTAGATTCTCCATCCAAAATAAAGGGTTTAAATGGGCAAAAAATGGATGGAAATTCTAACAGAGTTAACCAAAAAGACTATTGTCCACTTTGGGTCACGCCCTCACGGTTTTGTTTCTGGAAACTCACGAGCAACTTCCCAGTGGGTCACCCATCGTTGGATTGCTCTAGGCCAAACTCGCTTAACTTCGGAGTTTCAATGGAATTCGAAGCCAGTGAGCTCCCAAAAGGCCTCGTGCTAAATGGAGGTGGGCATGTACAAATAAGGCACGTCATCCCCTCTCCTTTGGTCGATGTGGGATCCGATATTGACACGTGGACATCCAAGTCGGGATATGTCACAATTGAACTAAAGTTCAAAAACCATTGCTCCAATTATCTCGCTAGTATAATAATGAGGTGGTGTGAATTCAAGGATGATGAGTATTCATCCTTATGGAGAAGAGAGAACTTCATCTATAAGTTTAGAAGTTCTCTAACTCATCCTAACATGCAAAGGGAGAAACACGCATCTTCACATGCATTCTCTCTAAATTTGCCCCTCCCTACATATAACTATTGGAAAAACTAAATTAATTATATCTATATCTATATATATAAAGGGAGCACACCTATTTGATAAAACATTCGTAATACCAGATTTGCCCCTCCCTACATATAATTATTGGAAAAATTAAATTAATTATAAAGAAATAAAATAATACATGTGATTTAGGGCCAATTTGGGGTTGTTGTGCTTTAAAAAAAACTGCTTATTAAAGCAACTTTTAAAAGCAACCTCCATGTTGCTTTTAAAAGTTGTTGTTTTAATGCCATAACTTTTAAAATAAGCAGTATATTTTATTTTTACCATACACTTTTTATCTGCTTAACTTTGAAGTGAAGCAATTTTTAGTAAAAAAAAACAATACCAAACGGGGCCTTAAACCACCCCACGTTGGGGTGGTTACTAACATTTTTTTTTAATTTCTTATTTTTAAATTACATAAATTTAATTGTTTATTTTTTAAAAGAGTCAATTGTTACACATGTACGTGTGTAGCAAAAGGCTAGTCTAGAAAAAACAAGTAGAGAAGAGCACACGTCCTTGTAGAGATGAGTGAGTGAGTTAGAGTTCCAAGAGGAACAAAGCTTTCTCTAAGTCTAAACAAGAGAGAAAGCTAGAGGAAAAACATATATAGCACCACCTCTTGAGCAAGCGTGTTCTAGTTTATCACTTTTGCTCACCATCCATCCTTACTTAGTTGTAAGGTGAAATATGACGGTTTGATCCTCACAGAAATGAGATACGTGGCAATCTATCCACCCAATGGTTAGATATGCAACAGAAGATATTCAAAGGGTGTTCTTAATTTTTGAAGATGAATATTGAATGTCAGCATTCAGGTGAATAACTTTGAGAAAAAACAAAGTAGTGTTTCAAGAGGTATGGCTCTTCCATCTTCTATTTTGTTTTAGAGAAAACAAGTGAATAAATCAACCCTAACCCTAACCCTAACCCTAAGATTAATGACCTTGAAATGGGTTTATTTTTGTTTTCTTTATCATGCTTCTGCTCCTATTTTGTTGCATGCATGTATAGACTTTGGATGAAAAACAAATATAGGTTCTAATGAGATCCATGTTGGAGCCCTGATCAGAGATAGTGATGGGAATTGGAATTATTGGATTGCAAGCTCTGTTGCCAAGTTGGATGTAGGAGATATACCAGATGCTGAACTTTGGGCTCTTCCTGGTCAAGATTTGGCTAAAGCAACAAGTTTTTACTAACTTAATAGTTGAAGTTGTTGGCCTTTTCTCTTCCTTCCGTACAGAAAAATACATATATACAAAATCTTTTACTCGACAGACCTTCTGTTAGAGATCAATGCAATACACAACTACAATTGTACAAAATAAACGAGAAATTTGGAAAACTGCCCATTTTTTAGGGTCCAAAATGACTTTTGCCATTTTTTTTTTTAATTCTTAGAATTTTTGCCATTTTTTACGTGCGAAAAGATTTAAGTAACCATAATTGCATTCAAATTCCTTTGCCTAGTTTTCATTGCTTGAGACCCCCTTGAAAATAACTTGAGTTCATTTCGGATACCCCTCAAGTAATATGGTAGCAAGTAAATATAAAACACGAGACAAAATAGATGGCACGACATGTAAGAATAATCTGACATATAGAAGACAATGAAGAAGCCATGAAGCTATGATGTTCAAAGTTGTCATCCTCTTCTCTATCAGATTCTCAATGCTCAACTAATAATAGGTCTTAGTTTAATAATTAGCGGGTTAAATTTTTATGAGAGCATAAGCCACATTTATATAGACAAATAGTCCCTACAATTCTTCTATTAGAATACTTGTAGGAAATAACATTCT
Source organism: Gillenia trifoliata (assembly GCA_018257905.1). Lineage (NCBI taxonomy): Eukaryota > Viridiplantae > Streptophyta > Magnoliopsida > Rosales > Rosaceae > Gillenia > Gillenia trifoliata. The sequence goes on along the minus strand of CM031081.1, from coordinate 15,435,446 downwards.
CCCAGTTTTAATGCGAGTGAGTAAGTCAAGAATATTAGGACAACCAATATAAACCAATTTGAACTCAATCATCCGGCCAAAATACACATACACTTAAGCTCATATTCTAACACGACAAGCACTCGAGACGAACTTGAGTTGTTTTCGAGAGGGGAATCGACTTATTCTCGAGGAACTAACCATAAGAGAAAATTTTACAACATTGTAAGAATAAATAGGAGCAAAAATACAATTTTACTCTCACATTATTTGTTACTATATTTTACAACACAAAGAGCTTTTTTTTTTGTTTTAGATCCATGGCCGCCCATAGCTGCATGTCTTAGCAAGTCGAATTTTGAGCGATGAATCGTTTGATGATTAACATCAATTCCTTTGCAGGTTGGGAATTGGGTTGGATGGTGAAGAAACCATGCTGCTGTCCTTCAAATTCCACGTACTCAATCTTGTTTCCCCAACTTTTGAGCCTATTTACGTAGTCTTCAGCTCGATCTTTGAGCAGATCGCTTCCACCCACAACCACTAGGATTGGATCAAAAGCCACCCCTTCAAGGCTCCGGCTATTTGGCCCAAATGGGTTCACTAGTGGGTGATCAGTGTCCTCTCCAATTGGTATTGACAGCCTCCAAAACCTACATGCCCAATCTTAATTTTGTCATACACAAACCCTTTTTGCTTATTTGTTGAAAAAAAAGGTACGTAACCCCGAGTAGTATAGAAAATGAAAGATTGAGATTGAAAATAGAAAATTTAATAATTGTGAAAATTAAATCTAATGACTAAAACACTTGTATCACTGAGTGCTACATAGCTGAAGCCACACTTGTTGTTTAGGTTTAAAATTTTACCCAAAAAAAAAATCAATAATCCCCGTTTAGGGAAAACATTGATTAATGTGACATATTCTACATTTTCACACTAATCGACGGCTCTCAGCTCCCGCATGTATGGACACAACTGATGCAAGCATTTCTCCAATAGTAACATTAAATAGACACAACACATTCTTAGAACATATTAGTTAGGCACTCGCATATAGTTGAGTAATATTAGATAGACACATTCTTAGTACATAAATAATAGTTAAGCACTAACGTATACACAACTAATGCAAATATTTCTACATGCACCTCAAGTCTTGTGTTCCTCTTTCCTCTCCCACATTACTGTTTGTTAAAGTTTTTTGATATTATGTACTTATTACATCAACCCTTATGATAAGTTGTTTGATCGCCGGCCGGTTTGCCACTTTATGCGATCAACTAACATAATCCGAAAATATAACTACTACTTTCTCTAGTGCTCCAAAGTTCTAAACCCAAAAAAATCACTAGTAACATCAAATGATACCACAAAACGGAGAATCAACAATATTGCTAGCTAAAAAGAAGCCGCAAAAATATAAAATATAAAAAACAAACAAATGGAGGGAAAGTTGAAACCTGTCAATGAGCTCCCAATTGAGAAAGGCATCTTTGGGGCCCTCAGCCTCTGACCTTGTCAAAACCGTCCCACCAAAAAACGGTGCCAAAAGCACATACCCTCTCACCCGAACCGGGCCCAAATCAACCGAACCGGGCCCGAACTGAACCGCCAAGTTATGAGCAGTATTCCCGCCAGCCGAGTCACCCGAAACAAACACGTTCCCAAAATCCGCCACGTCAGTCAGCCAGGTGTCCGGATCCTCAGCCTCGGCTTGGCCTTGGAGCCACTTCATAGCCGCGAAGCCGTCGTCGATGGCAGCCGGGAGGCGGTGCTCCGGAGCGAGGCGATAGTCAGGCGCAACGACGACGCATTGGAGCTGGGAGACGAGCTGAAAGCAGTAGTTCTGGCAGTTGGGCCAAGCGCGCGAGCCGATACAGAAGCCGCCGCCGTGGATGTAGTAAAAGATTGGGAGCTTTTTGGACGACGAGTGTGTCGTTGTGGCTGGCTTGTATAGACGGAGTTGGAGCTGATTGGTTGGGTCGAACACGACGTCTTTCCAGGCGACGGAGCCGTCGTCGTGGATGGGGACGTCGAAGCTTGGCTTGGGAGAGCGGACGATGGAGCCGTCGCTGTAGACGCGGAGAACGCCACGGCATTCTTCGTAAGGCAAGGTTGAGGTGGTGGTGGGGAGTGATGACATGTTTAATCTGTCGGATGGGGTTGTAATATGAAGAGGAAATGTGAGAATTGTGAGAAGGGGAAGGAAGTGAAGTGGGAAAGAAATAGGAAAATTCTTCAGTGGTATTTAGTGGTACGTACCATTTAATGGTACGGGCCATTGAATGGTCCAGATTAATTTGCAGCGAGTCTTAAATAAATCTTAAATCATTCAACAGTACGTACCATTAAATATTACGTATCACTGAAGTTAAACCCAAAGAAATAGGAAGGAGAGTAATGGAGTTCCTTTTTTTTTTTAAAGAATGGAGTTGGTGGTTTTGCATGTCGTTTTTGGTGTTTTTGTATGGGAAAAAAATGGTGAAGTGGGGTCCATGGTGATTAGGCAAAACAAGTTTTAGTGACTTGTCTTATGTTTTTGTAACGATATGGTGGTTGTTATAATAAGGACGTATTTATGTAGCCGTAATCAAAATTAAAGGACGTAGTTAGATTTCGATTACGAGTTATTTTTGTGTTTACAAAATATTAGGGAATTAAAAAGAAGGTGGGGTCCACATAAATTTAATAATCATTTTGGTATTCATTATGATTTATGTGAATTAGTAAACAACATTTATGAAATCAATACTATTATTATTCCAATTCCAGAAAAGTTTAGTATAAACAGTTTCAATAAGAATCTGACTAATTTTGATTCCACTTCATTCCAACTCCTCCTCAATTTATTCGTCCTCAATTCAATTTCTCTCATTCTGATTATAGATTAGTAAACGAGCCATAAGTATGCATGCGTAAATGGATTTAAGTGGAGGGAATCATTTAGGTTTGCCAGTGGATCAAAATTTGGTAACCATTTCGTTTTTAGTTTTTAATTTTTACTATTTTTGAAAAATGAAAACTCGTTTGCCAAATGCTTTTAGTTTTTAGAAAGAAAAAAAACTGAAAAATACTTTTTTGAGTTTTGAAAATTTAGCTTTCAGTTTTCATTAAAAAAAAAAAAACTAGAAGCAGTTACAACACGAGTTTTCAATTTTAAAATCTATATATACAAAGGGAGAAGGCAAATTCGATAAAGCATTTGTAATACCAAAAATGCCCCTCCTTTTATACAACTTTTTTTAAAAATAATTTAAATTGAACTTTAAAAAAACATATATATATACAACGGAAGAAAATACAAATTAGAATTTACAATTTCCCATCCTTCAGAAATTTTCGAATAAGCACATGAACATTAGAGAATGTGGCCACACTTGAAGGAAGAAAAAAAAGATGCGCATCCAGGCAAAAAGGAAAATAGAGGCAGTTCATAGCCGTCGTGAGTATCCAGAACCTGCACATTTCTTGCAAAGAACCAATCCTACAGAAAAACACATCATTAATTTGAGAGAAACGCATATGGCATTTCATCAGTATTTAGTAGTAGCTAGTAGTGATGTGATTAGGGTTGCATTAGTATTAATTAATCTACACGATTTACTTCTTCGGTGCTACAACCTGACCTGGTACTTGAGCAGTGCTCGTCGTATCAGAGACATTAAAATCCTAGATCGATTAAGGCCTAAGGGTCATATGATAATAATACCTGCACCCTTGCACACCTTGCAGTCAACCAAGCCTGTCTCTATCTTCATTTTGCCATTGTTGCAGAAGACGCATTTCGTACCACCTACCGGCGCAAATCATATTCGTATGTTAGGAGAAGACGGACAGTGAGACACCACCGGGGCAAGTCTCGGTGACAGAGTGACAACATGTTCAGACAAATAAACGAATTACTAAATGTTGAAACAAACAAAACATAACAGATGATTTACAGATCCCTGTATTTTTATCCTAATCGTATATTTTACTTCAAGTTCTAATCGTTGAGTATCAACGTGATTCCCCTCTGACTCGAGAACGCGTCCAAAAACCTAGCTCAAACTCTGTACAAAACTGTGAAATGCTTACAAAAAGAGATTCCACCAAAGTATATAGATGGTGGTTACCTTTTTCTTCTCTATGCTTTTAGCCTTAACGTTTCCTGTTTGGGTTCTTGCAATACTTGTGTTGTTCTGTTAACTAGTATGTCTTCTGAACAGAAAGAACATAAATCGTAGCATCCACGTCACATTGAAATCATGATTAGGACAAAATTCAGAGTAGACTGCACCCAAGTTATAGCGTGCGACAGTGCGAGCTATAGAAGGGGCTAGTTGTACTTAAACCCCCTTCGGTCTAAACTGGTTGGGTTCAGCCCTCTGTTGAAACCTCAACCTGTGCTGGTCACCACTGGGAAAATCTTACTTGTCTGGTGACTCAAACTATGTGAAAAATAACACTAATCGAGATCCAAACAACACATGTTGCCAACCAAATCCATCATCGGCTTATTTCTTTGCTGTAGATCGTAAGTTTAAAATTGATCAACGATAAGAGACTGTACTGCATGATTATTGATTAGTGTTACAATTTTCCGTTCATATAGCATGAAAGGGCTACCTAAACTGTAAATGCCACACAAGTGTACATAAGCCATAGCGGCCTAAAGCCTCTATAGGAAAACTTGTTTGGTCTCTATTTGCATCATAAGATTAGTTTCCCAATGTCATATTAAGGGCCTGTTTGGACTACTAGGAGAGCTAAAAGTGTTTTTTGACAACCAAAACTTCAATGGTACATACTCTTGAATGGTTTAAGATTCATTTGGGATTCACTGCAAATTAATCTGGACCATTCAGTGGCCGTACCATTAAATGATACGTATCACTCAAGATTTTTCTCTAAGTTTGGGGGAAAACTTAAAAGTACTTATGAAATAAAATTTCAACGCGTTTCTAATAAAAGCACTTTTAGTACTGAAGCTACCCAAACAGACTCGAGCCAAGTTAAATGACAGAAGTGATGAAACTTTATCTTCATCATATTGCTGCCAATCATTCATTTCTTATGTAAAAATTAAAAATCAAGATAAGAAAAGCAGCCGGAAGGTGATTACCATTGCCAGCACATCTCTCACAAGGCACAGGATCACCCTGCACAAGATTCAACAACAATCCAAAAGAAAAACCCCATCATTCATCCAATTTAACCCAAAAAAGTGAAGCTCCATAATCCCCATTTTTGTATAGAGAATTATAATTTTTCGAAAACAAACGAAAACCCCAGAAAGGAAACGAAAGTGCAGAAGTAGTGGTTACCTTGAGACCGAGAAAAAGAGAGAGAGCAATGGCGGCCAAGACACTGATAGTGGCAAGAAAAGTTTGGGTGTCCAAGGGTCTGTCGAAGCCAGCCAATAGGAGAATGGGTTGGACCAACAGCCTCGTGGTTGGCTGAATTATGGTTTCAGGTCCGGTGGCGGCAATAGTGGCAATGCTGGTGGCGGAGCAGCGGATGAGTGGAGGGGTTTCGGGTTTTGTTTGAGGTTGGTGTGGAAAAGAATGAGATGTTGTTGAAGGAGAAGAAGAAGAAAAAAGAGGGTGGAGGGAATAGCAGGAAAGTGTGGCCATGGATAGGAGTTAAATGAATATGTGGAGCTCAGTTTCGTTATTCGTATTCGAATTTTTTTGTCTTTTCAACTTTTGCGCAAGGAAAAGAAAGAAAACATATCTTCTCCAACATTTTGTTGGCTCCAACTACAATGGTACGTATCACTTAGTGATATGATTTTTGTGCAAGATTTAATTGTTATAAAAATCTATTAAATTTATATATGCAAAATTTAACATTTAATTTTTCATATCACTTAGTGGTACATATTATGAAAGAAAAATTGTTTTCTTAGAAAGTGTTGCTCCTACATATGCACACACCTAGTTATTTTTAACACTAAGCTAATAATTCAAAAGAAAAAACAAGGACATAAAAACTGGTTGTGTAGAACAATAAAACGAGTGTGTGAAAACTATTTTATTTTCTGTAAGGGCTTAATCACTCGGTCAGCATCTTTGATGTATATTTGGAATTTCATTTCGTTTTGTCACGACTTTAACTTTCGCCTTATTGGGTAAATATTTTGTTTTCAATTTGTATAATAAGAAAACATAAAATATGAAACAATTATTTGGTAACTATTTTTTGAACAAACAACCTAGTACTACAACAATCTGGTGGTATACTAGTATTCTTTTTTACTTGTAGGTTGAAGGTCTTTGATACGACTTTCGTAGATGACGAGTTTAATACAAAATTATTATAAATGATTCATTGTGCAACTTAGCCTAAATCTACCACCTCTAGTATATATATATTGTTGAACTCAACAGAAAAAAAGAGAATCATAACCTGGTGAAAGCTCAACCAGACTAGGTTGTCATGTGAACACGACCAGTGGTGGATGCACATTGTGGCAAAGGTGGGCAATTGCCCACCCAGAGCAAAAAATTTTAGCCTAATGGACCCATTTTTGCCCACCCAGAACACCAGAAATAGGCTTGAAGGTTTGGGACTACCCATGGCAGCGCCTATGTTTGCTGCACTTTGCGAGGAAGAAGAACAAAGAGTTTTTTTTTTTAAATAAAACCCTAGACCAAAACGGCACCGTTTTGGTCCCTAGCTTTTATAAAAAAATAAAATAAAAAAAGACAGTTTCTGCTTCTTTTCATGAAAACAACATGTAGTTTTTTTTATATCACCAGATCCCTCCTTTTCAACCAGTATGCAGTGATTTCAAACCCCCATTTACACCTCAAATTCATCATTCACTCAAATTTCTTCTTCCCCACTTCCTTCCACAATCTCTCCGGCTCCACTATCTCTAAGACCCGCTCACCAACAAGGCAATTTAGGCAAGAACACTACACCAAGTATGTATAATTTAACCTAAATCCTTATTCCTTAATTTCAAAGTTTCATAAAAAATTTCATTATTTGTTTCATATGACTTGAGTGTTTTCATTTTGAATATCTCTTATTAGTTTTTAAGGTTTTGGATAATGAATTGGTGATTATGAATTTATTCTTATTTGAATTATAATTTTGTGGAATAATATGATGAATGTGTTTGTTAATTGTGATTTTGTACTTAAGAGAGTATTTGTGATGCTTAAGATTGATTATTGATTATTAATTTAAATTTGTTGATTAATTGATAGGGGGTTTGTATTTTCATTGGTTAATAGTGGCTATGGAGAGGTTTTTAGTTAAGAGACCAATGCCACCACCAAGTAGTTCGACTAATCCGGGTAGTTCCACGAAACCGAAAATAGATGAAATCTTAGCTAATCTTCTTGCAGACCCAGGACTTCAAGATGTGCGTATGAGTAATGAGTTTTCTCAATTGGAAGGAATTGGTGATCTTGCAAAACAAATTGTGGAAACAGGGAGACATAAAACACAGTCATGTGTATAAGCTTATTACATTGGCTTTAGTGTTACCGGTTGCAACTACTTCAGTGGAGAGAGCCCCTTTCGCAACAAAATGGGAGATCAATGGTTGAGTGATAGCTTGCTTGTTTACATTGAGAAAAATATTTTTGCTTGTATTAATAACGAAACCATCATGAAACGTTTTCATGATATGAAAACTCGTTGTGGACGTTTGGTTTGAATGATAATTGTATTGTTTAACTTTTAAAAAGTCTTTGTTATCTACTTGGAAGCTTTTATATTTCGCCCACCCAAAGAAAAATTCATGAATCCGCCACTGAACACGACCCGATGATTGTTGGACCTATATAGGATGGCAGATGGAAAAGAAAACGATGGAAATAAAATTTAAATAAATTATTGGAAACATATTCATATACATACTAGAAAATTAAGTAATAGTAATGTAGACTTGCATTCCATGTATGTATGTAAATAGTTATCATCTTATTCCTTCTACTTCTCGGTGCGGCGGTTGTAGTATCACAGATACCAAGAAGGAAAGGAATACGAAAACCACCGCGCCTAAGAAGGAATACGGTGACGACTTTTTTCATCTTTAGTTTAGCAGCTTCGGAAATTGATTAGTATCAGCCGCCCGGAGTCTTAATCAACTAATCACTTCGATTGGTACTTTTTTTTTCCCAAATTGCATATTACAGTTTGCGGATGAGAAGTTTGCTAAGGTGCAACCACCCCTAACGTCAAATGGTGGTAGGGTGGCGGTGGCAGCAGCAGCATCGTGGCAGAAGAGATGGTGGTTGTTGGGGCTGGTGAGGTGACGGGCATAGAAAGGTAGATGTGATAGGCGGTAGTGATGAAATTTGGAAATGGAAAGCATCTATAACAAGTTTAGGGATCCGGCTAAAATGCTTACAAGCATTCCATTGTCACAACATCACAGCAAGGCTTTCATAACAAAAACGAGAGTATAAATTTACTGCCCTCAATTCAATGGCAGCGCCTGGCAAATCTCTTTTACAAAAGTCTAGAAACATGGTTGGGAACTGACTAATCAACCAATACACCACCCCCCTCCATCTCGCTATCTAAACTGAACAGAAACGCGAAGCAAAACATGCAAAAAATGACTTCAGAGTGACACCAAACTATACCTGTGTACATTCACTAGTCCAAAAATCTTGTTTATTTACTGTCAAAGTTTACATTGAACTGATGATGAAGTCCATTGCCACGTCACCCAAAGACAAACCACCTCTGTCTAAAACTGTAGTTAAGCTCAAGAGGGGGCTTTTCGTTTAACTGATCAATGCTTGAAGACACTGATTTAGGAAAAGAGTCGCCCCCAACCACTCTGGATAAAGAATTAAATAGATACCAAATCCGCCTACCGAACCTTGCCTGGCACCTTTTCAAAAGCTAATATCACTGGATGGCTGCACAACCAATTTCCCACTTTCACAGCCATCTCTGGAATGACGAAAAGTTCATTCATCCAACTATTTCCTAGTTGTAGATTTTTACTGGCTTTTCAAATGTATGACGATTCTGCAAAAAACAAATTGTAAAAATGGTAGAGTAATGTCAACAGGCAAGCCTATCCACAAATATATTTGAGCAAATATATAATCTAGTAGCTTCAATGCCATCCTTCTTGTTTTTAAAAGAAAAATAGACACATGGAAGACGAACAAAACAAAAATATGCATCTCACCTGATTAGCTGCATAAGATCTTTTAGGAGCACTGTCAGAGTGCTCCAGCCCAAGATATTGCTCCCAAGCACCATAGACATCTCTTCTCTATATAGGATGGCAGATGAAAAACAAACAACGGAAATAAAATCTTAAATTAGAAACACACTACGAAAGTAATAATGTAAACTTATATTTCTATAAATTTCCACATCTATAGTAAAATTTTTACTGATTTGCCATTTCTAATACACACCTGAAACCGACTAGACACAATATCCGAGTCCTGAAGATATTCTGGGCGACCTAGGGAAAGAAATGCAAACTTCCACTGGCAAAGGAAAAAAAAAGTGAGGTTTCATCACATCAGTAGAATACAAAAACCCCATTTCTTCATTTAAAACTAATGAGAACGTCTATCTTTTTAACAAAATTATGAAAGTGAATATGATGATAATGAAAACTTAGGTTGCACCTTAGCGAACTCCTCATCCGCAACCTGTAATTTCTTTTGTACTCGAGCTTTAATTTCAGCCAAAGTTTCACCTTCATGTATGACCAAGAAAAATGGTTCCCCAAAGTTTTGAATTTGCTGGGAAAACAAGGACAAATTTGAGCATATGAGATGCACATCATCATATGATATTCAGTTTTGAAAGGCAAGCATACATCTGGAGGGTGAAAAATAGCAGAACTGTGAAACTAAATAATTGCAATTACCATTTGGTTCTGAGCCGTGTCTTTAGTGAAATGGTACACATGAATTACACGATCATTAGGACCAAGATTTTTCTCTTCCTCAGGAACCTATGAATTGAAAGGAAACGAAAAAACATCAATTAGACACTCATAACATCAAAAACACAACCAATAACTAGAATTAAGACCCCTTCGAGCATAAGCATGAGTGAGAGAGAGACCTCTTCAGCTCGTAATGTCCAGTATTGATCATTTATGTTCTCAATCTTTTCACTGTGAGGAAAAACCTGCAGATATTTTACAGCAAGATTAATAAGCAATAACAATAAAATTCAACTTTGTATTCATAAGCATTCTAATGGCCATATACAATGGAAAAATGGTTAAACAGTAAGCCCCAAATCTAAATAATCCCATTCTTCCAACCAATTATATCAACATTTGATTGAGAAAAGAACTAGGAAAAAGAAATTAACAGAATAGTGTCATGCCACACAAATGGCCTAGGTTTTTGTGGACTCATGCTTCATTTTACTCACGGTTGGATTTTATGTCCTCACCATACCTGTGTTAGGATTTTGGCTCATCAAAGGTATCCTAGTTGGTTTAGGATTGCTTTAGGAAAGAACTACTATTTTTTCTTATTCAATCCAGATTTGGATTTCTAGAATTCTATTAGGATTTGGATAAGTAATTTCTTAGTCCAATTAGAAATAGGAATTCAATCAGCATTAGGATATGTAAGCTGACCCTATGTATATAAATAGGGTGCGGCAAGGATCAGTTTTTTTGAGAAAAACAGAGAGACAGCTGAGAGTTTGAGATTAGTGCTAGGGTTTTGCAAAAGTTCTGTAATCCTCTATTATTAATCTAAGGCGCAGTGATTTCTCTACCTAGAGAAATCACAAATGGACGTAGGCATAAGTTTTGCCGAACCAGTATAAATTCTTTGTGTTTCTGAGTTTTTCTATATTTGCTAAGTTTAGTCTATTGCCGTCGGTTACATCAAAGAACAAGATCTAGAGGGCAGAAAATTCAACAATTGGTATCAGAGCCTTAGGCTCAAGGTGTTCTACGATGTCAAGAGGGAAGATGAATGCGGATCTAGGACCTGCGTTAAAGCCCTTTGACGGCAAGGATGACTTCACGGACTGGCAAAGGATGATGAAGAACGTACTGATACAGCAGGATTTGGACGATGCACTCAATGGTGAGAAGCCGGAAAACATGACAGTAGTAGCATGAAATAAGGTTCTCAAGAAAGCCAAGAGCTCTATCGAGATTCATCTCACAAAGTCAGTTCGGTCTTACATCACCGAGAGGATGACTGCCCAGGAAGCATGGGAAAAGTTGGAGAATGTTTATATGGGCAAAACTGTGTCCAATAAACTTTTTCTAAAGGATCAACTATTCGGGCTTCGACTAGAAGAGGGAGGTGATACTGAAGATCACGTATGCAGATTCCAAAATTGCATAACTAATCTTCAGAAAGTCGAAGAAACTTACAAAGATGATGATATGGCTATCATCTTGCTGAGATCTCTACCTTCATCTTTCAAGCACTTCCGAACAACTCTAATTTTTGGAAAAGAATCCCTGAAGCTTGAAGATGTAATTCAAGCTCTTCAGTCATATGCCAAATTGGATGATATAACTGAAAACTCTCAAGGCCTTTATGCCATGGGCAAGGAGAGGAGGCGGGAAAAGAAAAAGGAAGAGAAAACCAGCAACAGAGGTAGGTCAAAATCCAAGAAGAAAAAGGAAAAGAAGGAAGGTTGCTTCGAATGTGGTTCAGCCGATCATTGGAAAAGGAACTGCAAAATTTGGAAAGAAAAGAAAGCTAAGATGGAGGGAAGCTCAGGTTCAGCTAGTGCAGTCACCGAGCACGAGAGTGACAGGGAGCTTCTTTCAATAACATCGAGCTCCTAGGCTTTCACAAATTGGATTTTGGATACCGGTTGCACATTTCACATGTGTGCAGTAAGAGAATAGTTCGATACATACAACGAAGTCAGCAGCGGAGAAGTTTTAATGGGGGACGATTCTTCATGTCCTATAGTAGGAATCGGCACTGTTCAAATCAGAATGTTCGATGGGATGATACGAACATTGGGGAACGTCAGGTATGTCCCTAAACTAAGGAAGAATTTGATTTCCCTGGGTACTCTAGATGAGGCCGGTTATGAGTACAATTCTAGAAAAGGAAGACTCAGGGTAACCAAAGGGTCGCTAGTGGTAATGCAGGGTGACCTACAACCCAATAAGCTGTATAAGTTAATCGGGACCACTAAAGTCGGGGGAGTGGCTGTTTCTGTAAATTGAAGTGTAGACAAGACTGAACTTTGGCATCACAGACTCACCCACATAAGTCAGAAGGGGTTGCAAGAGTTACACAAGCAAGGCCTGTTGGAAGGCGTGTCATCTTGCAAACTAGACTTTTGTGAATACTGCGTTCTCGGGAAACAAAGAAAGGTATCATTCGCAAGTAGCAGTGCAAATAACCGAAGCAAGGAGCAGCTCAGTTATATTCACTCAGATGTTTGGGGCCCTGCACCAACTAAATCAAATGGTGGAGCCAGGTACTTTGTTACTTTCATAGATGATTTTTCTAGAAAAGTTTGGGTTTATTTCATGAAGCAGAAATATGAGGTTTTTACAAAGTTCAAGGAATGGAAGATAGAAATCGAGAAGCAAACTGGAAGAAAGATCAAGTATTTGAGAAGTGACAACGGAGGTGAATATACAAGTAAGGAGTTCACTGATTACTGCAAGCAGGAAGGCATTATAAGGCACTTCACAGTAAAGAAAAATCCCCAACAAAATGGAGCTGCTGAGAGGATGGATAGAACTCTCATGGAGAGAGAAAAAAACATGCGTTTTCATGCGGGATTGCCTAATAGTTTTTGGGCAGAGGCTGTTAATCATGCAAGGTATTTGATTAACAGATCACCATCTACAACTCTCGATTTTAAGAGTGCAGAAGAGGTATGGATCGAGAAGCCTATGAATTATTCCAAGCTTAGGGTATTCGGCTGTGCATATGCACATATTCCAAGTGATGAAAGGTCCAAGCTCAAACCAAAGTCTACACATTGCATATTCTTAGGTTTTGAGAAAGGAGTGAAAGGTTTCAAGCTTTGGGATATCAACAAAAGGAAGAAGGTTGTCAGCTGAGATGTTGTCTTTGATGAGACAACCATGCCTTTGAATAAAGCTGAGAGCAGTAGGAAGATAAGGGACGATGCTGAAATTGAAGCAACAAAGATTCCTCTAATCAGTTTAGATGAAGAAGCTCAGGTGGAGCAAATTGAGCAAGAGGTCGATTCCGATGATTTTGAGGAAGAGGAAGAGCATCAGCGTGGTTCACCAATTATGAATCAGGTGGAGCAAGAAATTGGGCAGATTGAAGGCACTCCAATCCGCCAAACATCCCAAAGGGTTCAAACTCCAACCACAAATTCACCTGCATTCAAGAGATGCATAGCACTGGACAAACCGAGTAGAAATAAAAAGAAACCTGACAGATTCGGTTTTGACCAAGACGAAGTTAATTATGCTCTTAACATTAGTCAAGGAGATCCAACTACTTATAGAGAAGCTATAGCAAGTAATGAGAGAGATAGTTGGATAAGTGCTATGACAAAAGAAATGGAGTCTCTTTACAAGAACTCCGTTTGGGAGTTGGTTCCTAAGCCCAAAGACAAAAAGCTAGTTAGATGTAAGTGGGTATTTAGGAAAAAGGAAGGACTACATGAGCAAGATGCCGTGAGATTTCAAAGCAAGGCTCGTGGCTAAGGGGTACTCACAAAAGGAAGGGGTGGATTATGATGAAATCTTTTCACCTGTAGTCAAGCATACTTCTATCAGATTGCTTTTAGCAATGGTAGCTCAGCATGATAGGGAAATTGAGCAGATGGATGTGAAGACAACATTTCTTCATGGAGATTTAGAGGAGACTATTTTCATGGCTCAACCAGAAGGGTTTGTTGAATATGGGAAAGAGAACCTAGTATGTCAACTAAGAAAGAGAACCAGAAGGGTTTGTTTCATAGCCTGAAACAATCTCAAAGACTGTGGTATAAGAGGTTTGATTCTTTTATGTTGAAAATCAATTTTAGAAGATGCTTATATGACTGTTGTGTGTACTATCATGTGTTCCAAGATGGGATGATCATATTGCTATTGCTATATGTGGATGACATGCTAATTGCGTGTCAAGATAAGTCTAAAATTCAAGACTTGAAGAAGATGTTGAGCAAGGAGTTCGACATGAAGGATCTAGGTGTTGCACAAAAGATCCTTGGCATGGAAATTCAGAGAGATAGGACCGCTGGAAGAATCTGGATATCACAAGCCAAATATATTCAGAAGGTTCTTGAGAAGTTCAACATGCAGGAAGCAAAGGGAGTTACAACCCCCTTGGCAACTCACTTTAGATTAAGTAGGCAACAGTGTCCTAAGTCAAAAGAAGAGCAACAAGCGATGGAAAAGGTGCCCTATGCTAATGCCGTGGGCTGCCTTATGTATGCAATGGTATGCACACGTCCTGACATAGCTCAAGCAATCAGTGTCGTTTCTAGATCCATGGCAAATCCTGGAAAGCAACATTGGGATGCAGTCAGGTGGATTTTGCGTTATTTGAAGGGTTCTTGGCGGCAAAGGATTATGTTTGAGAAGCAAAAAGAAAATGCAGGGGTGTTAGGATATGTGGATGCCGACTATGCAGGGGACTTGGACAAGAGAAGGTCAACTTCTGGCTATGTATTTACATGCGCAGCAGGACCAATTAGTTGGAGGGCACTGCTGCAACCTATTACAGCTTTATCGACCACAGAGGCAGAGTACATAGCATTGGCCGAAGCTGGAAAGGAAGCAATTTGGCTTAGTGACTTGGTAAGTCAAATGGGAATTGCTCAAGATTGTGTGAAGCTGAAGTGTGATAGTCAAAGTGCCATTCATTTGGCAAAGAATCAGGTTTTCTCTGGTAGATCAAAGCACATTGAAGCAAGGTATCACAGAATCAGAGATTGGGTGGAGGCTAAGGAGATTTGGATTGAAAAGATTCATACGGATCACAATGCCGCTGATTTCCTTACAAAGATAGTGCCGGCCAAGAAGTTCAAGCATTGCTTGAACTTGATCAATCTCGTTGATTGATTAAGGTGAAGACTCTTGAAGATTTCCAGAGTTGCTTCAAGAGAGTTCAAAGACACTCTGGGGTGCTACGATCAAGACTTGATTTGACTCACCAAGGTGGAGATTGTTAGGATTTTGGCTCGTCAAAGGTATCCTAGTTGGTTTAGGATTGCTTTAGGAAAGAACTACTATTTTTTCTTATTCAATCCAGATTTGGATTTCTAGAATTCTATTAGGATTTGGATAAGTAATTTCTTAGTCCAATTAGAAATAGGAATTCAGTCAGCATTAGGATATGTAAGCTGACCCTATGTATATAAATAGGGTGCGGCAAGGATCAGTTTTTCTAAGGAGAAAAACAGAGAGACAGCCGAGAGTTTGAGATTAGTGCTAGGGTTTTGCAAAAGTTTTGTAATCCTCTATTATTAATCTAAGGTGCAGTGATTTCTCTACCTAGAGAAATCACAATTGGACGTAGGCATAAGTTCTACCGAACCAGTATAAATTCTGTGTTTCTGAGTTTTTCTATATTTGCTAAGTTTAGTCTATTACCGTCGGTTACATCAAAGAACAAGATCTAGAGGGCAGAAAATTCAACAACCTGTAGTGCTCGATAAATAACAATTTTGATAAAAAGCTATGCCTATCGAAAAATACATGATGCTGTACATTTGACATGCACAGATATAGAAAACAAGCCAATTAACACTTAGCTCACATAGCAGGGACATAAAAAACATCACTTTCTAAGTGTGTTCTGAAAAACTGTATACAAATAAAACCCTATTATGCGATGGTATTGTAATTGTATAATTTACTTTAGAAAGAATCCGTTAACCAGACCAATATCTATCAATTTTTTCTTTCATATATATACTTCAGAGATATGCTAGTCAGAGGCATTTTCATTGGAAGATGAAGCTCATACCTTGTAAATCTTGTGATAGAAAACTTCAAGCAACCTAAGTTCTGCATCCGGATGAGACAATTCAACCTGTTCCAAGATGAGATACACCAGTTAAAACCATAAAATCAGAGTATTACACTGAGTAAATAAACTATTAAAGTAAACCATCAACAAGATCAACAATAAAAGTCGGGAAAAAAACAAAAGTAGTTCTACACACTCCTAGTAAATAGTTAGTTTCAATTGGTTGGATAGGATGATAGTAACATTAACAAGCCAAAAATGTCACCTTAGTTTTAAGATCATATATTACATCCCCCACAGTGCTCTGTTTTGGCAGTCTTATGGTATGAATAACCACCTGGTAAAAGACAGATATATCAGAAAATAATTAAATATAACAAACCATAACTTTGTAAGATCTCATAGGTGTACTCACTTCTTCCTTAGTAGCATGATGGAATGCGACTTTCAGAGTTTTCAAACCTTGTAATTCAGGCAGAGGGATGTCCAACACTTCATAGTACAGTATATCTGAAGTCTGTCATATATTGTTGTAAGAGTTTTGATCTTCTAGGTATTAAAATCGATATCACCTCGGGCTGTGGAATTATTACCTGATTGTAGTGGATCAGCATATCAGTCAAGTGGTCAACCCCACGATACTTAATTGGCTGGGGTTTGGGTTGTTGTGAGTAACAGTTGTGCGGTGTAAGCCTAAGTTTGGATGGATCATCCAAACCAAGTTGCTGAGCTACTCGTTCCACAACATCATCATAGGTATGGAATTTTGACCTTAAAACCCATGACATTGTAATGAAAAATCACTTTTAGATCATATACAGGACAGTTAATGAACACAAATGCATTGGTATTGTAGCTAATGTAGATAAACATTAACCAACAATAATACAACTTACAGTTCTAGGGAGAAATCATCTTCTTTGGGTTTCTCAAGGGATCGGAAGTGAACAACCTGTGACATATCAGATGATAAAGAGACAGCCAAACCAGGGTACCTTTTTTTATGAGAAACAATATTTTATTTAAAATACACAATACTCACCTCCTGAATTCACAAAATTGTGGCATTACGAATATATCACCAGCACAAGCATACATAATAGAGAAATAGGATACATTATCTTATATAATGCTCCTCAAGAATATATATGGAGAAATAACTAGATATTCAGACACAAATGTCATGAGCGAACATGGTCCTGGTAATCTACAATAATAAATAAAAGTCTACCCAGAAATTAGAAAACATGACTATTCCATCTTATTATACATGATGAAAGGACAACACCCGAAGTGCACCACAGTTAACTTCTTATATGGGTGGGCGAAACAAACCAATCATCCAGAAAACAAGCATGTATTTTAAATCCTTTTTCTAGTAACAGGACCAGGCATGAGATCAAGCTTCAGTAACAGTCTCACCGCTACATCAAAAGTCCATTCTCATATGACTACCAATTCAAATAAAGCACCATTGGAACAGTAGTTTCCAATGCGCAAGTATAAGTTTCAGGAAGTCTTACTTGACGGTTGTGCACATATTCCAGAAAAGATGGGACATCAGGATAGCGGGGATGTTCACCTTCAACTGAAGTTGGCTTCTGAAAGCAGACAATGTCTCCATCCTCAAGCTGCATACAATGACAAGAAGTTCAAATACTGAAGAGCAAAAGTACTCATGAACACTGATAATATCTAGAAAATACCTGGCAGGCTCGAAATGTGAATTTCTTATCGATGGGTTCACACATGACATTGGGCTCAAACTTAATTTCCTGAGAACCAAAGCACCAGTAAGAAACCATGGTTGACAACTAATGTGCCATCCTTACCAGCTAAATTGCGAGTTTCATTTTCATAAGGACATATACAATGTAGTTCTAGAAGTTGCCTACAGAATGACACTAGGAGCTGAGACAAGATGTAATTGCATACAAACCTCATATAGGTCAATCTCTTCCTCGGGAGCATAGCCAGCCATTTCATTTAATTTTGACAAGATTTCAGCTGCCTTACCAGTACTCTTCACAAAAAGTCTTCCAACATATCTGACATTATGGAGAAAATATGCAAAAAACATAAAACTTAATATTCTTCCATAACTTATAGAGTAAGTAACCCAAATATGTCAACAAATTTTAAAAAAAATATACCGTAGTTCTTCTTTTTCTGGATCATAAAGCTTAAAGAAAAGCAGGATATCATCCTTTGTCTTGTCAGGTGGAGCAATAGGGTGCAAATCCTGAATAAAAATGCAGAAAATCAGAGAAAATGCTACAAGGAACATTCCATACAAGAATGACACAATGTTTAGTTGTAAAATACAATTACCGGCCCAAGCTCTACTTCTAAGAATAACTTCAGTTCTGCATTATGAACCTTGTTCGATACCTCCCTCAACTGTCCAACCTACAATGCAATGAAAGAAAGACTGAGCATGCACATCTTCATATACAGAGGCACTTGCATAGATAGCAAAAGTGAAACCAATGCACTTTTCTGGAATATGTTTGATGATGTAAAAAGAAAAGTCAAGTCATCTATGTGGCCTTTACTACCGTACTTTACACATTAGCTATTTTCAGAAAATGTTTCATTTAAAAATAAAAAAGCAAGAAACTCTTTCCTTGATGCATTAAACTATGCGCAATCAGAGGAAAACATTTTTCTAGAAAGAATATTTCTGAGTCTTTCCAGAAAACTAATTTTATTCAAAATTGTAATTTTCCGTGGAAAACTTTTCCCAACCAAGAAATTCTTGTTGAACCATTTTTAATGAAACAATGTGGAGCAATTCTCATTGAAACAATGTGGCCTAAAAAATCATATAATCTCGGCCAGGCTTCACCACCAATCAACCAAGTGTAACAATCAAGCATACAGTGCACAAAGACTTCTATACAGAAAGCAAAATAATAGGGCATCAGATATAATGCAACATGAGAGAACTGCTCCAATAACCCACAAGTCAAAGACAGAAACTATAGCTTTATTTTTCATTTTCAAAAACGCACTCTCTAAAAAGCATTAGCTTGTACATGCAAGCATCATCAAGAGCATGGAAGGCATCAAAAGCATTAGTTAAAGATGAATTTCATCTGTCCCACAAACATTGAAGAAAAAGATGGAAAAAATAAACTTAAAACATAGAAATAGTAGCAGCACAAGATAATTACAGATTGTGTTTCCTCCATAGGCGTCAATGGACGGTTAGGACGATATGTATGGTTTTGACGCTTTGCCCACAGCCAAAAACGCTGAAATTGCACTGGTATACCAAACTCTTTCGCAACCTCCTCCTGGATGAATCATTATGGAAAAAAAATTAAGAAGCACAGCAAGGAAACACAATCAATGTTACTTGAAGAAGCACATCACCACCAAAAAGAAAACACAAGAATTGCAAGCGGAGACAGTGTGATACATATTCGGAGCTTGGAGTAGGTGCATATTTATCAATCATTTCTTATACAAAGCTTTTTGGGAGCTATTTTTTATTTTTTGAGCCGTGCAAATATAATAAATTAAATAAATTTCAGAATGGATATAATCACCATATGCTAGATACCTTGAAGTCCACTTACAATACTATGCAAAAGGCATAAATCCCTTAGAATGTTTCATTGAAATTTGATTCATATGCTAGCAAAACTTTTCGCTGAGCTACCAGCCAGTTCACCAAGTTTTCTTAACCTACAATCCATGTAACAAAAATGCTACCTACAAAACTGCAGAGGAGCCCTAGCTGGCATTTTCAAAATCTTTTACCTTTGATTTTTAAATCTTAACAGGAAAGCAGAAATTTAAAAACAGCTGAGCACCTTACTTTCAAAACAAAAGAAGAGTATGCCAAGAAAATCCAGAAGAGCATGTATACATACAATTCAAGCCTAATTTGGCACATCCCAGATGATGCCAGTCTATTAGGAATATTGATTGGGACTAAGTTAGAGGTACTTTAGTTACCTACGGGTTCTCTTAGGTTTTCTGCTGGACTCTTGTTTTTTCATTTTATTTAGAGGCGTATTTTAGTACTTTTGTTATCCTTGGGTTTTCTTAGGTTTAGGTTCTATAAGTTTCCAATTGTAATCCAGAGGAATTTAGACAATTGAATAAAGTTACAGCAGTTTTCCTTCCAATATTTCTTCGATGCTACTGGTCGTGCAACCGGTATTTGGATCGTTGGATTTGAAGACCGGTCAACAAAATTAAGCCATGGATAAAATCTGATGGTCCAAACCCTGGTTACACTGAAGGAAAATCAGTTTGCTTCTATCAGGATTGTGTGTTGCAACCTAAACCTAACCCTAAATGCAAAAGCCACTGGGAGTGATTCCTACAAATTTAAGCCCTGCATCATATGTTTAACAATTACTCAATGGCATCAAATTTAAGCCACTGGGAGGAAAAATATAAATAACCACATCTCACCATGAAACATAATTGAAATCATATAAAAAAACAAAACAAGGACCTGCCATCCTGAATCCATGGTAGAAACAAATAGAACATATCTTGGTATACCAATAAATGTTTTGTTGCACAAATATCCAGTGCTCAAAAGCATCACATGATTATCAATGTTGAATGAATGCCAAATCTAATCATACATGTGTTCTCTATATATCACTTCACTTGCCAGTTGCCAATATATTGCCATGTTTACTACTTTTCTAATTCCCTATAGTGCAGACCCTCAATAATATATATACACACACATATACATATACATACATATATATATATTACAGGTTTATATATACAAAGTGGAGAATTTTTCTTAAATAGGTAAGAAGCTGCCTCCATATTTCTCTGTGTGTGTGTACTTCACTACTTCCGCTTGTGAAGAATGCTTACAGTTACTTAACCATAACTACGCAAATGAAAATATAATGACACAAACAGGTCAGTTAACTGTTATGAGACAATGTAAGAGGACTTGAAAGCATCTAGAACTCTATCCTCTGCTTCTACCTTACATACAACCTACAAAGGGGAGAAAGAACTTGCTTTCTTTAAGAAAAAAGGAGAACTATCCACAAGTAAAGCAATAACTCTAGCCTTTCGAGTTTTAATACACTAACTAATATCTTGCAGAACAAGAGGACATAAACAACCATTGAAGGCATAACGTATTTAGCAGACAATATGGATAGTTGGATACCAGAGGAAGAAGAAAGTTTTTTTCTTATTGATAGAAGAAAAAGAAAAAGGTTAAAAATCAGGTGCAAGAAGGACCTTCTGAATTGTACCTTAAAAAGGTTAAAAGGAGTCTGCTTCTGAATACGAAAACTTCTAATTTTGTCATGATCCACAAGGTCAAAATAAATATCCTTCCCAATTTGCTCCACGAGGTTCTCATCCCGGGCAACCTAGATGAATCATATACCTCATAAGCGTATTTAAACTAAAAACTTGTACAAATTGACCATTAAAGTCACTTGTTAATAAGGGAGATGTTAACAGCTAAACCCCAACCTTTATAATAGTATACAGGTGTGCCTCCGCCTTTTCTTTCTTCTTGTGCTCCTTTTCTTCTTGTTCTTTCTTTAACCTCTCCTGACACAAGTCAATGAATTTATTTAGAACTTATCTCCCATAAGGTAAAAGTGTATTTGTTTTCACTTGTATGTAAGTAACTCATAAATTCACCAAGTTTGTCTAGAAAGCAGTTGATATGCCAAAATGTATGAAACAAACAAGCAAAGCATGACCTTATTTGTATCTCATTTATTTCTGAATCCAAGTTCAACAGAACTTTACTTGGATCATTATGGGAATTTGAGCTCAAACAATAGGATAATTGAGATCAGCATTGTTCAGAGGTTCATTCAAATACATCGTCAAATGGAGAAGCCATACTTCCAATTTCTTAAAATGAATAATAAAATACCCTAAAACTCAGCCTTAAGAACAGGATCTCACCCTCAGATGTTCAGCAATGTCCTTTTCATCCACATTGCAGATTATTTTATCTCTGTCACTTTCCCGTATGTACACCAGCATGTATGCATTTGAATATTTCGTAAATTTGAAAGGAGTGTTATTAAATCCAGGGTTTGTCTGCGGTAACTGTAAAACAATAAGCAAATTATGAAAAAGGAAAAAACTTAAAAGTAAAAACATCAATTCAATATCGCAGGCAAAAATTGGAAAAGCATACCTCTTCCTCACCACCATACTGCTCCTCTAGTGCCCTCTTTATATCTTCTTTTGTGACCCTCTCATCATCGAATTTATACCTGTGAACCTCATTCATAACGACATGTGAAATAAAGGATGCTTGATTGAAGATAAATAGCAAATTCAGTTACTCGCTATCTCAGTATTCTATATGCATTTCTCAAAATTCAATCAAATGTCTAGAATTAGCTTAAGCATATAACTTGGGATACAAAATTGGCACAGTAACACACCAACTGAGGTGCCTATCATGACCCAAGGCCTCTAAACATCTGTATGGCATAGTCATTTACTATGTTAGAATTACCTTATTTGTGGTACACTGAAAATGAATGCGAGTGTGGTTGCAACTTATCGAGGAAATTGATATGAAGGTGATGTGCTTAGTTATAGATGGATTGCAATATAAAAGTTACAACTACATCCATCTTCATATAGATAGACACTGCTAAAAATCAAACTACAGTTCACACAGAAAGGCAACCAGATGCACAAACACACTGACTTGTTCAGACAAAAAGATCAAGCCAAAAAAGATGAGAGGTTGACAATACAACTGCAGTGAGTCGTTAATTGCCTTAAGATTCAAAGAATTCACAGATAAGGTCCCTTTTGTATTAGATAAGCTTCTTGTTGTTTTTTTTTTCCAGCTTTTCTGAAGTGGTCCACTTGCCCAATTTTGAAATTTGGATTTCTACTGTTTATAAGCAATGAAATTGCCTCTTCTCAAAAGACAAATGCTGAAAAGGGTCCTCCTGATGCTTGGAAAGAAGTTGATGAAATTTAAAATGTACAAGTATGTAGGCATATTTGTATATGTGTGCTTCAAACAAACAATATGAAAACCAAACTAGGGGGTTGATGAAGCAACATAATGAGAATCAATCATAAGTTTTCCACACAAGCAAAACATGCGTGTACACTTGAGGGATGGATACAGAACTGATACATACCACTGATCAGAAAGTGTTGGCCTGATAAAGGCATAATAGTGTCCACCGTGGACCCCACCACTATGCACCAAAACACTGTAAACAACCATAAAATGGATAAGTACAATAGAAAAATTAACTACGAATCGAAACTAATTCTTTCACGGGGAGATTAAAACATTGTTATCCTGTGTCTAAGGGAGACTAAAAAATGTCTCAAAGTGTTTGTTTATTCCAGAATAGTAATCTTTTGTAAGAAAAAAAATATTATTAACAGAAAATCATCAGCTATACATTATAGGTGAATTGCAGTATAAGACGGGAAAAAAAAGGAACAAGAAGAAGAAGAAGAAAAGATAGAATAGGAAAGTACACCACATATATAAAATGAAATGTATACATCCATATAACATCATAACAACTAAAGGAACACAGCCACTTAGAGCATCTCCAATGGAAGATGCAAAATGCCTTGAAATTGACATTTTACATTTTTGGTTGGCCGGAAAACACTCCAATGGCGGGATGTAAAATATCCATAATCGCTGGAAGATGTAAATAAAAATGTAAATCTACATCTCTTTTTACATCTTTTGGAGGTCGCCCTGCCAATCAAAGAGAGAACAATAAATGAAATTACAAATTTACATCTCTCCTATTGGAGTAAAACTAACACTTACACCTCCCGAAAATGTAAAATGAGATGTAAATGTGGCTTTTACATCTCAAATTTGCATCTCTCCATTGGAGATGCTCTTAGTACTACAAATCTTGTGGATGGCGAGTCCGATGCCAACTTATTCCCCAACAAACAATGTGCAACAAAAATGAAATTCAGCACCGCTATCAGATAGTAAGCGTCGACCAAAAAACCCTCACAGCAGAAATTGTGGCACCCTACCAAGATTCGTTAAAGGACAAATTTTTCTGTCCAGAAAAAGGAGATGCAGCTAAAAGAGCAAAGGGGTTTCCCACCAAGCATGCATGAGGAATTTAGAGTTCTTTCAATAACAAGAGCTACATAGAATCCTTCCCCAACTATATCAAGCACCCATAAGTGAACCTCATAAATATAATTACCACACGAAAGGGATCACCAGAAAGCTTCCCTAAGAGATTTGACTAAACAAAGTGGTCTCCAATACAGGACAAATAAGAATGTGCTGAAGCGTACCTGTGAAGTGTGTAAAGGTTGCGAACGCTCCTATCAGCTTCAGGTGATAAATATTTTCCATTCTCTCGATCAAGGTCAAGTTGCAACGGGAACTCATAACGATCATTAATCTACACAATGAGAGCATAAAGAACTCTAATCTTTTATGTCGAGAAAAGAAATGCACTCTATCAGTCTTATGTGCTCAAATGCAAATCACATCACTCGAATCTCATCCGCAATAAATTATGAATGGATCAAGTTGTCAAGGCGCTATACGCTTAAAAGTTTTGTGAATAATTAAGAAACCAATCACTATGGGAAACTAGATGGGAGAAATAAAGGAACTCAAATTATCCGTTCAGCTGGTAAAAATAATAAAAAAGGTCATACAAGTCAAATGTCTGATAATATGAACCAGTAATGGCCAGATCACAGGACATGCAAATGATAAGGATATCTTTAATGCAAACACAATACGGGTCCTTACCCTTTTTTTATCTAAACTTAGATTCAAATTGGTTTAATTGACTGAAACTGAAACTTTCCATTAAATCTAAATTTACTCTCTTTTGTATTCTTTCCTCAGCATTCATACTGACCACAACATATCAAGCAAATATACTCTCATTGTGGATAAATGGATCTATTGAGTCATTAAATACAAACAACAATTTCCCATCTTCATTTTCAAACAATCATTTGGACACAATTGTAATGGATAAACTATAATGACATTCATGGTAATCATGCACTAATAACAGTCACAGTGGCATGTTATATAAAGTTTTTTTTTTTTTTAAAGATATTATAAGAAGCTTATTGAATTCCAACCTTCACCATTGTGTCCCGCATGAAGTCGTACTCAAATCGTTTCAGCTGAAGTTGAAGCACAGGGGGGAAGTCAATGAACAGAACACCTTTCTTGGCATCCTGAAAAGATCCCACAAAATCCGAAATGATCATCCAACAAATATAAGCCAATAAAACAATAGCTTTTCTTATGACAACGCAAAACAAATAATCACACTTGTGGCCAAAGCAAAGCAACTATTAGAAATGGGACGTTACAGTCCCTCCACAAAACAAAAGACAAAGGTAGATTTAGCATGGGAAAGAGAGAGGAACAATAAATAGGAGAGAGGTACGCAACAGGAGGGAACCAAGGAAAAGAAAAAATAGAACGTAAATATTGATGCTTAAAACTGCCCACCAAATCATTTATATCAGTTTTTACAACTTTCTAAGATAAGACCCGATTTTACAACTTCTATTGAATTTACACAGCAATGTTGATATATCTAAGGGAAACCAACTGGTTTGAAAAGACCGTCAGTTTCTTCTGAACACCCCTAATATCGTGTACAACTAGGCTAAATGAATACCTATTTCTGCCTCTTTATTCGAACATTTTTTTTAATAATAAACAAACTTTTATTACAGATTAAAACAATACAACAGAAAACGAGATATCTCTAAATTACAAGACAGAGGCTTTCCAATTTGACCATCTCTAAATTCCAAAGCTACATGCGCCCACAAAGAAGCCGACAGCACGCCCTTTCCCATAAGCATTCCACCTCCTCCCCAACAATATTCTCAAAATTCCTGCTTTTCCTATCTCCACATAGCACCGAAAAAAATTGCCATCACAGCACACCTCCCTAGCAATAACCCCCTTTTCTTTCCACCGAAAAACTTAAGCTTTTCACATAATAACTTATTAGATGACATTGGAATGGACCAACATAATCCTGCCTCCTCAATTAACCAAGCCCACAAAGAAAAAGCCACTGGACAGTGCAACAACAAATGGTCCAAAGTTCCAAAACTTTTGGAGCCTTTCTACACAATACACCAATGGAAAGAAAGAGAAACAGAGGGTTGCCATCTTTCCCAATGAATCACAGGTGTTTAATTTACCATGAATAATTATCCAAGCTAAGACTTGTACCCTTGGAGGAACTTTAGCTTTCCAAATCACAAGAGATGGAGCAGGGATATCCAAAAGGTGTATTGAGAGTGACCTTTTTTTAATAAGAATATTGAGAGTGGTTTAGAAGACAACGTTACAGAATGCTCCAATTTCCAAACTCTCCTATTTGCTTTATGAGGGATGAGGGAGACTGATTCTAGAGTTGACAGCAGCAACAACTCCGCTTCTTGATAATTCAGATTCCTTCGAAACCCAAAATCCCAACTTAAAGGCAAAGGAAAAGAACTGACACACATTCTTGGAATAGAACAATTATGAAATTGTGTTTACCTGTAGAGGTGGAGATATAACGAACAAAACTCTGTATCCCCAACCCATCCGTCTTCCCAAAACCTCACTTTAAACTGTCCTTTAGAAATATCTGTCCATGGGCAGCAACTTGTATCTCTTGCCACAACCTTAAGATCCCAACCAAATCAGATAAACCATACTTCTGAATTTGTATTATACCCTTGCAGCTGCTAAGAACAATCCAGCATTTTTTCTTTATTCCCATAGTAAAATAACTCATTATATTTCCAGAATCCTGAAGGTTTATGAACTTGGATTGTGTAGACTACAGCCATTCCAGCAATCAGGAAAATAAGTTTAACAGCTGCCAACCTATTTCTTCCTCTCCCTCAGTTTTAACACCTATTTTACCACTCCTCAATCTTATTCATCAATTTGAAGGGCCTGTGAATGCCCAACCCTTGCGACTTTTGCTTTTTATAATTTTCTTCTCTTGTTTGGGTTAAAAATGCCTTGTCAAAAGCAATGGTTCAATAAGTTGAAAAGAATCAGCTAGTCACCATCCATTTGCAATCATCTTTTCTTTGTCTGCCTCAAGTTAATTTTTATCTCCACCCAAGATATCAAGGTTTATTTGTTTACATTGGGGCCAAAAATCATTAAGACACAAAACTAAAATGACACTTCAAAAAAAAAAATGCACAGATGACATTGCAAATTGGGATCTTCCGTTTTGGGGTTTGGCCCACAAACAACCAAAAATAGCATCCTGCAGTCTTGATCAATGCAAGGCGCAAACCCAAGTGAGCTGCTCAGAAGCTTAGTCAACAGAAATAAGTTTAAAGCTCCACAGCAACAAATTATCTAAAACTTTCTCAAAACAGCAAGCAGATAACTAGTCACACAGAATTTCATGCAAAATTATGCCAATTATCCGCACCCTGAAAATTGAATAGAGCTACCAACCTGTAATCCATACTGTTCAGCATGATACTTGTTATCACCCTCAAGACGTTCCACTTCAACATACTTATCAAAAGAAGCATAAACATCACGACAGCCTTTGACGTCAAGCTGAAGGTCTGCCAGGCACATATTCAAAAATGTTAGCATTATGCAAAAGGAGCATAAACATGGGAGAACTCAAAAGAGAAACAATGTAGTACCATAAAACGATTCCTTTCTTGTAGATTTGTAGTCCACGTTGATACATTCAATGTAGTTCATATGGTGTCCTTCAAATAACTTCTGTATAGTTCCCTCTACAACAGTTCCCTGGCAACAGGAAAAACAGTAAAACTTTTCATTAAGTATCCAAAGCTTCCAGATTCATAAGATTTTGAAAATTCATCAAACTAAGTTTAGTTAGAATTTTACCTTCATTTTATCCTCAAGTTTTTCACACAAAACTCTATTGAGTTCTTGCACATCATGCTGCATAAATGAATCATATGTGTCCCATCCAAATGACTTTGTCAGCTCTTTGGTTGCCACACTATTGTCACTGTACTGGAGCTTGTAAAATAGACTCTGCAGAGCCAATGGTATGCTTTGCGATGGCAAATCATTCTCAGTTGTGGGCATATGGTAAACAGCCTGAAATATATAATCCAAGAAATTGTTTTCCTCACAGATCTCTAAACAAATAAGTTAGCATGAGGGAGAAGAAAAAATGTCGGCAGCTGCTAACCTTTCTGAAATAAGGAATATGATACAGAGTCTGGAGGAGAGAGTTCATGTAGCACGTTGCTCCTTGGTTCTTAAGCCCCACGTAACCTGTCTCCTTTTTTGAGTCATATGTCCAGTAATCTACAACCCTACGAACGAGAACCTCGGCTTCAACTATAAGTGTATCATTCACAAGATACCCTCTACTGGGATCGTAAAGTTCACTGAGGGGCATAAAGGATGTAAAACCCCAATCACTTTCTCGCGCATTGAACTGATGTTGTGTGTCTGTATCACGCAAATACATTGAGTTAAAATCTATACGCACGTTATCGTTTAATTTTGCAGGTTTTTGTCAGTAAGTATACAAAATATCAGCACCAGCTTCAGTTAGTCGTAAAAGACTATTCTAAATCACATGAGCTGAATTCACCAAGATAGTACCAGAAGCAAACCAAAAGGCCGAACATAGATAAGTTAGACATTCTTAATTTCCCGATTACATAATGCACTCCTCACAACGAAGTCCTCCACTAGACCAAAACTTTCATTGGGCTCCGATACTTGTAATGAACCATGAACGATTTTTCTCCTAGCAGATCTACTTATTTTCATCAACATAAGAAATCATTATTTGCAACATTCTTGATTTCCACATTTAAATGCACGCCCGTTCTAGTAGATAGAGAATCACACTAACGTCGAGATTAAGGCCTGAAATTCTTATTATGCCAAATGATCCAATCGGAAATTTAATAAGCAGTGGAAGACTAGAAGAATATAAAGGTGTTACCTTTTCGTACTGAATACTTGTTATGCATTTGATTGATGACCCCCAAGCTAAATTGTGCATATCTACTCCACCCATATGGCAAACTTGTAGAATCCGCAACATCCAAATACATAGACAAATGATCCACATTGTTTCCCTTAGGAAAAATAAGCACGCGCCTGCCAAAGCAAAGCAAAGAGGAACATGTCAAAGAGGAACGTCTCAGAGCAAGGTGACAATGTCAAAAAAATAGAGAGAAATTGACCAGTACCATTTATAGCCACCCACAACAAATACATCTGAATAATGCTTCTTCGTATTCATCCTAGTAAAGTTGTCAATTCTCCATGTGAATCTTGACGATGGAGGATCCTCCACAGGCTGGTTCTCCACATTATTAGCAGTTTCAGGTTGTGCAACAACTAATAATTTGCAAAGAAACAAAAATGAATACATAAATATGTTACAAATTTTTCATGCTGTTAGTTGTTGAAATAGCAGTACTGTGAGAAAACGAAAAACCAAACTCAAAAGATCTATTTCAGTATCCAACAGTGCAGAACATGTATATATGAATCTTTTTGGATGGACACTTTATGAGAACTTCCTTACAGTTTGCTTTCAAAAGCACGAAAAATAATCTTACTGACACAACCACTTGTCAGATAAACTTAACACCAAAATTACAGGGAATGCGCATGCTGTACGGATCATAATACCTTCCATGGGTTGGTGATTGTTTTCGGGCAAATCCGAATGCGGGACAAGCATCTCCTCGTCCTCTGGTTGCTGAAACAAACACACAAGTGTGACAAAGAATTCTGAGCATTTACCAAAAGCAAACCCTTATTATTGTTTCCAACAAAACCCTAAATTTCAAACAGCAATGGAGAGAATGATAGCCCCTGTTATGCAAATTTGGAAACCAAAGCCCTAACCAACCCCAAATTTCAATTTTAGTTCTGGAAAAAAACCCCAATTACAATAATCCTATGAACTAGATACAAATTTGAACCAAAAAACAGACCTCTGATATCGGCATATATACACCTACACACACGCATATGCAAACACCAAACACATAGATGCATGTATACTTAGAGAGAGAGAGAGAGAGAGAGAGAGAGAGGAGAGAAAGGCATACATCAATAGGGGCAGGCGTCATGACGGTCATGGTTGAATGAAGCTGTGGAATGGGATATGGGAATACCTCACAGTGAGGTATGAGAGAGAAAGAAAGAGCAAGAGAGAGAGAGGGAGAGTAAAGGGTTGCAGTAAGAGAAGTGCAAAATGGCGATCACCAGAAGCTGGTCGAGGAGAGAGAGGAGAGAGGAGAAGAGAGAAGAGTTTTTACTCTTCTTTATATGTATGTATCGGGTAGTATAGTAAAGCAACCAACGGGGTACATGGGCCATGGGCCATGGCTGTTCCTATGCCCGCTGTAATACGGTGGTCCGCCGCACCCTAATTTAAAACCACCTAGATAGATATTGGGCTTTACCACCCCTGATTATCTTCTCGGGAAATTTTGATAAGTGCCCTTTAAAAAAGGCTAAAACGTTACCATTAATATTGTAACATTGTGATTATGTAAATTTTAGGTATATTTAATTTAGGATTTTAGAATATTATATTTATATAGGCTTGTATTACTTATAAGGCAAGTAAGTCCATTAAACTTACTATAAATAAATAAAGACACTTGCATAGAGGAAATACATCTACAATTTCCATGAACCATATTCTCTATTTTTTCTCTGTGCCGTCAACCCTGCTCTCTCCCTTTCTCTTTTTAATTAGTAAATAGGCCCCAACACATTATCAAACACGCTCCAGACGATGCGCTAAAAAATTTGAAGGGTATTTTCCACTACAAATAAGTTCACAATCCTCGTCACGCAATCTAAGTAACATCTAAAAACATAATTTCAATTTCGATATTTTTTTCAGCCTTGATTGCATGAAGCATTCATTATGATACATGAATCCAATTTTTTACTTTTAAAATAATTACAATTTTCTGCTTAATATTGTATTTGCATTTAAATTTATATATTTGCTATATATTATGTAGTGAATTGATGACTATGAGAAAAAAATAAGAAGCAAATCAGTTTTCCTGTGAAACCTTGATTCACCGACGTCTACAATTGTCCCTGACGACAATTACTGAGATTTCCAGTCTAAATCTCTTCAGTTTTTTTACATTTAAACTCGAATCTCTTTAGAGATCACATCTCAGTCCCGACTTTCAAGGTTTCCCGTCGAAATCTGGCTCTCCCCGACCCCTGGTCAGACATCACACCACCAGATGCGGCGTTGTTGGTTTTCTGGCAACACCCCCACTCAGTTACGCTAGGCTGATCTCCACGCACCCAAAGCCCCTTTGGGCTTTCTCCCTGCACTCGGCCCGTACCAAAACCCAGCCCATCTTGGGCCTAGGCCACCATTGCCTGCTTCTTTTCTCAGCCCTCAATGGGCTTAGCCCATTGCCAATACGTTTAATTTGAGAATGATTTTTTAAGAAACAAAATATTAAAAACGCGTGTAGTATCAATATTTGAGATAGAAAAAGAATTCATGTTTAGTAGTAATGTTTTTGTGATATGAATCTTAAGAAGGTAACACTGCCAGTGGGTATGGTGGTTGTGGCTAGGATAGTGCTGGTGGCAACAATTGTTGTGGGTAATGGCGGTAAAGGTGACAATGGTTGTGCTAGTGGTGGTGGTGGCGGGAGTTGTCATGGTAACAATAGTGGTGATGGTGTAGAGATGTTGGCTGTTGTGGTTGTGGTGGCAGCCGCTGTGGTGTTAGTGGTGGGGATAGTGGTGGCAGTGGCAATGATGATTGGGTTGTCGGTCGTGATGATCATGGTACCTTTGTTTCTTTCTCTCTTTTGTTTCCTTTTTATTTTTATAGGTTACAAGCCATTTGTAGAGGTATGTATTGAAGCAGGAGAGAGTGAGGAAGCTAAGAAATTATATTATACATATACCGAAACTGACGCGATAAGTTACTGTTCATTAATAGTAAAATGACGCAATTGCCTCTTTTTTCTTCATGGTTTCCCACTTTTCCCCCGAATTATACAGTGAAATGACCTTTTTGCCCTTATCTCTGTATCCGAGACGATACCGGCCTATTCTGGCGAGAGGTTTCTATTTGGAAGACTCCAGCAACCCCATGTGGTATCGATCATCCACAACCTCTTCAATCCGCTCCTCCTCCTCCTCCATCACTCCAGAATTCAAAAACCTTTTCACTCCTCTCTCCGACAAACTCTCTCTCTCTCTCTCTTCTTCATCTGCAAACGAAGAATTACAGCAGCACAACCACCGATGTGTGTTGTCGATCATCCACATCCTCCTCTTCATTCTAGCCAGTGTTCACTAGCATTTACCCACAGATCCTTTCGGTCAAGAGCCATTAACATCTCTGTCGCTCCACCGCTTCGTCTCTTCTCTCTTCCCTTTGAACCACCGCCACCACCAGTTCGCCCAAACTCTCTCTGTAAGCTCTTCTCTATAAATACAATTTTCTCTCTTTCTCTGTGACCATCACTTCACCCAGACCTAAATTGCTTCTCCACCAGTTTACCCAGACCACCGCCAACACCACTTCGCACAAATCCGGCGAGTCACCCAAACCTAAATTGCTTCTCCACCAATTTACCTAGACCGCCGCCGCCACCACTTCGCACAAAGCCGACGAGTCGCGCGGCAGCTGCGTCAAAGGACCTTTGATTATTTCTTGAGGAAGAAGACGATGAAGAACTGAAGAAGAATGGGGCGAAGAGCTGAACAGGCGGCAAAAGGCATTAAATATCCTCTTTGCTCTTCGCGACCAATCCACACCAAATGTAACTTTTTCGCGCTCGATTTTTGCCTATACTTTACTGTTAACGCACAACAATTTCGTTCATGGAAACCCTAAGATTTATTCAATTTTTTCAATTTTCCCAAATTCTTTTATAGGTTTAAGCTGGGCTAGGGCTTTTGGGTCTTGAATCGAATTGGCAGACATTAGGGAAACTTCCAGGTACCAAAATTCTCTTTCTTTAACATGTTTGGCTGTTGAGAAATTTAACATTTTTGGCATGCCTTCTTCGTACATATTGAAAGGTTTGGGATTCTGATTATTACCAAATGATAATCGTGTGATGGGTACATTTTGGATTTTCATGTATTCACTTGCATATCAATGGATGTGTGCTTCCCTGCTTTCATGTTCGGTTTTGTAAAAATGGTGAATTGCTTTAATGAGTTTGGTCAGTTTATTCTTATGAGGATTTGTTGTATGATTTTGATCCGCGTATGTCATGAATGCGGATGGAAAAATGATTGTTTCTTTATCTTCACTGGGGGATCACAATTTTTGAGCTCGTTCGGGTTGATAACATTGATGCACTAGGACTTGAAGCTGAATTGGTAGGGCGGCATGGGATCTTATAATGAGTGCATAAAGAATTGAATATTTGGTAATATGCATGGAAATGGGTAAATTTGATTTGGAAATAGGAATCTGAAATTTATGAATTTGATTGGTTCTGTTTTTTGGATTGAAAGTTGAAAAAAAAATTTCATGCTTTTGGTTGCATGAGGCTTGGATCATGCTTAAACTTGATCAAGAGGGTACATACTTTAGTTTTCACGTAGTGGATTGAGAAATTAATTAAATTTAAGAACTACCTCAAGAGGGTTCAGAAAATTGTGGACATATATGCTGGCATTTGTTGGTCTCTCCAATATGAACTTTTTTTTTCTTCTTACTTTTGTGAAAGAAAAGTCAATTTTGTTGAAGCAAATTTTAGTATGGTAATAGGTTTTTCTTTGATTAGTTTAATTCAAATACATTCCAAAGGAGAAAAAAGAGTTGCGGAAAGAATTTTCAAAAAAACCAAATGATACTTAGTGTAAAGGAGTCAAATATTTTCATTCAATCCCATGAACATGAGTAGCTAGGATTGCGTATGGACTTTAAGAAAAGAATTGAACTTTTAGACATGGGTAAATTTGATTTGGAAAAAAAGGATAATTTTCAGACCGACAAATGGCCAAATAAAACATGCTAGAGAGACCATATTTTTTATTACCTTCTTTTGGAAAATGCTAATGGAAAACAGAATTTGGGTTTTTCGTGCATACAGGTTTTTTTTTATTTCCATATATTAATTTTGGTTGCATGATTACAGGAGAAAATAAATCGACCTCAACCCTAGCTCTCCAACCTTCATAGGGAAATCTTTGTGTTCTTCACCGGATCCCCATATTTCAGGTACATCCATTTTCTCTCTATCTTTCTCCCTCTCTCTCATGGCCAAGGAAAAAACAAATTTCAATGTGATTAGAGTTGTTTCAGTTGTAATTTGAAATTATTACCATAATTTCAGCTGAATTGTGTTAAATTTTTAGTTAGAATTTAAATTATTGATTGCCCAATTTTTGTTATGTGGAAACTAATTAAGGTTTTTTCTCCTGGGATTTTCTTTTGTGTTTTAACTTCCGATTTTACTTTTTTTCTATTTCTTGAAGGTGGTGATACACTCATAAGGAAAAGGCTAGTTTTTTAGTTTATTGTCAATCAACCCATCGCAAGGTATCTCTCTCTCTTTCTCAAGACATTGCCAATTAGGTGTATTGATACCATTTTTTTTTTGTGAATCATGCGAGGATAATGAATTGTAATTTTGTATAGTGATGTCACTGCATGATAACCTATGAACCGTATGAACGAGGAATTCCCTTTTCGAACATAAGAGGTTTTAACTTCTAAAGCCAAAACTTTAATATAACAGTTACAAAAATCATTCACCATTACTCTTTTAGCTTTGTGGCTGCTATAATAGAGAGAATATATGAAAATGAGACACCTTGATTATCAATTTTTTAATAGAGTGCAACAAGATTTTGTATGACCATTTAAGGAATGCTCACCGAACATGTGTTTGATTTGAATTCATGTGCTTTAAGTACTCTGGATTTTTTGGAAGCCATCTTCCAGGGTCAGTTGGGAGTTCCTGAAATAGTTTGACATGATTAGTCTATCTGTCCTTTTATTTATTGATGGTTCTTGCAAATCAAGAAGACATTGTACTAATGCCTTTCTTTTGATGAGAAGTATATGGGAGAGTTGCGATGTCACTTTGAAGTATATCGGGACGATGAACTAACTGTTGATGAACTAAAAAGGTAAGAGGTCGTACTTTACATATTTAATCATTGTTTTCTGATCCGTAAGCACAGTTCATCTTAAAGGAGAGTGTCTTGTTTTTCCTCTCTAGCAGAAACCCTAGCAGCAGCAAGCATTTTCTGGGTAATGTTTTTCATTGAAAATTTATAAAACTATCCATGAAAATGCTTGCTTGAATCTTCTTAAAAGTTCATTTTTTTTTTGTGAGAACAATCATATTTTTCATGAGAGTGTTTTAAGTTCTCCGAGCCTCCTCTCTGTGTTCTTCACAAACCCTAGCTGCAAAAACCTTTTTCATGCATTAAATCTTGTTCTAACTCACCCACATCATTTGAGTAAAAGGTTTGCATTGTTTTTGGTCTAAAGCTTCTTTGAAATCTTCATATAGACCTAGGTTTGGATTTCCAGGCAGTTTCTTCTTTTCAACTGTTTGACTGGAGAAACTGACTTGTGATTTTTGAATTCATGGTTGCATATCATTTGCATGATACATGGTTCGTTTCGGTGCCACAAGGAGATGAGCTAAAGAAGAGAAGCTGCCTCATTGTGAAGACTGAAGACTTCTCCATCTAGTGCAACATAGGGTTGCACAAAGGTACAAGCTGCTTCATAGATTAGGTTTAGGAATTGAGCTTGTTGTGTTATCCTTGTATGAACCCTATTTTCACTAGTGGATCGGACTCCTTGGAGTCCCCCGGTTTTTTAACCCAGTTAGGGGTTTTTCCGGGCATCAAATAGTTGTGAGTACTTTGATTAATGTTGTCTGCATGTTTTATTGTTAATGTTGCATGCTGGTATCATGTTGTCTGCTTGTTTTATTGTTAATGTTGCATGCTGGTATCATGTTGTCTGCTTGTTTTATTGTTAATGTTGCATGCTGGTATCATGTTGTCTGATAAGTGAATTTTCTTTGGTGTGTGAATACTTGGTGTTGTACTTAACCTGGGTATCTGACTAGTTGTGTTCTTTAGTCAGTTAAGCTTATTTCATACTGGTGTGTTTTCTGTCAGTAACGAACTTGTAACTAGTTGACTAGTTCCTTTGACTAGTCTACTGTGCAAGATTAATTTTTTAGTTGCAGGATATTCCACCTGGTACCAATTTACAGCAGCAAAGTAGGAAACCCATCGAATTTGTAAGGGCCGTAATCCGTGGTGTTCGAGTACTTATTTATATCTATGTCGTCGTGTTAATTTTAGATTAATTAATATGCAAAGTTGAAAGTGTTGAAACCCGCTGAATGTATCATTTTAAGTCATGCAACGTGTCGTGTAACGCACAACAATTTCTTGTTTGGTGAACATTTCATTTAGAAATCTGTTTAGAGGGAACTGCATGAACTGATCAATCCTGTTGTCAACAGGCCGATTCATTGTTGCTGAGTGATGACTCAATTGTAAACCCCGACTCCCTGCGCTAGTTTTATCTGCGGTTTTTAACGGACGTCATCTCAAATCGAACTGAAAATACAAGCATAGCTGCATGAACATCGAGTGTGGACTAAAGTCCGCATTTTCTCGCTGCAACTAGTTCATCATTCACAAGATCAAAACGAAAGAGGGATAAACAAAAGAGGATGTCTCGATTCTTTTTATAATGTACACCGCCCATTATTTCTCATTTCAAACGCCAAATACATCGTAAAGACAAGATTTGGACCCCCGGGAGCAGGGTTATGTACATCAACTTTCTTTGGCGGAAAACTACTCCTAAACGGAGGAAGGTTATAAAAAGAAGTTAAAAATCGACCAAAATAGGCTTCTAAATGGTAATGTTTTAAATCTAAACTGAGGTTAACGCCGATCGTTAAGAAATTCAATGCAGAATCTAGAATGCATCGTACTCTAATGTTAAGATGTATACACGCATTTGAGCACCATGGCGAAACTAACTTTATAAATCACATTTGCGTGCTGCTCAAGGAGGCGCTCATTAGTTCTCCTCCTCTCGACACGCCAAGACGGCTGGGACAAGGTTATGTTACTATTTATTCCAAATTTTCTTAGTCAATGGCGACCAAAAACGAAAAAGCAATAAGTAAACATGAAGGATATATGTTAGGTAAGACTGAAAACTTATATGATACAAATATCCATACCGTTGGTGGCCAAATCAATTTCGTGAGTTAGAGGTCGTGGTGTCCCTAGAAACCGTAAGTTCGAGGCTTTCTCCACACCATTCAACTTGTAAGGAGCAATACCGTGCCTTGTCCACTGGAAGGGAACCCAACAAATCACTCCTCGAAGTGTAATCGCACCGCAAAATAATCCACACGTGTAAATTCTAAGCAAACACATTGAGAGTTGGATGTGTATGTAAAGGCATTATATAGAATCATTCCTCTTTTTAACGACAAACTTCAATCTCTTATCCAGGAGCTTAATACGCAAATCACATGATTAAAAATTCGAAAATTATTAAGACGGAGGTTTGCAACATCCATTTCCCAACAAGATTTTTGAAGACCAAATTTGGAGAATTCAAGTCTTAAAAGAAACTTACAATTTTGCTAGTTTATCAAGAAGCGTAGAAAGATTTAAGATCCTCATTTTCAACTCCGCATAATTTCATCCCAAGTGAATATCACATAAAAAAGGCTCCCTCTATAAACAAAGAAAGCTTCTCCATATTTCGACTCAAGCCGGGCCAAGTTGTTTGGTCCTCAAATAAATTTTGTTTTATGGTCCTTTCTTCTGCACATTTACTTTTGCATGCCCGCTAAACATGTAATATAAAACTAGAATATGAAATAATCCGCCCTTGATCCGAAAAGTCCTAGGAGTGCATTGGTTGCCCAACTAAAACTTCTACATGCTCTTTCCATTCTCTTCTTCCAAATGCGATATTTTTTCTTGTATGCTTGGTTTCAGTCATGATTCTGCTTAAGAGAACTCCAGATGAGCTTGATAACGGTTGAAGTAGTGAGTGTAACGAAATGTGGGGATCCCCTCTCTTGGCTTGCCTGC
This sequence comes from Gillenia trifoliata, assembly GCA_018257905.1. Lineage (NCBI taxonomy): Eukaryota > Viridiplantae > Streptophyta > Magnoliopsida > Rosales > Rosaceae > Gillenia > Gillenia trifoliata. Next base: position 15,397,481 of record CM031081.1, on the reverse strand, counting down.
TCTCTGCCTTCTCATCTTCTTTGAATCGCCCACAATTGTGGTTAATACGATGGACTCATGATCCGAACCATTGGAAACAATTGGCAGAGCCAACTCGTCAAAACATCGCATAAAAACAAACTTTAAAGCAATATTATGAAATGCACTATTCAAAAGAAATGGCGTAAAGATTCAAAAGTAATAAATAAAATTTTCCCGAACTTTGGAAATAAACACACTAGTCCATAAAGGATCAGAAATCCTAAAATTGACTGAAAGGTAGCTAGGATTTACCAATTGATGCTGTCTTCTCATGTGTCTTAGTTTCATATCAAGATGCCTAACCATTCGTCCATGTCATCGACACAATTTGTTGCTGCCTTAAGCCCTCTAATACCTATAAGGCCCATAAATGAACATATAAATAACAATAATACATATCTTCATGAAGTAGAGCTAACCACCAATCAATGTCCTGGTAATGAGGTAAAGGTATCCTGGAGACCACTCCCTAAAACAAAGGAAACCAGATAACTAACATGCTTAGACCTTTCTAGCGCCATTTATATCATACACTACATGTAGTGACAACAGACTTTAATCGTATTGATATTGACAGTAAAAATGAAGATTGAAAACTTGGCTTTGTTTAGGAAGAGTGAAACCAAGAAACAAACAAAGAACATAGAAAGGACAATAAATTAAAACCTAAAAGAAGAAATGCAGCAAAACTTCATCGTATTCAACACAACTCGAATAGTAATAAAGTCACCTCAAGCCTATCAAAGGTTCACTTTCCAAAATGGCATGCACATTTGTTGCTTCCAGCCGTAAGCTCCCTCTTCAACCTTTCGTAAATGCTCGCACTATACAATACCCATGACATAACCGCATAACACACCCACAATCAAAAGAATTCACAATTATATCAAGATATTTTCCAACATAAATCAACTAAGGAGTGTCTACATACCCTATAGCAAATGGCAATTAATGCCTGCCATTTGAAGTTGTCAAACCCAACCAATTAGACTTTAACATTCAAAAACAAAAAGTCGCAATAGACAAGGGCAGACAATTTAGGATTCTCACTTGGTCATTGAACCCTTAAGGTGCATCAATGCAGAAGGTATCATGAATCCGGGTTGCACTAAACCAAAAGTTTTGTCAATCAGCCTAACATTTTTTTTTAAATGGTCTGTCACCCAATTTCTAATCAGAAATGACAGAAGACCTTTTGTATCCGGAAACCACCTCAAAACAAAGGAAAATATAGTATATAGTGATGTTTTCTCGACAAAAGAAATTACAGAAGACCTTCTCTCCTCACAATCAAATAATTCTACCCACCTTTGTGCTCATACATTTGTTTTAATTTTCAAATTGGCATCACTTCAATTAAAATCTTATGGTACCAATATCCCCAAAAAGGACAAATGAAAACAAAGCACAAACATTTTCTACCTCACATCGAAATAATGATACTATATATAGTCGCCTCCCAAAAGTGCTCCATGTCCTCTTCCTCGCCTTTGGGAGACAAGTTCTTTTTCAACAGCTACTTTCAAATCACTTTCTGCCATCGTTGATGCAAAGAGGTCCCTCTTGCTCCTTCTTCCTTGACTAGTGACTGCTGGGTGTATTTTCCTAAATCATTTTTATAAAGAGTTGGAGCAAAAAATTAACCCAATAATTTAACAAACTAACAAGTAACAACTAATAAATAGAGTTTCATCCGCATGAAGCCAAAAACTAGGAGAAGTGAATGTCTAATTAACGGCGTAAGTGACATGAAAACCAAAACAACAAAAGAAATTCACATTGATTAAAAATTATCCCAAAGGTAAGCGAATGTACTAATTAAAATGTACAACATCCAGACGCCCGCCGCAGAGCACGACATTGTTCCCTTTGGGCCACCTCTCACGATTTTGTTTCTCGGGAACTCACTTAACAACTTCCAAAGGTCACCCATCTTGGGATTGCTCTAGCCCGAACTCGCTAACTGCAGTTCGATGTAATCCGGCTCAATGAGCTTCCTAAAAGGCCTGCATAAATGGAGGTGAGCATGTACATATAAGACACATCACCCTCTCTCGTTAGCCGATGTGGGATGTCACAATCCAATTCCACTTAAGGAAACCCGACGTCTCTACTAAGACATCTGCATCAATGGCGTAGTGACTCGATACCATTCTATCACACATCTCTCCGATTCCGCCGTAGCATGATATTGTCTCGCTTTCAGGGGCACGATTTTGATTTTGGGAACTCACAGCAACTCCTCAATAGGTCACCCATCTTGGGATTGCTCTAGCCTCAAACTCGCTAACTTCGAGTTCCGATATAATCCAAGTCGTTGAGCTCCCAAAAAGCCTCGTGCAAATAGAGAGGTGGGCATGTACATACAAGGTACATCACCCCATCTCTCGTTGGATCGATGTGGGATGTCACAATCATGATACCAATTTGACACATCCAGATCCACATCAGCCACGTACGCCTAACACTTCTCGACACACCTAGCTGTCAAAGATCGGATGTGTCAAGATTTGTCTCCTTTTTTCTATTTTATGATTAGTTTGCCTATTTTTCTTTTTTGTCATTTATTGTATAGGTATCACATTCATGAGTTCAATACTTCAAAAATAAGAATCACTCTCATAGTGCTCTAACATTTGGAGAGTTTGATTCTATATTATTATCACACTCAATTTTCCATCCTACATGGAAGTCCTAACAAAACGCAGGATAAATTCAACTTATAACTTTATGGAACAATTATATATGCACACATGGTGGGAAATTTTGGCATCAAATACGTTATTCACAAGATTTAACCTAAGACTCACAAGCATTTAATGAAAAATAATAACACTAAATTTTAATACAAGTGGCTATAAATTGAGTAGTTTTGTGGAAAAGATCGAATGCTCAACCTCCTTCCACACTATGGAGCAACTTACATGAAACGGGATTTGTTATCACGTGGCTGCCCCAATCCAATAATTTATTGTCACGTATGAGAAAAATTGCACTTGTCAATGTATTATTGGATACGAACACCACGTGAGGTGAACCTATTCCATATAAGTCATTCTCCCAAATATGGGGAAGTGTTTCATTTTGTCAATTATTCAATATTAATTGTTTTGGTTCCATTGATTTTATCCAAAAATCTAAAACCTAACTTACCTTTGATTATCCTAAATCTAGAAACACACATATAGTTTAGATGATTGAGTAATAATGAAAGTATTTATAGTATATGAAAGACAATAGTTTAAAGTATTTATAATATTTATAGTTCGTATTCGTATATTCCTATTTCGTATAGTGACACATGAATATATGTGTGCAAAATGTAGAAGAAGAGCATGAAGAAGAATTTAAATATGTCAATTTAGGTTGACCGGAGAGATGTGTAATAAGTGTAGTAAGTAAGTAGCAAAAGTATTATAATACATATTCTATATTGTGTAAACCTCGGTTACAATAGGTTATTAGAGATTAATTCAAGAGTAATCACTAGAAACTACTGAAATATTATGCACAAGAAACTATAGTATAGAAAAACCAAAAATACCTTAATTACTATAAATTGTGAAATAGAATTAGTAAAAAAAATTATAAAACACAAAACAATAGCAATGATATTACAGCATAAAAATGTCACAAAAGAAGAGTTAGTACCAGTAAAAATATAGGCAAAAATTAGTAAAACCAGCTTAGAATAACACAATGATGAGAGACTTGTTTATTTAACACATTGCATTATATTAATGAGTTTATTAAAATTGAAAAACAATTTAGACTTATCATTAAACACTTAATTCACCGCTTAGATCATACCCTGCTCATTATAGGTTTAAACTTTTTGAAAAGCTTACAAGGTTTTTTGTTTATGAATCCAAAGAATAACATTTTTTAAAAGAAGTATAAATAATAATGCAACAAGTGGAGAATCTTTTACTAGCATCATGTAGAAACTATGAACAATAATTTAAGCACTAAACAAAAATGTAAACATCATTGTAGAAAATTGCCTTGATGAATGTATAATGACATAAGAGCAAATAAAAAAGAGTTATGATCTGCTATGAAAATTCTAACATCAAATTTGTTCTTAAATTAAAAACGAATAGTAAATTGTCTTTCTATTAAGACTTACAATATTTTGGTGGTATAATCTTTAGTATGAATCTTGACCAAGTCCATAGCTCAATGGTAGAGCATTTGACTGTGCATAAAGTAAAGTAACATATCCCGTGTTTTACCACTCTGGAGTAATTTTTGATGCACTCTCTCCGAGGGGCGAGGGCCATTTGTCAAGAATGACTTTTTTTAAGTTGAAAAGGAAAGTAATCCAGATTAATCAGATCAAAATTATAAAAGTCTTGTAAATCTGATAAAAAATCTAAACACATGAGGTTAAAAGTAACTTTGTGTTGGCAAAATTTAGCTGGTGATGAAACTACCCTTTTTATCAATCACATTTGCAGATATGTTGGGATATGAGGCAGTCTCTGATAGTTGCTCCTAACAACAAAGAAAATGTAAAGCTTTGCATACTATCAGAAGCTGCAACATACCAGAATCAGCCGCCCAGCCAACATTCAATGGAAACTGGCAACTATAGGGTAAATCTCCGTCTTGAAACATTTGACGTTGTACGCCATCCAGTACTCTAGACATTGAGAACGCAAGATTCGAACCTTGATCTTCTCACAGAATCTTGTAACTTGCATGTGCAAGCAAGCTGAGTCAACCACTAGGAAGGCAGCAAGGCTGGCTCTTCTCCTCATCTCATTAGATTAATGACAACTTTTGGCAAATAACAGCATAACAAATTTAATTTCAAATTTTTGAGGGCAGCCATATTTCATTTGCCTTGAACATTATAAGAAAAATGAAGAATCGCATGGTAGTATATCATACAAACACCACACTTGAAGAGAAACAAAAGCAAAGGATTTCAAATAATGTACGCACAACTTTATGCGGTTTACCGACCAGTCATGCATATAAAATCTTCTCCCTGTAACCATGATACATAATCTACAAACCAACAGAAAACCGTTTTAAGTGAGGGATTTCCAAGTCCCAAGGGATAGAGACCAAGTTACTCCGAATGGACCGCAAATGTCGTGTAGAGGGGATTAGAAACACCCTTCATAACATTACAAAGACATGTGGAGATGGATTTGTAAATGAGTGCCTCCATGTGAACAAGATATGCAATCAAACATAAACTACAGTTACAAACTATTCAGTCAAACATCTGCACCTTGTTGGAAAACTTAATTCATTCAAAATTTATCTCCCAAACACACACAAAAAGGGCAGAGAAAGAGTACTGCATTTCATTCAAAACCAACAGAATTTACTGACAAACCAAAGTTCCTGTTTTACTTTTCATCTACCATTGTGGTTTTGTACAAGCACGCAGTAAAGTTTCGAAAATAAATTTGTATTAATATGACATATAAACATCATATCGCATACTGCTATATTTTGACAGTTGCCGGTTGACTGGCATTATCCATGTTAACAGGTCACATTCTCACATCCTTGCCTACACACACTCTCCCTGACCATAAACCCAGTGTGACAATTTTCAAGAATAAACCAAGTAACAAGGTAGCATAATTAACATATCAGAACAGAATAAAGGACTAATAAAAAGAATACAAAAGTTTGATAAAATAAAGTATGAAAAATAAATAAATGTGTATAAAGAAATATGTGGCTGTGTAATAATAAGAACATTAAAAAAACCTTCAAAATCTTGAACTTTGACCAAAGCTTACAATACTTCTCAACATCTAGGGAAATGAAGACTAATCATTATTGCTAGTAACGAAAATAAATACTTACAACAAGCAAAGAAAGGGCTTATGGACTCACGAAATGGAACTTAAACCCTTTTGTGGTCGCTTCCTTCCATTGGGTTTAGTAGCCCATTATTATATCTTTATCGCCTAACCAATCATAATTTCTTCTAAATCCAATTCTCACCATTAGAGTTGTTAAACCTAGATGCAGAATAATATCTGTGCTTGAAAAGCACTTGATGACTCTGTGAGATTTTGGGCTTCGTAACTCTTCCAAATCTTTTTAGAGGATCTAGAACTTGAAGCATGATCACCTGCAGTCAAACTAGGAACCCTATATGACCCCAACTAGATGGTGTTGCCGGAGACTTCCACTGTTCTTTTTGCCTTTTCTAGGGAGGAAGTCCCCTGGATCATCCGTTATCCAGCCACCTCTATGTTTTGCCTTTGTGGTGTTGTAAAACTCTTTCTTCAAATTGGGTCTGTTTCTTATGGACCTTATTTAGGTCATGAGGAGCAGACTTGAACCCGTGTAGTCTCTCCTTTCCTCATGACGTTTCAAAAACTGGAGTAGAAAGATTATAGATAATTCCCCTAAATCTTTTGTGAACCTACAAGTTTCACAAACACACCAGTTAGTTTTTTTCACGATTAAAACTAACACTTACCAATCGACAGAGAAGAAACTTGCACTAAAAAATAATTCTGGGAGGCGTACACTGAGAGTTACATTGATTGAACTTGCGATTCACGAGCAATATGACCACCTTCACCATTAATTCTTGTAGCATAACCGAGGCGAACCAAAACCAGTGGTTTCCCCCACCACGCAAGCTTACGCATGCCTGCATGTACAGAATCCCCTTCTTAGACAAAAGTAAGAAAAGGAAGGGCATTTCGGTGAAAGGGAAGTAAAAGAAATAGAATGTGAACCCTTCTGACACAGGCAGGAAACTGCTACAATTTTTAATAACAGAATTTGATTAGATTTACTATGGCCAAAAGATGCTGTGAAAAGAAAATATGATTGCGTAACATCAAATCTCCCAAGAAATCACAATAAACATGTTCAACAAGAATGGATCATGTAAAGAATTGTCAAATGGAAAAAATGTACTTCCACCAAAAACTAAAACATGATCAGATTTAAGATAAAAATTCATATCATAAATGAAAATTTAGATTCACTAATATTTCAAGCGAGAAATAAAGGAACTAAACTTCAGACTGAGATATCTGTATGAATCTAAAGAGTATGAGTTTGATATATGGGCATTGCATATACAGTTTTAACAAGGGAAAGACAAATCAAAGAAATACAATGGATAGAAAATGAAATGGAAAATAAACAATAACAATTTTCAAAGACCAGGAGTGCAATAATTAGTTTCTTAGAGTTCATCAATAAACAAAAGGCTTTTAAAACAAGAAGCATCGCTTCTTAACCATACTGTTGAAATCTCATATCACGGCCTTTTACAAATAAAAATTATGACATGATGTTTTTCATATTTAAGCAAACCAGCGTGAAACCACTTCACAGCGCAAATCATGTGTATTCATCTAAACATTTCTTCAAAAAAGGTCCTTCAATGAGCATGTGCTCTCAATCATTAGATGTTATGGATGACTGAAATGCATCTGACTTGTCCACATATCAAAACTGAACAGCTGACTTGTCCACATACCGATATAGACAATATCAACTTATCAAAGCAAATTCACTAAGTCAAAACCACCTTAGCACTATGTTTATGAGTTGGACAATATATCCCTATCCCCATTGCAAAATAATAGGCCTTGCTTGCAAATATATGCAGCTTCCAAGACAATGGGCCTTGTTTGCATATATGCAGCCTTAGTAAAATCTTGTAACTTGCACATGCAAGTTACAAGCTGAGAGACTATGCCATTTTTGAGCTGCTATCCTCTTAACCTAACCTAACCTAACCATACCATATAAGAAAATCCATTATTCAAATTAGTTTGCATATATCCTAAGATTGATCTCAAGTTCAACACAACATCAAATCTAGATAATAGCCAATGCCGACCTCCTTTTCTATCAAAATTATCAAACAACGACACCGAAAATAATGTAGACACCAAACAATACAAATGTAAAACCAGTTCAAGAGAGAGATTGCATACTGAAACTTGATATTGATATAGTATATAAAACTTTAAGATAATAATATATAAATAAATCATGGTGTAGCAAACAATTAAAATTTGATATTGATATATATAAACTCATGTTATTGTGCCAACAATTAAAAGCTTATTAAAGCATTATATTTGAATTCAATGTCTTTAGATTCCAAATGCAGTACAGAGATCAACTCGCTCTAAATTATCGAGGCATTTACGTAGCTGCTTTAAGAATTAAACCCGTAATTAAGAATATTCATCATTTTCAATTGGTTAAAGTAAAATCCAGAAACACTATATCCATTCCTACTCACTTACACATATAAAATCACAACTTAAGAATCAACTATATTAAATTCTTGAAAAAGCAAATCTGCACCGCAAAACGCGTGGTACAATAAAACCAGATATAAAGCCAAGCAATAGATAAGATGCAATATCAAGTTATGACGGTTACTACACAAATATCGCACAAACTTGGAATACAAGGGGGAAAACAGACTTCAAGCCACTTTTATTACCATCAATTTGATAAAACCGCACAACCATATTATCAAGACAGACCTCACCTAAGATACATCTGCATAAAGTAATGCCACCACTAAATTACACAAGGAAAAAAAAAACCAATGTTGAGAAACGGAGAAATAATAAAGTTTGAATAGAACAGAACCCTAATCACCAAAAACCAGTTGATAAGCCACATCAAAAACCACTTAAAGTCAAAACTGTGAAAAGAAATTAACACCATTAGACTGATGAAATTTTTCAATACCCACTTAAAAGTCCAATCACCCCGAACACAATGAGACTTGACATCATTCTGCAAAAGTCGACAGCAACACACAAACATAGTTGTTGAAACAAAACATAGTCGAGAAACTAAAAGCCATAAATCACACTTCCCATAGAAGCCCTATTAGAAGTAGTCTACACTCTTCTCAGAATGAAATAAACATTAAGATTGGGTATATTGAGCCAAATCTTGCAGCAATTTTCAAAAAACACGAATCTCTATAAGCAAAGAGCAGTTCCAGATCCCATAAAACACAAGAAACTGAAAATTCATTCATGACAAGAGTTACGTAAACCCCTTTCAAAAGAAAGCCTGCCTCTTTTCACTAAAGTTGACAAATTGCCATACAAAATAGAGTCCATACGTGTCTGCACAAAACCAAAAGACTCCCTCTCTTAGAAACAGATCGCTCAAAGGTAAAATTAGGCATCAATAAAAGGACCAATAAGCACAACTAACAACTAATACAGACCTCTTTTTATCAAATGATGAATAACAGAAAACAATGTTAAAAACAAGACAACAAAATCCAGTTCAAGATAAATGTCATATGAATCCCCACTGAAATAAACTAAATTATTGTGCCGACAATTAGAACACGATACAAATAAAACAGAGTGTGGCTTTTGACATAAAATATATCATGCAACTGTAGCAACAATAAAAACACAAAACAAATAAAATCATGTCATTCTAGCAAACAACAATTAAAACAAAATCAAAGAACGGCTTTAACTTACAATTCGATATAAGCATTCCTTCATTCAGTTACATGCTTTGCCAATTGCATACATAGATACATCAATTCAATATCTTTATACCCAATTGCAGAGATATAGATCAATTCACTATAAATTATTGATGCACTTCATGTAACTCGCTGCGTAATTAAACCACAATAAAAAAATATTCATCATTTTCAATTTAGTTAAAATATAAACCAGGAACACTGATATCCATATTCAATGGCGATGTTGCACATTATAAAATCACAAGACATTGACATTAATTTTGAAATGCAAACCCGCACAGCTACCACGTCAACAATAAACCGATATAAAGCCAAATGAGGATCAGATAAAAATAAAACTGAATTGGATAGTGATATAAATTAATCATAGAGCATTGCCCAATCTTCAATAAAAAGGAAAAAAGGACTTTTCATACCAATTTTATTTCCATCATCAAAACTTGGAATCATGTAAGACTCAAATTTAAGTTACATCTGCATAAGTAATGCCACCACTAATAATAAGGTACATACGGGAAATAAAAGACATGGATCTACAGAGAAACAGTGGAAATAATAAGGTCTGAATAGAACCGAACCTGACTCCACAACATCTTCGGGGATCAGTTCCATCAACTTGAATATGACACTCATTCACGAAAAAGAAATAAGATCCATACTGCATAACCATATCCCAAATGATACTGCCAGATAGTTAGCATGTTAAACCCCTCTGCTTCTAATGAGGGCTCTTGGGAATGCATCCACATAGCTGCCAAATGTTATGAACTCTTGCAACATAACAAATTAAACGATAACTTGATAAGCCGTAGCATGAACCTCTCTTAATTAAAGGAACTCCCAAAAGAAATTTATGCCCAATGAAAGTAGAAGATATTGAATCAGCCCAACCTCCTCAAACTCAATGATACTTGAGATTTTTCTGCACAAGACCACAACAAGACACATAGTTGTTGAAACAAAAACCAGAATCCATGACTTCGGGTCCATGCATAGTGCCATCTTTGAAAATAAAGCCAGCGACAAAAACTTCAGCATTCACAAATAGTAGAGTCCCACCATATCCATACATCAAGCTGAAGTATTTGAGCATAAACCAAACCAAGATGCGCAAAACCGCGCAAAGACAATGAAGCCAAGAAGTGTAAACCCAATGAAGTCGGACAATCTTTTTATGAAAAAGTGAAGGATGACACATGAATAGAAACGTTGAACCAAACAAAGCCAAAACTATAAAATTCAATCAAAAGCAAAGAAGCACTTAAAAACCCTTCTTTAAAACCAGCATGTTCTGTCAACAATAAGAGACTCCATAAACAAACAAGATATACAATCTGGTAAATAATGGTGCTAGAGCTCATAAGCCCTAAGAAAAACAGAGAGAATAAAACATAAGCCAAGAAACATCAAACCCCTTAAATCAGGCAACCATTTTCCTTCGACTGAGCGAAACTGCATAACCAGAAAGTTTTTGAATAGATCATTGATAAAAATGGTTCAAAAATCATAAAAATTAAATCACACTCGAGAATCACTCAAACCCCACTTTGAAGCAGCATGTTCTCCTTCAACTGGATTAGAAATGTGTCTGCATGCAAAAGCATTGCTCAAATTATGGCGCAATACTCCATACGCGAAAAATACTAAAACAGAATCAAGAGAAACCCTCTTAAAATCTTCTCGCTCATAACTTTTCTTTTCTTTGGGCAATGAAACAAAATAAAATGATGAGGAGAGAGGACCTAGAGAGAGAGAGGGGTGGAACAGAGTCAAAGCAAGGTCATTTGTTGGGGAGAGTGAGAGTGACAAAACACTTAGCTAGAGATTTCAAGGTTGAACAAAAAAAGGTCTAATGCTTTGGTGAAAGGGTGAGACTAACAGAGAGGAACAGACTCAGGGGTTACCTGATTTCTTTTGACTTGCCATACCGTGGCTCATTATCCAGTTGAAGGCAGCAGTAGAAGCAAGAGGTCAGAGGTTTTTCAAACAATACAAAAGTCGTAATTATCAGTTTTGGGGTGGAAAGGTTTCAACAAGAAGAATGGGGTCTTCTTAGTTCTTTCCAAAAGTGAGGCAGATGGTTTCGTAAGGAAGAATACAAAAGGGATTAATTTCTTCGGATGGAACAGCTTGGAAGAATATCTATCTAAAATTCTGCGCGGGGGAAAGAAGTTGGGGGAACCTCATAGCAGATTTTCTCAGTTGAATAGAACTTTGATTGGGGTGTCAAATAAACCTCAGAGAAGGCAGTCAAGAGTTGTCCCTCAGGTTTCATACAAAAATGCAACTCTAAGAGGGAAGCAGCCAACAAAATTTGTTCTAAAACGAGAGCAAAAAATTGTGGGTAGAGAATAGCGGGAATAAGAGAAACACTTCTCTGAAAAATTATAATTGGGGGTGTGTGATTGTTTGCGACAGACAGGTGGTGCATCAGCCTTGGAAAGAGGTGGAGCATTCACTTCTAAATTTGCTATGAAGGGGTCCTTTCCAATGCCATAAAGTTGGGCCTTTTGACTTTGGACATGTAGTTGGGCCTTTTGACTTTGGGCATGTGCACTCCTTTAATCATCAACAACGTTTTTTCCGGCCAACTTCTAAGCCTTCTCGTCAGAGTGACATTGGGGCAGTGTTTAATAAAGAAGTGGATTCTAATTGGGCTCATTTATCAGACTCCTGCTTTTATAAGAGATTTGGGCCATCAAAAAGTGTTTGTAGAGAGATTTTATTTCCTGAGTCCTCAATTTGGGTCTCAGCAAGAAATAAGATTAAAAAAGCAAACAAATTCTAATGTTCCCCAACGTGGTTCCTCTGTTAGGATTTTGGCTCGTCAAATATGTCCTAATTGGTTTAGGATTGTTTAGGAAAGAATTTCAGTTTTCCTTATTCAATTAGGTCTGGATTTCTAGAAGTCTATTAGGATTTGGATAAGTAATTTCCTAGTCTATTTAGAAATAGGAATTCAATTAGCCTTAGGACATGTAAGCCTACCCTATGCTTATAAATAGAGTGTGGCAAAGCTTGTTTTTTAAGAGAAAAAAACTAGAGACAACTAAGAGTTTTGAGATTAGTTCTAGGGTTTTGCAAAAGTTATGTAATTCTCTATTATTAATCGAAGGAGCGGTGATTTCTCTACCTAGAGAAATCACAACTAGATGTAGGCATAAATTCTGCCGAACGAGTATAAATATTTGTGTTTCTAAGTTTTATATATTTGCTAGTTTAGTCTATTGTCGTTGGTTACATCAAAGAACAAGTTCTAGTGGGTGGTTTATTCAACAATTGGTATCAAAGCCAGGTTCAAGGTGTTCTACGATGTCAAGGGGGAAGATGAATGCGGATCTAGGACCTGCGTTAAAGCCCTTTGACGACAAGGATGACTTCATGGACTGGCAAAGGATGATGAAGAACGGATTGATATAGCAGGATTTAGATGATGCACTCAATGGTGAGAAGCCGGTAAACATGACAGAAGCAACATGGACTAAGGTTCTCAAGAAAGCCAAGAGTTCCATCAAGATCCATCTCACAAGGTCAGTTCGGTCACACATCACCGAGAGGATGACTGCCCAGGAAGCATGGGAAAAGTTGGAGAATGTTTATATGGGCAAAACCGTGTCCAATAAACATTTTCTAAAGGATGAACTATTCGAGCTTCAACTAGACGGAGGAGGTGATATTGAAGATCACGTATGCAGGTTCCAGAATTGCATAGCTAATCTGGCTAAACTGGAAGATCACGTATGCAAGGTCGAAGAAACTTACAAAGATGATGATATGGCTATCATCTTGTTGAGGTCTCTACCTTCATCTTTCAAGCACTTTCGAACAACTCTAATGTTTGGAAAAGAGTCCTTGAAGCTTGAAGATGTAATTCAAGCTCTTCAATCATATGCTAAACTGGATGATATAACTGAAAGCTCTCAAGGCCTTTATGCCAAAGGCAAGGATAGGGGGCAGGAAAAGACAAAGGAAGAGAAAACCGGCAACAGAGGTAGGTTAAAATCCAAGAAGAAAAAAGAAAAGAAGGAAGGTTGCTTCAAATGTGGTTCAGTCGATCATTGGAAGAGGAACTGCAAGATTTGGAAAGAGAAGAAAGCTAAGATGGAAGGAAGCTCAGGTTCAGCTAGTGCAGTCACCGAGCATGAGAGTGACGGGGAGCTTCTTTCAGTAACATCGGGCTCCAAGGCTTTCAATAATTGGATTTTGGATACCAGATGCATGTTTCATATGTGTGCAGTAAGAGAATGGCTCGATACATACAAGGAAGTCAGCAGCGGAGAAGTCTTAATAGGGGACGATTCTTCATGTCCTGTAGTAGGAATTGGCACTGTTCGAATTAGAATGTTCAATGGGATGATACGAGCTTTGTGGAACGTCAGGTATGTCCCTAGACTAAGAAAGAATTTGATTTCGTTGGGTACTTTAGACTAGGCCGGTTATGGGTACAAGTCTAAAAAAGGAAGACTTAGGGTAACCAAAGGATCGCTAGTGGTAATGCGAGGTGACCTACAACCCAATAAGCTGTACAAGTTAATTGGGACCACTATAGTCGGAGGAGCAGCTGTTTCTGTAAATCAGAGTGTAGACAAGACTTAACTCTGGCATCATAGGCTCGGGCACATAAGTCATAAGGGGTTGCAAGGGTTACACAAGCAAGGCATGTTGGAAGGTGTGTCATCTTGCAAACTGGACTTTTGTGAATATTGTGTTTTCGGGAAGCAAAGAAAGGTATCATTCGTGAGTAGCAGTATAGATAACCGAAGCAAGGAGCAACTCAGCTATATTCACTCAGATGTTTGTTGCCTTGCACCAACTAAATCAAATGGTGGAGCCAGGTATTTTGTTACTTTCATGGATGATTTTTCTAGGAAGGTTTGGGCTTATTTCATGATGCAGAAATCCGAGGTTTTTGCAAAGTTCAAGGAATGGAAGACAAAAATTGAGAATCAAACTGGAAGAAAGATCAAGTACCTGAGAAGTGACAATGGAGGTGAATATACAAGTAATGAGTTTATCGATTACTACAAGTAGGAAGGCATCATAAGGCACTTCACAGTGAAGAAGAATCCCCAACAAAATGGAGTTGCTGAGAGGATGAGTCGAACTCTCATGGAGAGAGAAAAAAGCATGCGATTTCATGCAGGATTGCCTGATAGTTTTTGGACATATGCTGTTAATCATGCAAGTTATTTGATTAACAGATCACCATCTACAGTTCTCGGTTTTAAGAGCGATAAGAGGTATGGTCTGAGAAGCCGGTGGACTATTCCAAGCTCAGGGTATTTGACTGTAGTGCTTATGCTCATATTCCAAGTGATGAAAGGTCCAAGCTCAAACCAAAGTCTACACATTGCATATTCTTAGGTTTTGAGAAAGGAGTGAAAGGTTTCAAGCTTTGGGATATCATCAATAGGAAGAAGGTTGTCAGCCGAGATGTTGTCTTTGATGAAACAACCATGCCTCTTAATAAAACCGAAAGCAGTAGGAAGAAGAAGGACGATGCTGAAATTGAAGCAACAAAGATTCCGCCAAATAGTTTAGATGAAGAAGCTCAGGTGGAGCAAATTGAGCAAGAGACAGAATCTGATGATTTTGAGGAAGAAGTAGAGCATCAACATCGTTCACTAGTTATGAATCAGGTGGAGCAAGAAACAGGGCAGATTGAAGACACTCCAATCCGCCAGACATCCCAAAAGGTTCAAACTCCAACCAACAATTCACCTGCATTCAAGAGATGCATAACACTAAACCTAGTTGAAACAAGAAGAAACTTGACAGATTCGGTTTTGACCAAGACGAAGTTAATTATGCTCTTAACATTAGTCAAGGAGATCCGACTACTTATCGAGAAGCTATAGCAAGTAATGAGCGAGATAGTTGGATAAGTGCTATGACAGAAGAAATGGAGTCTCTTTACAAGAACTCTGTTTGGGAGTTGGTTCCTAAGCCTAAAGACAGAAAGCTAGTTGGATGCAAGTGGGTATTTAGGAAAAAGGAAGGACTACATGAACAAGATGCCGTGAGATTCAAAGCGAGGCTCGTGGCTAAGGGGTGGATTATGATGAGATTGTTTCACCTGTAGTCAAGCATACTTCTATCATATTGCTTTTAGCAATGGCAGCTCAGCATGACACGGAAATTGAGCAGATGGAAATTGAGCAGACAACGTTTCTTCATGGGGATCTAGAGGAGACGATTTTCATGGCTCAACCAGAAGGGTTTGTTGAATATGGGAAAGAGAATCTAGTATGTTAGCTAAGAAAGTCCTTGTATGGCCTAAAACAGTCTCCAAGGCAGCGATACAAGATGTTTGATTCCTTCATGCTGAAAATCAATTTTAGAAGATGCTTATATGACTGTTGTGTGTACTATCGTGTGTTCCAAGATGGGATGATCATATTGCTATTGCTATATGTGGATGACATGCTAATTGCTTGTCAAGACAAGTCTAGAATTCAAGACTTGAAGAAGATGTTGAGCAAGGAGTTTGACACGAAGGATTTAGGTGCTGCACAGAAGATCCTTGGCATGGAAATTCAGAGAAATAGGACCGCTGGAAAGATCTAGATATCACAAGCCAAATATATTCAGAAGGTTCTTGAGAAGTTCAACATGCAAGAAGCAAAGGTAGTTTCAACTTCTTTGGCGGCTCACTTCAGGTTAAGTGGGCAACAGTGTCCTAAGTCAGAGGAAGAGCAACAAGCGATGGAAAAGGTGCCTTATGCTAATGTCGTGGGATGCCTTATGTATGCAATGGTATGCACACATCCTAACATAGCTCAAGCAATCAGTGTCGTTTCTAGATACATGGCAAATCCAGGAAAGCAACATTGGGATGCAGTCAAGTGGATTTTGCGTTATTTGAAGGGTTCTTGGCGACAAAGGATTGTGTTTGAGAAGCAAAAGGAAAATGCATGGGTGTTAGAATATGTGGATGTCGATTATGTAGGGGACTTGGACAAGAGAAGGTGAACTTCTGGTTATGTGTTTACATGCGCAGGAGGACCAATCAGTTGGAGGGCACTACTGCAACCAATTACAGCTTTGTCGACCATAGAGGCAGAGTATATTGCATTGGCCGAAGCTGGAAATGAAGCAATTCGGCTAAGTGGCTTGGTAAGTCAAATGGGAATCAATCAAGATTGTTTGAAGCAGAAGTGTGATAGTCAAAGTGCCATTCATTTGGCAAAGAATCAGGTTTTCTCTGGTAGATCAAAGCACATTGAAGCAAGGTATCACAGAATCAGAGATTGGGTGGAGGCTGAGGAGATTTGGATTGAAAAGATTCATACGGATAATAATACCGCTGATTTCCTTACAAAGATAGTGCCGGCCAAGAAGTTCAAGCATTGCTTGAACTCGATCAATCTTGTTGATTGATTAAAGTGAAGCACCGCCTCACCTGAGGTGCAATGAGGCAAGAAGAAGATTGCCAAGGTGAAGACTCTTGAAGAGTTGTAGAGTTGCTTCAAGAAGGTTCAAAGATACTCTAGGGTGCAACGATCAAGACTTGGTTTGACTCACCAAGGTGGAGATTGTTAGGATTTTGGCTCGTCAAATATGTCCTAATTGGTTTAGGATTGTTTAGGAAAGAATTTCAGTTTTCCTTATTCAATTAGGTTTGGATTTCTAGAGGTCTGTTAGGATTTGGATAAGTAATTTCCTAGTCTATTTAGAAATAGGAATTCAATTAGCCTTAGGACATGTAAGCCGGTACTATGCTTATAAATAGAGTGCGGCAAGGCTTGTTTTTTAAGAGAAAAAAACTAGAGACAGCTGAGAGTTTTGAGATTAGTTCTAAGGTTTTGCAAAAGTTCTGTAATTCTCTATTATTAATCGAAGGACTAGAGAAATCACAACTGGACGTAGGCATAAGTTCTGCCGAGCCAGTATAAATCTTTGTGTTTCTAAGTTTTATATATTTGCTAGTTTAGTCTATTGTCGTTGGTTACATCAAAGAACAAGGTCTAGTGGGTGGTTTATTCAACATCCTCCTCACTGACTCACTACGTTAGGGAGCGGTTTGAAAAGTTGTACGATCTAGATGGAAAAGAAGCCCATTTACGAGATGAAGGAGTTGTGGGTCAAGATGAACCCATTGGGGTCTCAACTGGTCTGAACAACGCGGGGGAGGAGACTAGTGCTGGGGATGAGATGTTTTTTAATCAAGGAAATTAACAAAGTCTTCCTTTGGAGGTCGATAATGAGATTGGGGTTTTTTACGGGGTTCAGGCTTTTGATGAACAATTTGGGACTTCGGATTCAGAAGAAGAGGATGAATCGTATTCTTCTAATGATGCAAAAATTATTGCAGAAGTGGAGAATTGTGTGGAAGGTCCTTTGTAATCCCTATTTGGATGATAAGCTTACTCCAGAAGAGAAGAGAAGGTTGGGAGGAAGCTTGTCTCAGATAAAAAGGGCAACAAAGGGCTTTCTAAGAAGAAAAAAATGTTGGCGTTAGGAGCAGCTGCCAAATATGAGAGAAGGGGCAAATGTGGTTTGTCGAAGGCTTGATAGATTTCTGTTCTCAAACGAGTGGGAAGAGTGTTTTCCCAACTCACGACAGAGAGCTACTGTTCGATTAACTTCGGATCACTATCCAATTGAATTGGATACAAATTCTGTAAAATGGGGACCTACACCTTTCAGATTTGAGAATTCATGGCTGGAACATCCGTCTTTTTAAGGATGGGTTCAAGAATTAGCGGCAAGCAGATGTTGGACAAGTTCATGAGGAAGCTTAAAGAGTTGAAACCTAAAGTAAAGGGGTGGAGTAAGGAAGTTCTTAATGCAGCGGAGATGAGGAAGGGTCTTGATCTCTTCTTGAAACTGGAAAAGAGATGGTTTACGGGCCAGACTTGAGGAGTTGCTGCTTAAAGAGAAAAGTCATCAGAGGATAAGGGCCAAAGTTGAATGGGCTAAAAAAGAAGACAGTAACAACTTTCTTCCACAAAATTGCAAACGAGAGAAGGAAAGAGAATTTTATTGATAAATTGGAGCTGGAAGGAGGAGGAATTGTGGAAGATATTGAAGTCATCGAACAAGAATTAATTCAATTCTATGAAAAACTTTATTCCAGCAATTCGGAGGCGTAGGGAGTAGAAGGCATTGATCCAATCAATGAAGGGGAGGTGAGGTAGGGAGTAGAAGGCATTGATCCAATCAATGAAGGGGAAGCCATCTGGCTAGAGAGGGCTTTTGAAGAAGAGGAAATAAAAAAGGCAGTGTTCGATTGTGGTGGTGATAAATCACCAGGTTCTGATGGTTTTACTTTGGATTTATTTCAGCAACATTGGGAGGTGGTTAAATAAGATATTATGAGGGTTTTTGAAGAATTTCATAGCAGCGGAGTCATCAACCCAGTCACAAATGAAACATACATTTGTCTCATACCAAAGAAAGCAAACTCAATAAAGGTTGCTGATTACAGGCCTATAAGTTTAACTATGAGCTTATACAAGATCTTGTCAAAAGTGCTGGCCTCTAGACTAAATAAGGTAATTAGTGGCACAATCTCACTAGCTCAAGGAGCTTTTTGTGAAAGGAAGGCAGATTCTTGATACCGTACTAGTGGCCAACGAAGTGGTTGAAGAGACGAGGGTGAAAACGAAGGAAGGTCTTGTGTTCAAAATTGATTTTGAAAAAGCATATGATCACATTGAATGAGACTTCTTAGTTAATGTGTTAGAAGGAAAAGGATTTGGTGCGAGGTTGAGGAATTGGATTTTGGGCTGCTTGAAATCGACCAACTTTCCATCGTAATAAATGGCCGACCTAGGGGTAAGTTTGGAGCATCAAGAGGAGTTAGACAAGGCTATCCTCTCTCGCCTTTCTTGCAGTGGACATCCTTAGTAGATTATTGGAAAGAGCTATCGAATTTGCTGATGACACAAATCATTTTTCTATCTGGCAGCGAACAAGGATGGACTAATCTCTTATCAGTAATTGATTGTTTTTGTGCTGTCTCTTATCAGCAATCCAAAATACAATAACCTATCATGTCTGGTCCACCAAACGGGCCCAAAGAGAAAGGGGGTTTAGGTATTAGCAATTTATTGGTTAGAAACAAGGCTTTGTTAGGTAATTGGTTATGGCGTTTCCCACTCGAAAGTGATTCCATCTGGCATAAAGTGATAAGAAATAAGTATGGTCTCAGTGACAATGGTTGGGATTTCAAGATAGTTTGGTATGGTCTCAGTGACAATGATTGGGATTCCAAGAGATTTATCTTTTTCAGAAATTTGGCGTAATTAGAATGCTACTATTAGTTAGTTTTGTGATGTTTTCGTAGTTTCTAAGTGGCAGGGTATTTACCCTGTTTGTTTTGTGCATTTGCTGACTTCTTGTCCGCTCTTGTATTTTTGTAGTTTCTTTGCAATATAAATTGTTTCTTAAAAAAAAAAATCTTCCCGCTCATGTTTTAAAGAAGCGAGATCCTAAACCCCGGAATTTTGTACCATGGATAGAGTGAAGTTAGGACACTGTTGATGCATCTGCTTAAGACATCAAAGGAAGGACAACACAGAAATCGAATATAATGGACATTTAACAGAAACAAGAAGCCAAGCAGGGTGAATAAACAAACCGAGCCACCATAAGCTCCCTAAAACACTTTTCATCAACCCGTATCCCAGCCGTGACTCTGGCCTAAGACAAGAATTAGAATGCATTTGCATAAGACACTGCCAAAAAAACAACATAAAATCTTCAAAACTCTTAGAACTGGGAAACTAAAACAGAGTGTAAATTAAACCATGAAAAGTACCCCAAAAAGCATATTACCCAATATTCATTTAGGTATAAAGATTAAAAAGAAGTTGCAAAAGAATGAAATTTAACAGATTCTACTAAAGTAATATCTAACCAAGAATGCTACACAATTCTAGAGAAAAAAATAGTGTTTATAAAATCCAGTTCAAGAGAAAGATTGCATACTGAATCCTCAAATGACACCCGCAAACAGAACAACTTAAGATATAATATATAAATAAAATCACGATATTGTAGCAACAATTAAAACTGATACTGATATATACAAAATCATGTTATTGTGCCAGAAATTAAAATGCGATACAAACAAAATCATGTTATTAACAATTAAAACAAAAACAAAAGAAGGCATCAACATACAATACAAAATCCTACATTCTTTCATTCAGTTTCTTGTTTTGCCCTATTTTTAAGCATTAATTTTGAATTCAATGTCTTTAGACCCCAAACAAATGCAGTACAGATCAACTCGCTCTAAATTATTGATGCTCATGTAGCTGCTTTAAGAATTAAACCCGCAATTAAGAATATTCATCATTTTCAATTGGTTAAAGTAATCCAAAAACACTATATCCACTCCTACTTGACTTGCACATATAAAATCACAAGACTTTAGAATCAACTTACATTAAACTCTGAAAAGCAACCTGCGCCGCAGAACGCGTGTACGATAAACAAGATATAAAGCCAAGTTAGGGTCAGATAAGAAATGCACTTCAATAAGTTAGTGACGTAAATTACTAATAAAATACTGCACAAACTTGGATACAAGGGGGAAAACAGACTTCAAGCCACTTCTATTACCATCAATTTGATAAAACAATACAACCAAATTATCAAGTAGACCTCACCTAAGATACATCTTCATAAAGTAATGCCACCACTAAAATTACACAAGGAAAAAAAAAACCCATTGATGAGAAACGGAGAAATAATAAAGTTTGAATAGAACAGAACCCGAATCACCAAAAACCAGTTGATAAGCCAGCAAGCATCAAAAACCACTTAAAGTCAAAACTGTGAAAAGACAGTGAATCAGGCTGATTAAAGTAAGAGACAGTGAATAAGAAATTTTCAATACCCATTAGGCTGATTAACGCAAAAGACAGTGAATCAGTCCAATCACCCCGAACACAATGAGACTTAACATTATTCTGCAAAAGTCGGCAGCAACACACAAACATAGGTCGTTGAAACAAAACCAGAATTTATGACCTTGCTCGAAGAATAGTGCAACACCTTGAGAAACTAAAAGCCATAAATCACACTTCCTCATAGAAGCCCTCTTAGAAGCAGTTCACTCTCGTATGTAATGAAATAAAGATGAAGACTGAATATTGAACCAGATCTTGCAGTAGTTTTCAGAAATACGAATCTCTATAAGCAAAGACCAGTTCCACATCCCATAAACCACAAGAAACTGAAAATTAATTTCTGACAAGAGTTACAGAAACCCCCTTTCAAAAGCAGCCCGTCTCTTTCACTAAAGTTGGACACCACATACAAAATACAGTCCGAACGCGTCTGCATACAAAAACCATTGTTCAAAGAATCGTACAAGATATCTACACACTAAGAAAATAAAAGAAATATGTAAGCCAAAAGACCCACTCTTAAAAATTGACTGCTCAGGCTGGTCTTCATTAATAAAGTAAGAGGACACAAACAGATGAAAGACAAAGGCATCTGCATAAATAATAGCTCAAATGATAGTCCACGATCGCATGTGGCCTTAATAAATACGAGAGTATAACATAGGCTAAGAAGCATCAAATCCCCTTTTTCAAAAGCAGTCGGCCAAATGTCATCCAACAGACAGACTTCATAAATAGACTATCTGGAAAGGAATAAGAAATTAAATAAGCAACCAAGAACCACTCAAATCCCCATATTCAGATTCCCTTCTTCCACGATGGTTGTCATATATATATATATATGAGAGACAGAATGTGTCAGCATACAGAAACATTGCTCAAATCATGGCGCAGAATCGCATAGTCTAAGAATAGAAAACAAAAAAGGAATTGAAAGAAAACCCCTTCAAAGCACCCCTTCCTCCTTGAACAAAGTAACACTTCATACCCAAACGAACTTTAAAAAGCATCTGCACAGAAAATTGCTCAAATAATGGTCCACATCTCACAACCACTATAAATTATAAGAAACAAAAGCATAAACAAAGAAACATCAAACCTCACATCTCTCTTTGACTGAGTGATGAGACTTCATGACCAGAAAATTTGGGATGAATCTGATATGAAACATTGATCATTGATCAAATAATGGTAAGAGGTAACATAAACCCAAAAAATAAGTAATCAAATTATAATCCAATAGCCACTCAAACCCCCACTTAGTAGCAAGCCTGTTCTCCTTCAACAAAGTTGACAAAGTTGGACCTCATATACAGACATGAGTTGGAATATGCCTGCATACAAAAACGTTGCTCAAATAAAGGCAACAAACAATACGCTCTACGATAAGAAACAACCAGAAGGCAATAAACAATACGCTCAAATAAATCAAATAGCCACTCAAACCCCCACTTAGGAGCAAGCCTGTTTTCCAACAACAAAGTTGACAAAGTTGGACCTTATATACAGACATGAGTTGGAATATACCTGCATACAAAAACGTTGCTCAAATAAAGGCAATAAACAATACGCT